>WBNO01016900.1:0-20000 GCA_013400575.1 Peucedramus taeniatus
CAGGGTTTTTTTTCAACTACACCAGAAAATCATTAATGATTGTGGGGATTCTGGTTTTGTGATTGTATGGATATCCTCTTCATGACTGTGCAATCACTTTGGTCTCTTCCATGTCTGACTGAATTTTCAGTGCCTTAAAGGATATTTCTAAGTGGGCTGGAAATTGACTGAGATGCTCAGCAATTCTCTTGACAAATTTCTTCAACTATTTAACTACTGGTGTATTGGCAAAGCAATTACATGGCTGTGAACTGAAACAGTCTTCATGTTACATGCTGACGTGTTTAGATCTCCAACAGCACACACAGTTTCACCTGTTTTCTTCATCAGTGCATTCAGTTCTGCAGTAACAGATACATAAAATGGATGTGTGGGATTGACAGTTCTTCCAGGTAGCAAATGTCTTCTGCTGCAGCTGGGACAGGAAAAATTCCTGCAGTGGAAGACAAAGTAACTCATCATCTCAGGAGGCACAGAGTAATATTTACTGTCTTTAGTTTGTATGTTATTTACAGCCAGAGAGTTTAAGATGGATAAATTTATATAGCACTAATCATCCAAGTTTCCTTAGCTTAGTTTCTTGGCCTTCACATAGCTTACTTAAGTAGTTTTACTAATCTTCTTTTTGAGATGTTGGAAACTAAAATGCTTCTATACTTAAGTACAGTCTCACTGTATTACCAGGTTTTGATCCCTTGAATTTACACATCATATGAGTTTGTCATAAAATATACACATTCTGGAAAACATCTCTTAATTCCTGATATCAGTCTTACATTTTTTAGGCATTGTTCATTCTAAATGCATTTTCGCTGTTTTGCAAAGGTATGAGTCTATTAGAAATAATAGGTGGATGGAGTGGGAAGAGGGCAGAAATTGCATTATTTCATTTATTAATGTTATTTAGTGAGAATCTGAACAAACAAGAACACAATTTATTTTACTGAAATGGTGCATAAAGATGTAGCCTTATCATTTACTAAAATTACTAACTAGTCATATAGGTTAGTAGTAATTTAATTTTCTCTCATCAGTCACTGTCTGCCACAGCAGAACCCAAGGGGTGACTGTGGCTGCTGCTGCTCTTGTAGAAAGTAAATCTTTTAAGAACCAGTTTATAGGACGTGCTTGGTGTATATATTTTGGCCTGGGTGCTGCCCCTGGAAGTTTCCAGAAACTGCTTCTGAGAAGGACTTGCAGCTCATGACACTTCAGTAAGCAGATACCGAATAACTGGTTCAGGGGGAATTGTTTTTCTGAACTCCAGTTTAAAGCTGATATCTGCTTGATTCACCACTTAATTGCAATTATTCTTCCAAACTCTTTTAGCCAGTTTCTCAGTGATTTAGCTCCACCATAATTAGCACAAGTTTAAGATTTGAACCTGGGGGATTTTCCCCCTTATTTTCAGTAAAGGTGCTTTTGTTAGCCACTAAATATTTAAATCTTTTCTATGAATCCATAATATATAATTTTTTTTAATTAAAAGAGTGGACCATACCGACATTTTTGAATGCTGTTTGCTGTTATATTTTCACCCAAGAGGCAGACTCTGCAGTGTTTCTCCAAGTCGTATCAGTGAGAAACATTTGCATTGTGTCCTAATGATTCTAGATCTTCAAGGTTACGTAAATTTGTGCACAATTGAGAAAGGCATGCCCTAAGAAGATAGTGAAATCATCTGAAGAATACTGTGTTGCCACTTTTTATTAACTTTTTCTAGCTATGTATCTTTCAAGAAGAATTGAATGTCTGTAAGGCCTTCAGTCCTATTTCAGTAGTTAAGGACATGTCATGTCTCTTACAGGCAATGTCAGACAGCAATATTTACATCTTTGGTTAGGCTCAGCTCAAAACACAGAATTGCATAGGGATTATGCATACTTGAGTGAAAAATGGCCATTTTATTAGGTGATAGCAGTGTATATGTGTTCAGTCTTTGTGACTAATTTTCATATGGATTAATTTGAGGCAATTATGAATAGATGCCGTGCTAGAACTGAGTTTTTTGGCATACGGTTCAAGTTCTTACCAGAACAACAGCCTACCTTGAGAAAGAAGTACTAATGGACTGAGGAGCTCTCACCAGTTCACTCCTACCAAAATGCTTGTGTTCTGGAAACTCCCTAAACCTCCAAAAGCACCCAGGCTCACAACACTGTTTTCCTCTCCTGCTGTGCTGCTCAGACCAGGGGACAACGAGCTGCTGAAGCACTTCCTCACTTGTGATTGTGCCTCAAACCAAGTGGTTGCTTTAGTAGTACATATCTGCCACCACTGGGAGATGATTGACCTTTCCCCCTCCCCTATTATTTGTATTCATTAAATGGAGCCATGAGTACTCCTTCTCAGTAGCATGCTGGAAATTTTTAAGTATTTGAGTGATTCTTGCATCTGAAAACACTATGAAATCATACTAGTGACAGCTTTCTTTGACCACAGTGCTTGTTAGCAGAGTATTAACCTATTTGGACAGGCTCTCTGGGACAAATTCCTGTTGTATTGCTTCTGACCTCTCAGTTCATGTTGATACAGTTGAATATGATTAACATAAATTTCCTATTAAGCCATATCCATGTTAAGGTGAAATTCAAAGAAATCTGCAAATGTGGTTTGTTGCAAGATATTAAAATAATATCTTACATTTCAGAAATTAATTTTGTGCTCAAGAAATTAGCTTCCTTCAGAGCTGTTTTTTACAGGTTTTTCCCTGCCATGTTCCTGTACTACCAGGCACTCTTAAGCATTGTGCTGCAATATTGTTATTGCTGGAGCTTCTCATGATCAAAGTGTGGTGTTATAATCATAACTTATTTTCTGGATGTAAATGGATAGTAGCTGAAACCAAATTTCTTTTCACCTGTATAATCAAAAAATATTATTTGGATTCCTAGAGGTGAAAGGAGGCAAGCTGAAACTTCATCTTTGAAGAGAAAATTTCAGAGGCACTTTGTCACTGTCATGTCGTGGTGCAGACATCTGTCAGACTCTATTACAAATCCAACTTTCTTATTCGATGAGTTACTCAATTTGCAAATTGAGACCTCTCTGCTTTGTTAAAAATTATCACTGCTCATCCGAAAACCCTAAGTGTTTAAAAGTATAAGATGACAGCTTGAACGCTTAGGGATGTGGACTCTCCTTATAAGGACAAATTACCTTTCTGGATGTCACATTTAAATGTTTGGCTGCCTATCATCTACAGGGAATTTAGCATGATAAATCTTTTTAGATCTCTGAGAGCTGAGGAATTGTAAGTGAATTGCACGAAAGGTGTTTGAGGTTCAGGTTTTTTTGTGTGCATCTTTTACAAAATAGGCTTCAATCGTCTCTGATTGCAAGTACGGTAACTGGAAGATATTGCTTGAGGTCATCTCCTTTATTCAAAGATTTGAAGCTGTTGTCTTCCTTTTTCATCTAAATAAGGAATTTTTTTTGTTTTTACTAAATATAGTATTAGGCTATTTTCTAGCATGAATCACAGTGGATGAACCTAAAGATGAAAAGGTTAATTTTATAGTTGTGTGACAAGCATACAAAGGTATAATTGTGGGGTGGATCTGGCCCATCATTTCAGTATGCCATTTTGTAATTTCATTGTCAATCCCAGTAATATTTGCTATTCATAGGGGAATGAAGATATATGTGGCTTTTTATTATTTACACTAAAAATGGATGTTGATATGGATTCTCCTGTGGCAACAAAAAATATTCTCATTTTCATTTCTTGGATTTGTGTGTATTTTGGCCTTGCTGTTGTATTTTTGTTGAGATAAATAATAAGTTTTAGTAGTATTGATGTAATTCTTGGGGAATATATCCCATTAGCTAGGTGCCATTCATCTGTGGGCATTCTGATTCCATCCAGTTTATTATGCACATTTTATTTAGGAAGTAGGTTACTGTCTGAAGAAAACAGCTTTGCTCTCCTGACATATACCACCAAAAATTCTATAACCTGTTGAGGGATATTAAAGCCACATCTTCAGTTTTGCTTACTGCCATCCTTTTTAGCCTAGCTTCAAAACTGAATATTTTTTCATGGCTAATTACTGTCTTCAGCTCTGGGCCAGCTGTGGTTTCTTCCTTCATGGTTTGAATACAGAAGAAAAGGAAGCTGCTTTCACAGGCCTGAAATATCCTTAGGTTTGGCTGTTATAGAAAAGAAGAACACAATAGGTTGCTTCGTTCTTTGAAGATCTTAGAGGTGCAATAGCTTTATCCTTTCAGTACCAGGGATGCTTCTTAGTCTTCTACCAAAATAATTTGTCTAGAGGTTGAGAAAAGGTGAGAATAAATTGGTTGATTGGTTGTCGTTTTTTTTAACCTCTGGGCTGTTACAGCCAGTATCTACTGGCATAACACAGTGAGCTATTTCAGAGTTTACTGTGGGAAATCAAGTTATTCTGGATCCCGGAATTTGCATATTAAGTCTTTCATACTAAGCAAAAATCTTTAGCAAGCTTGGAGAGGAACTTACCTGTTCCTCCTGTAGCAAGGAGTTGCTGAGACTGTTGTGCTGAGTGAAGCCCCATTGTGATGTGTGACAGATCATGAGGCAAGCACTGATGGGTGCTGATGTACACACCACAGCTGCTCCATACCCTCTCCACACGGACACCAAACCTTTGGGAGTTTCAGAAGCACTCCTGTGTGTGATCCTGTGCCCAGCCTGAGAAACAGTGTCTCAGATGGCATAAGCCCAGGCCTGTGCCCAAGGTCCTGAGATGAAGGGAGTTTCCCCTCTGAAGTCCCATCACTTCTCTGGTTTTCTGAGAGGAGCCCTTGCAGGTTGAAGGTTCTGGCAGTAGTTGGTGCTAGAAAGTGGAGCACATGAGGTTTGCGGCAAAATCCCAAGAGTTCTGTGATTGAGTAGTGTATCTCAGCACAACTCAGGTGGGAGACTGCCTGCAGGTGGGTGTACAGGCCTGTCAAAAAGAAGCCACCTTCTGCTGAAAGGCTTAGGTCTTCCCAGGCAAGCCTGCTTCCAGATCTCTTGGCACTCTCACCTTTGACAGAGCAATGAATGTCACTTCCTTGCTCTGCTTACTGTATGCAAGCAAATCAAGCAATTCAATAGCACTGAAAAAGAAGCCACAACTGGTTACTTTTGTTGATCATGTAAACTCCTTAAGAAAATCAGTACTGAAAAAATAAACAGTGAGAGGAATGAAGTGGCATTCCCAATACATTGAGTCCCAGTAATGTGAGGAGCATGTTGTACCAGCTATAATTGCTTTTGTTTTGACAATACTGTCTGAAAACCAGAAGACTCAACAGTGACGTTTCTCTTTATTGGAGCTGCAGCTTAGGATTCTGAAGGTTATCACAGTACAGAAACGATGTCCACCTGTCCTCCCTAAGTTACAATCTTTACAAATTTGGCTGTATACTATTCAAAATATGACTTTTCTTTGGTTGCTCAGCATGTGAGGGGCTGAACTGAGAGTAAGCCTTGTTCCTGACTGCCCTTTTAGTGCCTGGTCCATGGAGGTACCCTTCTTCTCTGCAAATGATTTATATGTGTAATACTGCTTTGCCCTGCATATTAGCTAGGAAAAAAAAACAACACCCAAATATTGCAGGAGTGGCCAAGGCTCTGTTCACTCTCCCACTGCTTGGAAGTGCAAACAGATATTAAAATGCATTTCCAGAAAAAAAAAGTTATTTTGTAATTACATTATACCAATGTCACCATTTTGTGACCTAGGCAGTTTGATGAGTATTTGGTGCCTTGGAAGAATTAGAAGCATAAAAGACTGAAAAAATTAAAATACAGGTGTCTAAGGGTGCTACATATTAGTTTATTCTGGAAAATCATGGGGTAGATGTTTGAAAGGTAGAAAGCTGTGACTTAAAATGAGGAGCAAAAGAAATGCTAAGCAGAGGAGAGTGATGGAGAAGATACACAAAAGGGAAAAAAAGGGGAAATAAGTGCAAGGAGAAGAGTGGGAAAACCAGTTGGCCCAGTGTGGCAGCAGGCTATTGAGGAAGGAGGACAGCAGGTAACTGGAGACCAGTGACCAAAGGAAGTACAAATATTATTTACTCAAATCATCATAATTTTGACTTTGGAGATCCAAAATTGCCTTTCAAGACTGTTTTTCTCACATAGACAGAAGGGAAATTTTAGCTCTTTTGCAGAAAGAACATGCATATATGTAAATTTTTCTCAAAAGTACTTGATCTTTGATGCTACAAACAAAAGCATATGTATGGTGTTTGGTTTTCATATATTTCTACACATATGCCATGGTTTTCGAAATTACTTTTCTATTGTCTAAACAAACTAGATTAGGTGGATAAGCTATCTTCTTCAGAATTATAACGTGAAAATTCTGTTTTGGCAAAAATGTAATATCCAAAGTTAAATGCCTTTAATTTCACAATATTCTTGGATTCCATGGCTTGGTTATTTTTTGTACTTACAAAATAACATCCATTTCGTTTTGTTTAGTTTCACTGAATGTGTGCAGTATTGAAACTATTGCTTTAAAATGTCTGGTTTTCTTTCTACAATGCTCTACTAGCTTATTCCAGGGAAAAAATACAAGCCTCTTTTTTTAGAGAAATAGATTTGATTTCAGTGTCTGTAAATTTTTTAACATATACAGTTGAGTCAGCTGTGTGGAGTATCATGGACTTCAGTGGTTACACTAGTCTGAGGGGGGAAAATGATATCACAAGAATGGAAACAAATGTGTTCTCTCACTCTGATCATGAAGCTTTTAATTCCACACTTGGGGAAACAGCAGGATTTACTGGGGTCAGTTGTACTCCACTGGGATATGTATTATTAAAGTGTGTATATATGTGCATGTAAGTGTTGCAGGGAAGAGTAGAAGGTCAGAACATACTTTGCAGTTTTATTACATTGCATTAGATTTACCTTTTAAAACTTACTTGTTCTCAAAATTAGACATAAAACATTCCCCCCCCCACCCTCCCAAAGCACATGTATTGTCTTGATAAATATTTAAATATTTGCATTTACCCTTTATGTGCAGTATATATGCTTATTATGAGCAGGAATAGGAAAAATAACCAGGCAGTTTTTTTCATTTTAAAGTTACTTTTACTGCTTTTCTCCTGTTGGACCATGTGTACTTTAATTTTTAGAATCAGTTTAGGAACTCATTTGTGTGACATTTCTCACAGAACTTATCCTAAGGTGCCTGTATGTTTATCTGTGTGTGTCACATGACCTGAATATCCTTTCCTAATTTTTTCTCTCTCATACCTGCCAATGGCTGGAAACTGGGCCTGTTGTGCTGTTGGGATGCTGTGGGTTCAGAGTCGGTGCAACCACCTGCAGCAGGGTCCCCTTGCAATGTCTGGGGCAGAAGGGGCTCCCAGGACCTACTGCTCAGGTTTGGGGTGGGGGAGGAGGGGGCAAATGTTGCTGCAAAGGCTCTTCTGGGGTGCACTGGGGACCAGCCTGCCACATGTTTGCTGTGGAATCAGCAAAACACAGAAATTACTTGAAAACCGCTTTTTACAGTCACGTTCTTCTCTTGTCTTGTGCTTTGTTCTTGAGGGTGATAGAAAAAGGGAGGGCTTGTGTGCACTGAAATTCAGAGGTTGTTAAAATAATTCAGTACTTAGAATCACTTCTTTGAATGTAAAGCTGTATACTCCCAGCTCACAAAAATGTGAGACTGCTCTCAAACTTCATGCTTTCAGCTTCACTAGTACATTACAAAATGCAGTATGAAGCATCCACTGCAGTTATATTTAAATTTTCTTTCTATTTTTATTTATATTAATATGAGAGGAACATAATAATTTTAATGTACATATTAATTAAGGCTGGAAAAAGTTGAAAGAAAATGTAGTATCTTCTAGATATAAAAATGACAGAAGGATCCATCTGCTCTGTCCATATCCTATGTTCTTCATTCTGCCTGCAGGATTTGAGCCACTGAAGAAAATTATAACAAAATCTGTTCTTTTTAAACTTTAAGGTTTTTTCCTACTTCCTGAACAATTTACACTGATTGGATTGCAGCCTGAAATTTCCATTTTAGCTGCTGTTGCTTTGAGTAAAACAATTACTTTTTATTAAAAATGTCAATTCAAATGATTACTTAAATCTGGCTTAACAAAAAAAAAAAAAAGAAAACTCATTGCTTCTTGCTGTTGTTTTGCATGGGATTCTGTACTATGGTAACTGGCCATAATTTTATTGAATTGATTTAATTGGTATTAATGAAAATTACATGTGTGTGTAAAGGGAGGATACAATTCCTTTAGGGCCTTAAATTGTCCTGAAGCACATGTGCAATTTCCATTACTCTTGATGAGAGTTGCATTTTTCTCAGCAGTGAGAATGAATTCCTTGGGACCAGATTGTGCATGACCTTTGTGGAAGTGGTAGCATAATACTTTTTTGGCATGTACATTTGCAGTGCTCAGAATAGGGGTCAGAATCATGACCCAGGGAACAGGCAGGGCAGCACCCCAATTCCTTCTCCCCTTCAGCCAGCTCTGCACTGGCAGCTTGCAGAGCTCACTGCCTTTCTTTAAGTGCTCTGTCTCCCATTCCTGAGCTCTTGAAATGATTTTAGGAACTCTAACCTGAAGGAAAACCCTGTCTAGGCTCCTCATCTTTTAGAAACTACTGGTGAACTCCTCAAGTGTATGAAACTGGAATTCCAAAATGAGTTATTTTCATTTTTAAAACATCTTCCTAATATTTTAACCATGTTGGCAGTTACAATGAATTGTAACAGCAAACTTACAGAAACAATTAACCTGGTGTATGAACACTGGGGATAATGCAGCTCTTTGTGCCCTTCCTATATCCCCATCATCAAATTTGTGTTATGTAACATCCTTTTAGGTGTAGATCTTTATAGATCTAGATATAGATACTTTTATGACACTGATATCACTATACTGCAGTGTTAATTTAGTCAGAATAACTAGTCCAGTCTCAGTAAGTTAGTCCAGTTGCTGTAAATAGTTCAGTATTTTTCTTCTAGTCTTCATTACAGAGATACTTAACTTGGCTTGGTCACAGGAGTGAAATAAAATGGAGATTTTACGTTCTTTTACCAGAAATGGCAAAAGGGGAAACTCTAAATGATTGAAGAAACGAACATAATCCATTATTATGACAATTCCTGGTGAATTTGGTTTGTGAAATCAGTGTTTTGATTTGACCTTTAAGTACTGTCCTGTGTTTACAAAAAAAATAGTTAGGAAGTTTTATAAAGTCTGATAAACATGCTAATAAAGGGGGAAGATTCTTTTAATAACTTCTTTTGTTGACCATGATTTCTTGGTTTTGGCAGCGTATATTCTGTGCTGATGGATCTAAGCAGAATTTAATCACAAAGGCTGCATTTTTAACTCTTCCTGCTAATTTCACTGTTTATGGAAATATATTCCTTGTTGCAGTAATATGCACACTTAAGTATCAGTATGTAGGGACAACGGAATGAGTTGAGGGATTTACTGATTTAGTCTGAAATACTTTTTTTTTAGTGTTTATGCAATAGAAGTTAGTATAGCATTAGAATTTCAGTCAGTCCAACCATTGGCAGTGATTTATAACCAGAGTTTTAAATGAAATTGGGAATTAGGGGAGAAACATTATTTTCTAGTCAAGTCAAGCAGCTGTGTTGTGAACTAGGGGTATTTCTTCTTGACTTACACCCAATCTGTGTGATCAGGAACTCCAGTCTGAAAGAGCTTATAATTTTAGCAGTAATTGCCATTTAAATTCCAGTCCTACCAGTTAAAATTATGAGAGGCAGATAAACAGATGCTCTGACAGTGTAGAGCCTAACAGATCCTCAGACTCCATGTAAGGCACCAAAAGTTCTTCTCAAAGGGCATTCAAGAGTGAGATCTTTTCTGGCATGTGTTTATTCTGTGGTGCTGTATTAAAGTATTTGCCTGTCTCACCAGTAAGAGATGAGGGCATTCCTTTGCTCTTTGTGCATAATGAATACCAGTTATTTCAGCTGTTACTTCCTACCACTCTGCTGCCAGCTCAGGAACTTTGCTGGAGAGCAGCTGTGTTAGACCTCTTCCTCACTGGCAGCCTTGCTTCCACTGGGGGGCTGGAGCTGCCTGGGTGCAGAGCAGCAGAACTGCCACCTTGCACCAGTGCTGATGCCCATTGAATCCCTGCTGCATCCCTACTGCATCTGCTCCCTGTGCATGCAGGGAGCAAGGCATAAGCAGAGAATGGCTGAATTCTTACACTCCTCATGGAAGTTTGGATAGAAATAGTAATTTCTCTACCAATTTAAAACAGAAAAGGAGGGGATCAGCAGTTACGTGGTCTAAACTGTGGACAGAGATTCAGTGCAAGTATCACAGAAAGAGTGATTTAAGTACAGCAATGCTATCAATATACAGGGTGGGCTTGCCAAAGGCAGATCTTTCTCATCTACCTTGATAGCTGTTTTTAGAAGGCTTGTTTGATACCTCTTTCTCTTGACAAAGAACATTTTCATGGTATTTTTTGAATAAACATCAAAGTTACACTTGACAATTGGTTCAGTTAAAGATGAGTACAACAAGTCTGAGGTGGCAAGGCTTTAGTTAAAGGGATAATAAGAAAAGGTTATCATTAAAAAGCAGTGTGGACACAAAAGGTACAAGTGAAATTCCACAAAGAATTATTTTAGTACCACTTTTACTTTTTTTTTTTTCCAGTATATTCCAGGAATACTTCTTTGGAGTCTGTTGGCAGCATGACCTACAGGAGTATTGTAAAATACAAAACAGATTATCAGGCAGTAAAAGCTGGATGCCTTTTACAATAGGAATAACAGTAATAGGATGAGATGTAATAGGAGCAGCAAGATCATTCAAATAGTGATTAGTATTACTTTCACTGTAATGTCAGAGGCATATTCACTGGAAATAAGTGTAAAATGATATTATTATTTTATCTGGTCACCAGACTAAAAGCTTCATGTGATCTTCAGGTATAAGAAAATGAGTAATGGCAGAATTAGGGTGAACTAACAAAAGTACCTGCAGCAAAGGGAGATGGAACTATTAATACCATTGAAGTTTGGCTGAGTGAGATGTGTCCATATAGAATAGTGTCTGCAGGTCTGGGCGAAGCAGAAAATGTAAAAAGAGGTCTCCAAAGAGAACAGGTTACAATAATATGACTGAAAATGAAGATGACCTGTTTTCATGTTACTCTTAGAAGACAGATAAGTTGGGGGGGAAAAAAAGTGGCCATGAAGAAAGACACTGAAAATGAAAGATTTCTAGGTATTTAGAAGAGTGAGACTTTGGAACAACCTACCTGTAGCAGCAGTGGAAACAAAGCATGAATTTCAGAAGTGGATTGTGCAATGCATGTGACAGAACTTGACACAAGAAAGTCCTTGGCCATTTTGCTGCAGACATTGCCAGATGCCCCACAGTGATTGCAATGAGAGTGAAGTGCCTACTGAGTAGAATTTCAAGCATGTTCATTCATGTGACCCAAAGCTGTTGCCTGTTGTTTCTTCAGCAAAACATAATTCTGCTGTTTGGGGTTTGTGAAGAGAAAGGGTTGGTGTCTTAGAAAGGGAATCTAAAAACATTCATCAAAAGTAGTTCAGGAAAATAAGTTATGTGACAGTGAACCAGGGGAATTACCCTCTCAAAGTCATGGAATAGAAGGTAAATGAAGAGTGACAGCAAGAGGCAGTACTTACTGATGCCAATACTCAGAATCAAAAAAAAATGCTGACAGGTGAACTTAACTTAGTAAAATTATGCAAGCTGTTTATAAGACAAATTTATAAGTGCTGCATATAATGGAAATTAAAACCAATGAACAGAGAATGAATCTGATTATACTAAATTTGTAGATTCTGTAGTCATGAATGGATAAAGAAACAATATTAAGTGACCCAGACGTAAGAGAAAATACGTGCAGGGTGGAAGATGTGGTTTTCTTAAGACAACATGAATGAATAGCCATATGAAAATGTAGTCTGAAATACAGATATAAGAAATATTCAGTGTTCAAGAGACTCATGAAACAGCATAACATCAAATATTTTTTTGTTAATGTTTGCAGTTGCCATGTGGTTGTCAAAAGTAAAGTCGAAGTATAACTCAGCTTTAGGTGCATCCAGATATGCACTAAGCACAATTTACTGAGAAAGCATTGTTGAAGCCTTCCTTTCTACTTTTGTTCATTTCTGGGTAACAGAAGTTGTGCTCAGTAGAGATAGTTATTACTGCAATGTGTTTGATAAATGGAAGATAAATATTCATTTAGATATGGACAGTTGGAACAGTGTCAGGTACTGACACTGACAGCTTAGAAGCGTTTGAAAATAGGGTACTTGAATAAGGGTGAGAATATGTCAATTTCCAATAAAATAGAGGAGAATTAAGGAAAATTAAAACTGAATGTAAGAGCCCAACATTCGTTTTCATTAACAGTCAATTTAATGAATGTGGGAACAGCAAGAATACTTCACTAAAGTCTGCTTTCACTTGTGTCTGTCTTTTCTCATGAATTCAAAACTTTCAGAAAAACTTTTCTTTGTGTACTGAAATATTTCAGGCTTGGTTTCTGCTAGCAGTTTGACTGAAATGAATTCAATCACTTATGAGTTAAAAGAGGCAGAAAAATAGTGATCTTATTGCAGAGTGAGTCGTACATCCTCTTCGATAAGGACTTCAGTTTGTTGAGTTTTTTTCCTTTTCAAAAGCATCCCAGGCTTTGGCTTTTAATATATTAGCATAGCCCATCGAGGACCAAAATTGGCAGATGGAAAATCTGTTAAGTCCATTCAGAAAATCACTTCAGGACATGTTTGGTTGATCTCTACAAGGAAATCTATTACTACTTAACAACTTGTCCAATCCTACCTCTGAACGATTGCAATATGCAAATTTTTTTCACCTGCACTTTTTGACCAGAGCTGGCACTGCAGCTGTATTACAACATCTGTTTATTGCTATGTTTTGAAATGTCTATGCTTTTGTTATCAGCAACAGGATAAGATGGCTATGCTTAAAAAGAGGAGAGAGGGGAATATCCTGTGACAACCCTGATCAATTTTATTATTATCTTGTTCAGTACATACCCTTGCTGAGACTATTTCTAGTTTTATTTTGTATTTTCTTTCTATGTCATTGCACATTTTGTTATAAGGATAATGAAATCCCCATGAGACTAAGAATGCTGCTCCGATTATAAGTTACTTGGTTAAACTGTTTCACCAGAAAAAGAATGAAAAAGCTTAATATTGTGATTTGAACAGTGCCTCAAACCTGTACTTAGCTTCTGTCTTTTCTTTGGGTGTCACACATCCTCTCTGTAACATCAGTGAATTGTGGTTACTTTCTGCACTTCACTTTTGTGGTGTGGGAGGAACATCTGGGTATACCAAGAAAGATGAAGACCAGGCTAGGACTGACTGAAGGAACATAATTCATGTATTATCACATTGAGTCCCTGCGTATGGGTTGCTGAATTTCCTCTTGAGAGAAGACGATGTTCAAAAAAGGCTTATAGCTTCTCGAGTTGTTCTTGCATGTTGTGTATGGTCTGCAAACAGTATGGACTCTGGGTCATGAGTCTCCACTGAGATGTATCTCTTGCAGTCAGAAGAAATTGATTTGTTTTTCTGTTCTGTAGCATCATTTCCACATTAATTCTCAGACCTTCAAATGCTGTTGTGTATGACATCCATAATGCCTGATGGCATTACTGTCTCTCATTTTGGGAACCCATCCCTGCCTAGTTTATGTTTAATTCTTGGAGGAGTTTTGGGGGAGCTAATTTTTCAAGCAGATAAACTGGTCTGTGGGTGTTAGGTCTGAGTGTGCTGAATAGTTGTCGAAGGGAGAAATGATTGCTGTGCTCAGAGCCATGGGGGCTGGCCAGTGCCTGACTATATCCCTCAAGAGCTGAAAGAAAGTAGGAAAACTAGGGAGGAACAAACGATAAATGCCCAAAGACACAGGTGTGGGCAAACAGCAGTGTTTTTTTGGAGAGATTTGCAACATTTCCTTCCCATACTTAGGAAGAACCTTCCAAAGTGGCAGCACAAAGCTTTCCTGTGGAAGCATTTTGCAGTGCAGCATTTGTTAACTTTGCCTGCCAGCTCTTAAGTTATTTTGACAAAAGCTTTATTACGGTTTAAAAATAAGCCTGTACATAATGGTCCAAAACTTATTCCCAGTTACATGAGTTATTATTTATTCCCTTGACTTCAATCAGCAAACGAAAGCAAAATGTACTCCTTAATCTTGAAAAAGAAGCAGTGTTAATAGCAAGAATTATTTTGTTTGGTAAGGATGATACAGCCAGATTTTAAATTGTGTTGGTTATTCTCTAGAACATGTTCTATATGACATTAGTTTGAAAGAAATTGTATCACTGCCAGCACTTTGAAAGACCAACAGGAAACAGCTCCTGCAACAAGGCGCTTGTATATTCATCAGCTGCTGTATATTACATACTCCAAATTGCATGAAAAAATGGGGATCTCTGATAACACACATTTTGAAGAGGGATTTACATTTAATAAATGTTTACAAGTATTTTCATAAACTCAGCTTATGACAGTGTTGGCTTCATGTGATTGATTACTCAAATGTTGCCTTTCCTCAAATATAGATTGTGCAGTTGTCTCTAGGAGTTATTTATATTTCCTAGTATTTATGATCTGCAAGGCAGCTTAGTTATTAACATTAGTTATAGCTATTTCTGTAGATATTTATCTGAACCACAAGTTTTTGACACATTTCTTTTTCTTTAACAAGCAAAGCATATCTACAGCTATAAAAATGTTCTCTGATACAGAAAAATATATGTACAATACACCTATTACCTAGAAATACTCTACTGAGGGTGCAGTTTTGGTTTCCAGTAGAGAAAAGTGTAATATGCAAACGACATGCCACTGTAGTAACATTGCAGAAATTTTAATTTTATTTCTTTTTCCTCTGATTAGAGACTTATTTTGTTACAGATAGTCTTCACCCTTCTCCATACCTCACTGTCTTCTTTGGGGTGGCAGAGTATTGACAAGTATCTTACTGAAAGTAATTTAGTCTGAAGTACAATTTTCTATTTATGATTGAGCTTGCCTGTTTTGAATTGTCACTTAGCTGCATAGTAGGTGTATGCATAATATGATAGTTCAGATATAAAAAACAGTGATGCAGTGAGATTCTAACTAAAAGTCAAGCCTCACCTGAATGTGACACAAGGGCAATGTGCAGTGATCAGGGTGTGGTGTGCAGCAATTGGTCCCAGTGACCAAGATTAATGAAACTCACATGGGTTTTAATTAGTGCAGCTGCAGTCATCAATTATCTAGAGAACACAAATATTGTTATATTTTGGGAAATTCTTGATTTATTTTATTCCACTGGCCAGTAGATTTAGATGAATGAGTTCTCATCATAAACATTCTGAGAAAAACTGCCTGGGGCCGTGGTTTATTATTTAGGACACAATCAGTAAGACTGAGCGCTACTGAAGAAAACATTGTAAACTGGTCTCAGTATTAATTTGGAAAATTTGCTGAAATGTGTGGCCTTGTATGGGTCGTCAGAAACATTAGAGCATCTCAAACAAAATACAGAACAATCTGTCAGGCGGGGAATGTGCAAGGATTATTGTCCAGCAGCTGATCCATAACAGAATGTCAGTGCATGTACACTTAAAGCAAGTATCAACAACATTTAATTTGACACATAATGTGGTCTTCTTTTATTATCCTTTAAGTGCATGTCTTAGAACACTGAAGACTGGACAAGTAAGTAGGGGGAAAAGAGCTGAAACATGACAACCCTTCGCAAGTCTGAGAAAAATCGCAATCTAGAGTTTTTCAGAGGTATATGCATTTTCAAGGCAACTCTTTAAAACAGATGCAAGGAAAAAGAATGGGAGGAAGAAGGAAACGTGATTAAAAATTCCTTACTATAATTTAATTTGAAAATGTGGCTTCTCTTAATGTGGTCTGAAACCTGTGTACAAACACTTAAAAATAAATTAATATGAGTGCTAACTACTAGGAGCGACATCTGCATCTGTCATTTAAATTAAGAAAAGGACACCACTATAGACACAAAGATTTTTCAAAAAGTTAAATGATAGTTTGCCTGCATGTACTTTTTTTCCTGAATGTTTTGCTATAATTTGCATCTGTCTATTCTCATCCATAGAAAACAGGTGCACAATGCTGCTTGAATCCCTGCTCTTATTTTTCACCAACCAAACTGCTTAACAAGGCAATCCTTAAATATGTACAAGAACATTAAAATTCATTTACTCGGAAGAGAAGAATGGTTCAAACCATTACACTTCCATGACCTAATTCAGAGCCTTTTTTCCCCCCTGTTTTCATCCTTTTCTCTTTCTTCCTATTTCCTCCTGTTGAAATTATTAGCTGAATTCCAGGTCAATGTAATTCTAGAGAAGATTATTACTTTTGTTGGGGCATAGCCCATTGTCCCTAGAAGGGGAAGATGTTTACATACTGCCAGCATTCTGGAGTGGAGACTGTCTTGTTACCCAGCCTTGCACAGTAGGGCACATGTATCTGATGTCCTTATTTCTCACTGGTAGCTGTCACGCTGACAATTGGAAAATGCTGTAATTTCCTTAGTTTGCATTATTTTTATATCCCCTATTGTTTTTACACATGACCTTTACCTCTCCATTCTCCAATTAGCAGAGTGAAAGCCATTGTTCATTGAGCAGAGGTATTTGTGCCCAAGGGAGCAAAATTTATTTTCTGTATGTGCTGTTGTGGGTGGTGAGGATTCTTTAATACTAAAGAAATAAACCTTCATCTTAACCTTTGTTTGATTCAGACATTATTGAATTTGGGCAGGAACTTCCATCAGCTTATGAATAATTGTCATACCAGCAGTCAGTGAATGTTTATATAAATGGTTATGAATTGTGTGGGCCCTTTATAAAACATGCAGTGGTTAACTAATTTAACTGAAGATTTCTCCTAGTTTTTTCCATTTTCTTTGAATCTGCATTTCCTAGCTAATACAGAGACTGGGCAATCATTATAATTACATCAGTTGCAGATAGTTAAAGCAGATAAGAAATTACAGAAAATGCAGTCATCTCAGAAAATAGTTCAGAATCAGAAATGTGAATCAACACATGGCATTGTACTTATCATGGAATAATGAATCCGGACAATTTAAGGTTTAAATCTCCTAGAAGGGTCGATCTTTTAGTTTTTTGGTCAAAGTACATTAATTCAATGTTGATACAAACTCTTGTTTCTTGTGCTACTCTTTATTCCCTTCATATCAGTGATGTATTCCAACAATATCATGGGACTGGTCATATAATGTGTAGAATAAGTTTGAAAAAGTATTATTTAGTTGCTCAGTTTTCAAAAAATGATAGTTCGACAGTTTGAAAACCCCTTTGCTAGTATATTATTTAATGCCAAAGCATTGCCTTTTGGAGATACGTCATCTTGTGGAGATACCACATGCAAATTTAAAACCTGATATGAAAACCATAATTTTGGAGATATTTAATTTTTCTAGTTATTGGGCAGCAATAAGTATTTATGCTATTGTAATCAGAGCTTCTATTAGTTAAAGTTATTGCCAGTTCAAAGCTTTGCTTTGTTTTTGTTTAAGACTGTATGAACCCTTTTGATCATAAATGGGATTTTTCATATTGAAAATACTAAGTGCTTTTTGTAGCTTTGCTGCTGATAAAGTAATAATTTATTATTAATAAAGTCAAGTCCTAATTTGTTAATAAAAGATCTGCTGGTAGTTGTTTAGTAAAGTAGAAATACTGGTTTAATCAATATAATTACTTCCTCTTGTATTAGTATTTAATTACTTAGTGATTTGATCTGACTTGTAGTTACCTGTTGCTAAAATGTATAATAGTACTTCTAAGCAGGTGATAATGTCAGGAAGTTTTAGCTGATTTACCAACTTATCCCTTGGCCCAGGAGTATTTGTGCGGGCAACATTTTCCTGCTCATTTGTGTGAGAGCTGAAGTAAATTTATATTCTCCCACTCAGCTTCACACTTGCAGTAGCCAGTTTCTTGAAATAAAGAGTTTGCTCGCTTGTTTCACTCATACTGTTATGACACCTGCATTCCAAATCTCTTTTTGGATTTTGTATCAGTCTCCCGAGGTGAGTTTTGAAAGACATCATTAACAGGTGATTGTCAGTGACAAGACTAAAGCTGTTATCAAGAAGGATCTTCTCATGCTAGCCAAGTGACAACACTGCTGCTTAGACTTTCTCTCCAAGATGTTTTGGTTTCAGGGATATGAACAAAACCAAGTAGTTGTATCAGTTGTTCTGCTGGGTTTTGCTCTGTGATCTGAGCAAGAAATTGGGTGGAGCACATAGATTGTGTGCATGACTCTGTGCATTGCCCTATTGTTGTTCCTAACCTTTGGCTTAGATCAATGTTTGGATAGGAATACCAAGCCCTCTCTGGCTGTGTTTACTGCAGATCTCCCCAGGCTACCAACTATCTGGTTTCACATTTTTAGTGGCTGCTTTCTGTGTTGGTCTTCTCTGCTGTCCCTTGACCAGGTTTGTGAAATTCCACACTTTCTTCAACCATCCACACTTCTAATACTTTATGGAAATGGCCTTGATTTTAGATAGACCTGAGCACAATCCTTTTATACTTGCTCCCTCAAAAATATGATGAATAAATTATTTTTATGGTCAGCTATCCTTAACAACTGTTGTTGATTACAGAAAACAACAGTATCATGTCCATAACAAAATTTCAAACTGGAGTAATAAAATTCTGGGGATTCCCACATATATGAAAGTAGTTAGTAGTTAGTCATTCAAAAGCTTCACAGCCTTGTCACCTTGCAGTCATTCAATATTTTAAATTATGCTTGGTTTTTTTTTTTCTATTTGTTCTTCACACTGGCTGCTCTATATAATACCTTGTCTAATATAGTCCTATTTTAATTTGAACAAGCTTATTTTTGATGATACTGTATGATACTGAACTATATGTTTTTAGGATTTTTTACGGGTCAGGTCAGTTTGTAAGTAAAATTATACCTTACTGGTTGTATTTAAAATAAATAGTATCCAGCAAAGTATTCAAACTTTGTGGTCAGCTTAGCCAATAATGGGTCTATTTAATGACTTTCTTATAGAATGTTTTCAATAAAATATTATTTTCTGATGTAGCTTCTTAAATCCTAATTAACTTATTTTCATGTTACCTTGTACTGCTATTTAAAATATTATAGCTTGATATCATGTTGCTTTTATTATGAATTCATACACCTAAAAAGCATGGAAGATAACAGGAAGCTACAGTGCAACTTCATGGGTTGGTTCTGGTTAGCTAGCTATTTTAAATACTTCATCTCTGTCTGTGGTTGGAAAAGAGAATTCTTACAATTATTTACCTCTACATTGTGGCCAGATTTTGGCCAATATGAAGATACGTGTTTTTTCTGTCTTTGGGATTTTTTTGGTAGTCATAGATAATTCTCATTCACCAATCTGAACCACTGTCAATATTATACTTTCACATACAGAATCTATAACCCAGGAGGAAATAAACCCAAACAAATAGAATACAAACCCCAAACTTAAAATTCAGCATCAGTTATGTGATGTGAGAAGACGTTGCAAGCTGTCTACCGGATGAACTTCTTGTCTATAATGGTTTGCTTCTGCCTACAAGATCCTCCTGCCTTTAGTTTAGCTTTGATTACCTGTGGGTTAATGTTCTGTGTTTATGGGTTTTATGCAGGAAAATAAAAAAAAAACTATAAATAGAATAGTTGCTTATTTTTGCTATTTGGGGGCAAAGTAACAAGTATTTTTGCTATCTGGGGGCAAAGGAGCAAGTTTTCTGCACGGCCATTCACTGATTTCTTTTTAGTAACCTGTCTTAATTTATATGTGAAGAGCTGCTGGAGGAAAAATGTTAATTTGAGAGTTTGCATGTGGAAGGAAGTACTTTCCACAGAGTTGTTCATCTCTTTGCAATATACAATGTATCTTCTCCAGTGTCA
>WBNO01016900.1:25000-35000 GCA_013400575.1 Peucedramus taeniatus
CCTACACTGAGGAATTAGTATTTTAAGAACATTACTGTGAAGGGGAAAATATTTTGTGCAGATAAAACAACATCCTGGATCTCATGGCTCCTACCCTTAGGAAAGAACTAGGCTTTGTGGCATTTCTTATCTATGCAAATAAGATGGCCTTACCTGTAGGATCAAATTCTTTTCCTGCCCTTTCCCCAAACCTGTGTGTAGCACAATTTTCCATCTTGTATCAATGCTGATATTTTAAACAGCAGGGACTGGGTAATGCTGTGACAAATAATACCGTGCATTTTAAGTGCAAACTGTTAGGCAGCAGCATCAAATAACAGACACTTCTTCACTGTTCTTTTTTTCCCCGTTTGTTTTAGAATCCCAACAAGATGTGTTATTAATGGACCCTGAGTAGAGCAAGTTATTTGTTATGGTAACTTTTTGACCTATTTAATAAGTACTTAAAGGAGTGTAGTGCAGTTTTTATTGTAGTCTGCTGTGTACAGTTATGAAGTGTGGTACATAATAAAATAAAAGCAATAATGTGGATATTTCAGAGGGATCCATCAGAGCAGACCTGCAGCAACATATTTCATCTGGTTTGTCTGGCTATGAAGCCTTGCAAGTTATAGCTGAAATAACTAGGAACAATATTGTGGTTATGACTTGCAATTGTTTACCATTGTAAACAGCAGAGTTATTATGTGTTTACCCTTTTCAGTGCTCAGAACCATTTTTTAAATAAGTTCATTAACACCTGCATACATTTAGCTGTGAAAAATGGCATGTCTTTTCCATGCTCATACCTTAAAAATATTTAAGTCAACAGCAACAGTAAAATGCATCTAATTTAAAACATAACTTTATTGAGGTATGATTTCAAAAAGAAGAATTATTATGAAGGACTAACAGTTGCACAGCTAATGCAAAAGCAAACAAAAGGTTACGAAGATCTTTTCTATGACAGTTTTGAAGCTAAATTGGGAAGGGACACTGCAGGCTTGGACAACAAAGCTGCTTTATGAATTTCTGAGACAGCCTTGTGAGAAAATAGCCTTTTTTTGTTTTGTGGGTTTTTTTTAATATGATGCTGGGGAGTTGTTACCTGTTACTTTTGGGTAGGTGGGGTTTTGTTCCTTGTTTTTCGGTTTGTTTTGTTTTACTTCTTTGTATAACTTTTTTTTTTTCCCAAATATGGTAATTGTGAAAATGAAAAAAGTGGTCACCTAAAATCTTTCTTTAAATGCTCCTAGAAGTCAGCAACAGTTTTCACTATGATAGGGAATGTGCATTTTGGGTTGCTGCTTGTAAATTTTTACAGAAGAATTTTTCATTTTCTTAATATTTTTGTGGCTACAAGTTTTTTAATGTCCTGAGTTCAAGAGTAAAAACAACTGATTGGACCTCCAGGAAGTGCTTTGATGATAATCAGCCTTGTGTGCAAGACAGAAAGGCTGATAGTCAGAAATTGCTCTTTAAACTAAGACAGACTGTCAGTCTTTAGAAATGGTGGGGAATGGCCTATTTATGTAATCAGATACTAAAGCTGGGAAGAAGCTGTCAGGCACATTCTTGTTGTGTAAGCAGCAGGCAAACTGTGCTTTATCTGACAGACAGTGTGTAAATCTGTCCATGCAAAAATCCAAATGTTTAGTTTGCTTCTAGTCACTGTAATAATCTGCTTATTTTCTCTTGCTAGAGCAATGACATCATTTAGCAGAATGCACCACAGACAGGAGTCGTAGATAAGGCTCTGTTACTGTCAGTCATTCACTTCTTGATTGGCAAGGAGATAAATAGGAATTTACTAGGGGTTTGCTTCCAGCTAAAAGAGCAGACAATACCCTGGGATAAGTATGTGAAGAGCAAGCCTGTTTAGTACCCTCAACCTTACAGCTTGGAAAAAGGTCTAGAAATAAGGGTCCTACAAAATCCAATGTTAAAATTTGGAATTTTATTATCAATAGCTGAGCAGGCTTCCTGAACAGAGAAATATTTGGATTAATTGATAAAGACAGCAGTTACAGAGAGTGAAAAAAAATCCTGTTCTGGGTGATTGTATTAGTTTCAGTGCCACCAAGTCTGAGAAAGATTTGTTTCTTTCAGAAATTTTAAGGGACAGGTAATGGTTTATCACCGGTAAAGCACTGTCATTTGCCTGATTGTTCTGCAGACCAGACCTGACGTGGGAAAATATCCTGCTTAGATCAAGTAAGATCACCTACTTAGATCAAGTATGGTGAGCTCTACAATATTTATGTCATAGAAATTATTATTCAAGTGTGGTTTCCAAATTATTTTGTAGTAAGTAATAGTCAGTCTATAATGTAAACTTACCTAATACTTTTTTGTTGTTGGTAGGAGCATATTTTGGTATGGACAGACTGAAAAGAAAATGTAGAAATAATAGTACACTGTAATAGGGAAGATAGTCTAATCCTTTTTAATGGCATTTAATCTCCTAAATCTTCTGATTTCATTTAATTTTAAAGGGTAATAAAATATGATTGAAATACATCTGAAATGTAGTTTAATAAAGGTAATCTGCTGTACTGAAAATCTACTGTTTTGTCAATCTGAAGATTTAGTATGAAACCGTGCTCAACGGAAATGCTTATTTGCATCTCAAACTTCAGAGTTCTTGTGATTTCTGTGTGACATATTTTTTTTTTTAAAATAAAAAAGTACCCATGATTTAAAAAAAATATTAATGAAACTTCTTTAGAATTCATGGGAAGGATCCTAAGAAAATTAATCTCCAGGTCATAAGGAAGTAAGACATAACAGAAACATGACCGATTAGAAGAATGTACCTGGCAGAAGAATACATTTCTGTACATAAAGTCAATTGTTCATGTTCCTATTGTTTCCAAAATGATGGAAACCATAAATGAACAGCTGTTAAAATCATGATTTGTGCAACAATGCTCTGATCCTCATGTGTTTATATTTAGAAGGAGAACTGCATTTTGAAATAGTAAATTGGCTTAGGAATCACAACCTTGAATGATACAATCTTAATTAAAAATACGTGCATATCTTGGTAATGTTATGCACCTCCTCTGTTTAAAAATAGGGAGAGAACAACAATTAAGCGCTTTCCATGTGTTAATTTTTGTTTAATTTAAAGAGTTAACCTTCTGAGAAGAAAGCTTCTGCTGGCACATTAGTGATAAGCATTACATTAAAATAGTGATAAATACTATATAATACTCCCAAATAGACTTTTTTTCCTGCTGAATCCTGGGATGCTTTCTAAAGACATCTCAGTATATTTTTAATGAGATAGTACATCAGTTTGTGTGTTGTAGTTTAGACATATTGGCTTTAATTATTTTTGAATGTGCAGTTTTTACAGTAGCAGAATATATGTGATTTAAGACTCACCACAGTGCTCTGAGTATCACTTGGCATTTTAGCAAAATGTGTGATATTAAAAAGACCATGAATTTTAGCTGGATTTTCATTGTTTTCTAAGACATATAATATTCCTCTTTGCTCTCAATTCTCCTATTCCGCATGTACAACATTTTTGCATATTATATTAAAACAATTGTATCAGTCTCATATCTCTCACTGTATTGTGGTTCCAGTGTTATCACAAATAGTATTAAGTCAATCTAACACAGTATTTTCTGCCAACTGAGGGCTATGGTATTTTGCCTAAATCACAAGGAAATAAAGAGAGAACCTTGCACAACCAATACTCAAAGAGGTCTTGATAGATTGACCAATGCTTAAACTGAAAATTTTGTATAAGTACTGTAAAATATTTTCAGGTCAGTATCAGTCTTCCCCTTGCTAGGAGTATAAGGCATTTATTTTAGTTGAGTTTAAGCATCTTCCAGTAATTTTGGCAAACTGTTGTGACTATTATGCCAGTGGACAAAACCGTGAAAATGATAGTGACTGAAGCAGCTCATGTAAAATGAAAATGAACAGTTATTTTGAGTACAGCAGCTGAGATACAATAAACAAACTGATGAAAAGTAAATGAGAATTTAGACACTCAGTTTTTAATAAACTAGTAATTTGTTAACAATATAAGCTTGATGTACTTTATCTTAGTCCTTTTGACAAGACTTGTTTCGTGGTAGCTGCAGCATCATCGTAGAGCCTGATCTAATACTTAGAGAACTCAGTATAATCTCATTGACTTCAATACAAGTTGAATTGGACTAATAATGAAAAATCGCATTATAATAATATTAGGTTTAGGAAAAAATACTGCTTATAGCTGATTTGAGTCAAACTGAGTTTGTCTGATATTTTACTGATGTCAGTAAAATCATACCATAAGTTGGTATTGCTCTGCTGTGACAACTGTGGACTCATACTCTGAGAAGCTATTAAAATCACAAACCAACAGTCATTCTCATGTAAGACTATATAGATATTTGTCTAAATAAAATACCAAAATAAGTAACTTTGTAAAAACTGATTTGTAGTGTGTCAACTGCAGAGAGGAAATAGAAGTCATGTTGCCATTTTTATTATTATTATTATTATTATTTTATCAAATTTGTGATTTTAGCATATAGTCTTATTTTTCCTTTAGGGGGTTTTATATTTGTTTTCTTTTTGATTTTTTTTATAAATGACAGTTTTATTTTATTTCATATGACTTCATTTAAATGTAATTTTTTTAAAAAAGAAAAGATTTTTTAAAACAATAACCACTAATTGAATGAAAAACAATTTAGGAAAAATTCTGAGTTTTCATAATTTTTTTTTTTTTCTGTAAAATGCTTGTTTGACGGAGCAATTTGATTTAAAATTTAAAAAATAGCTTATTCTAGCTCTAAGGAAATTCCATCTTATTTCTTCTCAATTTAAAGTGGATATATATTAACCAGACATCCATAGCAAATTAATTTTTATTAGTTGTGCTGGCAATGGTTTTTTTTTTTTATATTTTTTTTAAGAATAAACACTTAAAGTGCAGTTGTCAAAATGAAAGTGGTGATTCGCCTGTTTTTTAGCATTGCAGCACAGGGTTACCCTGGAACTGGCTCTCAATCAAACCTAGACCATGCTGGGAAGGTTTAGGAACAAACAGGGAAATCTGGGCTTCTCTCAAGCAGGTGAACTTCTTGCACTGATAGCTGAACTCAGGTTAAATTAACAGCAGATACAAACTATCACTGGCATGTGGATTTGAATAAGTGTGATATTTTAAGTAGTCTGCAGTATGGTAGCATATGTTAAATGTAATTAAGAAGTAGCTGAACTACAAATACATAAACTTCCCAATACGCATTTGGTTAAAATGAAAAGGAACCTTCTTTTCAGGCAAGCGGAGAAGTTGTTAAAGCCTCACTCTCAGTCACATTCCCAGCAGCCACATGTCCACTGGGCCACTGTAGGCTCTGTTGATCTGCTCACAGTGGCTGCAACACTCCCCTGGGTGCTCCCAAAAGACTGGAGGTCCAGGCCATCAACGTCCAAATTAACTCCATATATCTGGAGTTAAAGGGGTTTTGATACCCAAAGCCCACTGCATTCCTTTGTTCCCATAATACCCTGATGAAGCCCTGGCTGGAAGGAGCAAAACAGTTCTTGTCCTGCATGTGCTGAAATCTGATTTTCTCACCCTTATGTCCTTCCAAGGTATATCTGTCTGATACTGGGTGAGCTCTGCAGTTCACAGAACCAAACCTTGATTTTCCCCCTTTCCCTTTGTAAAACCTGAGGTCTGCCCTGATTTTCAGCTTTGTAAAAACATTGTACTCTCATCATCTCCAACTATAAAAAAACAGCTGTCTTTCAGTATGTGAAGTCTTCATAGGAATTTTCAAAGGCTGTTTCAGCTGTAAATGTAAACTGAAAACACAAAAAACAACCCCCCGAAAATCCCTTCCCTTTCTTCTTGATGATGTTGCTGAATGTAATGTGCTTGACACCAGACGTTTTTAGAAATGTATGGCATGGTGTAGTTTCTCTGATACCATACCACTTTGCTGTTTTACAAGCTACAGCATGTCACAGATTAAAGCTTTGTTGGATGCAACAAAGCTGGCAATAAATAAACCTCTCTGATGTCACTGTGACCTAAATTAAACTCATTGTGTTTCTTGGTTTTGTTAGCAACACAGTAGTTTTCATCACTTTTGAAAGACCTCTAGAGTTTTAAAAATATATATTTTTAATAAAGATTTTAATTAAATTGGAAATTAATTGTGAGTCAGAGTAAGAGTCGGCATCTGCTAGTTTCTAGCCATTATGTGCTGGGGTGTTTTTTGGATAGAAGGATAGAATGCAAAGGATAGAAGACTTTAATGTGGTAGAAAAATAAGAAGTATGAGAACTGCCGAAGTACCTGATTGCAAATGTACAAAGAGCACTGATCTTCTCCTGCACTTGATGAATATACAGAGATGCAATTTCTTTATGTTTTAAAGTTATATATACATGAACATAGGAGTAGTTAGAACCCTGAATGAAAGAAAATTATTTTGTGTACTCATGTGTGGTAGAGTTTTGGAGTTTCTTTGAAAATACTTTATTTGGTTAATTTTTAATCTAGTTTGACTTAGGCCTGGTTAGATGTCCGTCCTGAAGAGAAAATTTCCATGGGAAAACTCTTGCTCAAGGCTTACACTCTTCATTTCATGTACAGCAAACTCCCCCTTAACAGTATCTCCTGCAAATGCACTTTAGAATAACAGGTCAGCTCCTAGGTAAAAATTGATGTCTACCATGGTTTTTCAAGCACCCACAAATCTGTCAGTTGATTGAATTGGGTATTGGGATTTATTTATTCTAATGACACAAGTCACTGTTAATGTTGGTGTTCTGCTGTAAGCTGCTAGTCTTACAGTGGAGACCTGACAGATATCCAAAGTAACACTCTCACCCCCCCCAAAAAAACCCAACCCTAATTGACAGCAAATATCAAAACCATTCTTACAGCATAGGAACTGTTTTCTCTTTGAGAAAGAAGAAACAACCATTCAAGTTCTCAACAGTTTTGAGTTCAAATATACTTGTTTGTATATATTTTTGTTCTATTTTCAAAAAATACTGAGGGAGATTTCTAATATCCTAGAAGGTAGGTAATGGTTCTAATAAAGTTAAAATAAAAATATATTTCTAAAGACAAGTTTTAGTTTAATTGCATCTATCTTTGGAGATGTCCTGAGGACATAAATGGCATCTTGATGTAGCATTAGGAACAAATATAGTATCAGAAGGTAGTTGCATCTCTTTCCTTAAAATTGTGCAAACATTTGATAGGAGAGCTTCTGTTTAAGATCATGAAGATCCTCCTGATTTGAATCCGATGCACTAAACTCCAGTGCAGTGTATATTGCTCTTAAAAATGGAAGACCATATTTACAAACATATGGAGGAGTCCCATGCAGTATAATTCATAGACTGACTTACAATTCTAGTTTTTCCTTCTATTCTTCATCTACCTGAATGCCATGAGCTGCTTGTGCTTATGTAAAATGTATGTTTATGTAGACCATTTGGTCAAGTGATTTATCTTCTTATACAGAATTCAAAATATTCCAGAATTTCTTCCTCCCAGAATCAAATCTAATTCCAGAGGTTTTCCAGGATCCAGATAGATAGATCCAGAACAGTTTTAGGGTAGACCAAGCTTTTTTTTGTTAAAAATATTGTCACATGTAATGCAGTAACAACTGAGAAATTTATGATGGAGAACAAATGATAAAGGTAATGGAACTGCAAAAATTTGCCCATTTTATAACATCATTCAATTAGATTGTGTTAATCCAGGGTTTCTGTTCCATCACTGTGTTCTACCATCCTCTAGGTAAAGGGAAAAAAAGTGTGTTCAAATTAATCTGTAAGTTTTATTGCTATAAAAGCTTTTGAATCACTACTATTATATACAGATGTTCAGTTTTTTCTATGTTATATATTTGTCCTAGTAAAAACTCACAGAGTAGTGTTAATGAAACATACCTTTATGTGCATTAAACAGTAGGCTGTGACACTATTTTAAGTGATTCTATGTTATAAAAAGCTCTACAGCAAGATTAATGTTACAAAATTGACAGAATATTATAACACTGTGGAAGATGATAAATTTAAAACTTTCCATTATGCCTTAATGAATACAATGGGAATCATGAGGCTGTGTCTGGTGGTTGCATCATGTCTTTCAGCTGGCTTGCGCTGCTGTTTTCCTCACAGAGAGTAACCTTTAGTCCTACTTCATTTATGCTAGATTATGTTAAAAATGTTTTTAATTTGGAAGATACAAATCTAGAGTATGCTTCTGTTCTGAAAAGCAATAATGTAGAAATTGTAGCTGCTGTCTCAACAGAAACTGACTCTCTTCAGAGGCGTAAATGCTTGAGAAAGTAACAAGACTAAATTTTCACTACATTTCACCTCAAAGTGTGTTGCACAGTCAGAAAGGAGACTGAAGAATCAGATCTGTGCTGTTCTGATGTGTACAGCACGCGTGGAATTATTAACCCACCTGTAGCTACAGACCTACATTTTCCTCTGCTCTGCTGCTGTATTGAACGCACTGGGCCAATTTTGTCACTTCTGTGACATGAGGCATTCGGCCCAGTGTGTTACGATGGGTAAATTTGAAATTGGTGATATTTCAAAGCTGAAGCAAAGGTCAGAAATTGATGCACGTAACCTATTGCTGATGCACAAGTCAGAACAATCTTCTGTTAAGACTCAGACTTGAGGTGATGGCAGTTTTGAAAACACTTTTTTTTCCTCACACCAGAAGAAACGTTGAGTGCTGTCCAGAATGTGATGTAATCAAAATTTAGACCCATCCAAACAACTGGGTTGAATTTGTTGATTTTTTTTTTTACACAAATGTGATACATCATCTCACACATTGCTCAGTTTTCCAAGGTGCCTTCATTTTTAAGGTATCAGTATGCAATTCTTTCATGAAAGTATTCTTTCCTGAGGAAAACTGCATGTTTCAAAATGTCCTTTGCTAGGTACTTATTGGCACCCATTTATTTTCTTTTTTTAAAAGGCTTGACAACAGGACAGGTTAGCAGTGAAAATACTTAAAAAAATTTATACACATATTTGAACAGCAGGTTATGAGCCACCAGAATGAAGCCAGATAAATGCTGCAAACTTCAAGAACTTAGAGAAATGTATTCACTTGTTGGATTTTCAGTTGCCATTTAAGACAACTTAAATAGTCAAGTTTAGTAACCTACAGAAATGGTACACGCTTCAGTGTTGCTTTTGACATGTTGCACAGCTTTTCATCCCACTGCTATACCAGTCTGCTTTTGTACTTGCAAGACTGTTGAGGGTAAGAATATTTCCTTTCTCTACATATCATTTAGGCAGCTTGTATTTCTAGTAGGTGCTTATTAGGAAGATGTGAGGTAATCAGTACAGTTATATCATCAATACCTTCCGCATAGACTTTGTACAATAATATTTGAATTCATTTCATGTCTGGATTCAGTTCTGAAAAATCACTATGAAATTTTCAAAACCCCTTCCCTGCCTATCTGCTCCCTTATTTTTTTAATTACTCAGGTTCTGTAAATCCAGCTTATGTTGTTTCCAGTCCAGAAATTGTGAAACATCAATTGTACTTGGTTCTTGTGTAACCATACCTGGAAAATTTGGCTTGTGAAGAGGAAAGAGCACATATGTTTCCTATATGCTAATTTTATCCATACAGTGTATTTTTTGAGTGAAATTTAATTTTTCTTGTATTTTAAGATACCCTTGTTTGGTTGACTATAAATTTGTCAATATGGACATTATGGGTTAAGAGTAAGGATAGAGAGTTTCATTTGTGTGTACAACGTTTTAAATACCAGCAAGGAAGGTGGCAAAAATGGGCACTGAGAGGAGAAAAACATAACTGAACACAGGATCAGGAAAGTGTAAGTGAAGGCAGAGAGAGCAGGTAGGTAGGGACAGAAAAGCAGATGAACCATGGTCTATGTTTTCAGCTAGAAAAAGGAGTTTCACATGGCATATATTAGTATTCTTGTGCCATCAGCAACTTTTGTTGTGATCCAGCACAGTCTCCATT
>WBNO01016900.1:40000-148094 GCA_013400575.1 Peucedramus taeniatus
AAGGACCATTTTCTATTGCATTTCTGCTATCATATAAACATGGCAAGTTAGATCAGCCCCCTGTACAGCAAGTGAAATATTGCCTTTACATTTTCCTAAAAGTTAAAAGTCGCAAATTCTGAGACGGGAATGATAAAATTGTTAAGCATATCCAGAAGAATGTAAAATACATCAATGTATCAATACATGCTCAAACATCAGATGACATATTATGTCTAGATATGAGGGATTCATCGCCCATCAAGCTTCAGGGCTAGAAAATACTGTGCAACTGAACTTAAAGTCACAGGTGATGAAGTTTTCTCTCTGTGTTTCTGGAGATATATATATATATGTATATATTTGTATGTATACCATGATACATACAAAAAATAATATAATTAATTTATTAATATGCCTGAAAATGGGTGTTGCAAAAAATCAGAGGCATCACCATCTTTCCTGATTTTAAAAAGCAGGGGCCAAATTTCCTCCAGTCTCATGTTTTCAGATCCAAAGCCTCCCACAAGAGCCCTGCCTGCATGAGAGCTCCTAGATTCGTCCTAGAGTGTGGAGTATTTAACTGGCAAATTGTTTTATAGGATGGATTAGTTTCCCTACTTTAAAGCCCTTGCTTGATTTCGAATGATTTCTTTGTGTGCAAAAACTGTTGCAAAGGCCCAAATATAAACTACCCAGTAAATCTGTGAGCCTGCAAAGATGCTATAGGTGCTCTGTGTCCTCATTAGTGTATGAAGCTGCAGGCCATACTGAGGTCTGTCTCCTAGATGTTAAACACAACATGAACTAATTTATGGTAATATATAGATGATGAGCAATTTCTTGGTGGGCATGGAACAGCATTTAACTTCAAAGTGTGAATTTTATGCTGGGGTGTTAGGCATTACTGCTAGTTAGAGAGATTTATACTTAAAATTGATTAATTAATTAAATTAATATTTAATTATAATTAAGCATTATGTGTAGTCATTCTATTCCTTTTCTTCGATATTTTGATGAATTGAAGTACTACATGCTGAAGTTCCTGATTTTTAAAATGCCATAAAGTAATTTTAAAAAAAGCCCGGAAGAGACTTTGCAGAAATATCTGTGTAACAATCATGCATAGCCTCAGCAATAATATTATTGACAAACATTTTGCAGTAAAATTCAAACTTTGTTACATCATTTACCACAACTGCATTCTTCATGTGATAGTGAGAATGGGTTTCTGTTCTGCTTTTTCTGATGGGTTTTTTTAGATTCAATTTTAATAACAGATTTCTGAAATTGGCTCCCAAAAGACGTACTGAAATTATTTCGCACCTTAGCTACTCTTCTGGGATACTCTCATCAACACACCAAAATTTAAAAAAAAACCCTAAGTCCTGTATAATTTCAGTCTGCTTTACATGACCAAATTTGGGTTCAGAAAATATCAATGTGCCGTTTGCTTTTTTTCTGAAATGGTGAAATTCTGAAATATCTGCCTATTGCATTCCATAGCCTCACTACATGGCAGAGGTTTATCAGATCTTTTGTCATCCCATTTTGGTGGTAGGATTCAAGCTGCCTTGGAAACTTTGGAATTGCTTTCCTCCTGGTATCACAGGGTCCAGGGACCCCCTCACTTGGGACATCTGGGGTGAGGAGCTGGGGTTCCTCAGAGACCTCATCGAGGTGGTGGTGGGAGAGGGCAGCTGGTCCCTGCGAGGCTCTCCTGGGAGCTCCCACTCATGACGGTCTCTTGCTTACGTGAACAGTAACCAAAGTTAACTGAGGCACTGTGCCTTTCCAGAAAGCCTGTGTATTCCTGTACCTGGTCATGTGGGAATAAACAGCATGGAGGTTTCCATCCTTCTGTCTCCACAGGAGGACTTGGTAATTTGACACCGGACCTCTTAACCCAGCTGTCTTTTGCAGGAACTAAATTTCCTTCCCCGCAGGGAAGAGTTGGAAGGAGACTGTTAGTTTCAATGAATTCAGCATCATTGCCCCACCAGCTCCCTCTCTGCTGTGTTACTGTGGAAGGAGACAATTTGGCTCCAAATGGCTAACAGGATTCTATAAAAAAAAAAATTAAAAATTTCAGCCTTATCTCAGGTTATTGAGACTATACCTGAGGTTAGTGTTACTACTTCTTAATGATCTTCCATGTGGCCTTTATGGACTTTATGCACAGATTTCTGTGCATGTTAGTACATACTGAGTAAAAATATTGCTGTGAAATGATAAACTGTATTTATAGGCAACAGGGCAAAAATCCTAGCTTCTGTTAAAAAAACCAAAAAAACGCTAAAAATTTATACACTTTTAATGAGTATTGAGCTTGCCAAAATCTCTCAAATTGGTCCAGAGGTTTGGAATGAAGAATTATCATTTGAAGACGAACAATGTGAGTTCTGCTGAAATTTTAGTAGCAATCCCCAGACCTGTTTTCTTTATGTCATGAAAACTTTAGAAACATAAACAGTGCTGAATTGCCACTGGTACTGAATAATTTGGCTTTTATTGTTGCCTGCACTCTTCTTGCGTTCAAGAAAATAATTTAATACTTATTAGTAAATAGAAGGTAACTGAAGATGACTGTGACCTAGTCTGTTGAAAATTTCTCAGTACCTTTAATTTGTTAGTAAATTGAATATATTTTATTTAAGCAGAATCATATATACAGTATATTAACTTTTTTTTTCCAGGCAATCTTTACTCAGCACAGAAAGGCCAGATGTATGGGAATTGTAAAAAATCAGGATATGCATAAAAACTGTTCAAGTGCATAAAGCAGCCCCATCTGGAAGACATCTAACAGAAATGAAGTTGTACAAAACCATTCCATTGATAATAAAGCTAATTTTTATGGGTCTGACAAGTATGTAATTATGTTCAGTGGTGCTTTTCAGATTTTATCACAGTCAATAAACCGCAGTGGTAATTTCATTCCCATTTGACATATTTACATGGAAACATTTGATTGGAGGAATTAGTAACCCTGAAAGCCTTGATAGATATGTTTTAATGATCTGTGACCTCCGCAGTCCCTCATCTGTTTATTGTTGCAACAGGCGAGAAGTCGTTCCTCTGTGACCTTTGTGGCTTTGCCGGCGGGACACGTCATGCCCTCACCAAGCACCGGCGGCAGCACACAGGTCAGTAAAGCTGTCTTTACTCCTCACCGTGTTTTCCCCAGCAAGGGAGTGCCTCTGCACTGGGGAGTAACACGAGTCAAACAGCACGTTACGGCACAAATAATGCATTGCCTCATTGTTTGCTTTGCTTTTTCTCGTTTTTGTGAAATCGCTATGCCCGGGCTCTGCATCAAATCTGTTAGCTGGGAGTTTGAATAATTGCCTGGTGGGGAGTGGGGAGTATTTTGGGTGGGTTTGGGATTTTTGGTTTTTTTTCCTGAAGGAAGTAGAATTGTGAAGACTAGCTTTCTTCTTTTAATGAATACTAAGTCTACTAATTTTTTTTTCCAAGGCCCAAATAGATTACCTACTGTGAAGATTTTGCAAGAGACTGCTAGAATGTCCCTGGGTGAAAATTAGAGACTACATATAAATTAATCCATTTTTTTGGACTGAAGCATAGTTGAAAGCTAGTGTTGTTTCAGTTGCCCTTTCGTAATTTTAAGATAGTTTGTAATTAATAGGTGCAACTTTAAGAGTTACCACATGGCTGGCATGTAAAGCAAGATTTCTCTCCCAGAATTAGTAAAGCTTTCCTACCACATGGTTATAAAATTTTAATATCAGACAAAATTAAATTGGTTCTTAGTTTCAGAAGACCAGAAAAAGTGTAAGTATTAAACATTTATTAATACATTCTACCTTAATTGTGCTTTTTAGTAGTTCCTTGTAAGTGTTTGATTATTTGAATAGATTTTGTTCAAACAGACGTAGAAGTGTTGCTGTTTAAGCCACTGTAGTTTTTTTGTTTTACTGACTATCATGAGGATAATGTAATATCATCAGGAATTGCAGTGTGAGTTAAGTGACCATTGTCTAATGTACAGTGGAAAGAAATAGCTAACAAATGAGAAGCTATAGTTGTTACATCATGAATTTTTCCGTGGATTTTGTAAAGGAATCACAGTGGGAGATTTTATTATGTCCCTGTATAAACTAATCTTCATTCAGGACATATACCATCTAAATGTGTAATTTCCTGGAGAGCAGCTACTCTCTGTCTTGAGAGCCTGAAGCCATTCTTCCCACCCTGTTTTTAGTTTATTTAAAGCAACCATATTTGGAGGAGATTCTGATGCTTTTAAAAAGGTAGGATTTTCAATGCTGGTCAGGCAATATCTTGAAACAGATAAGCTCTAAAAAAATAGATATGTATTCAAGGCCAAAATTTGCTTGCAAGTCTAGTTAGTAATCCTACTTTCATATTTTTTTTTCTAATAACAAGGAACATAAATTTGTGGAAGAATACTGCCACAGTCAGTTCCCATTCACTGCAGGAAGTTTGTATTTTTCAAGTGACCAATAAAAGTAATTTAGTAAATATAATAAGTTATATTATTATTACACTCTGGATGATAATGTGAGCAGTTGCAACTACTGAAATAGAAGCTGTATGCTTCAGTTGTAATTAAAGTTTCCATTTTTCTGGAGCTTTGAAGAATTTTCACATGTTGGCACAAGTTTAACAAATGTGGGCTAAGAAATTGATTAATTAATTAATTATTTAGCAAAAATAAATCATTGTTATCAAGAGGATAGGAAATACCTTTTGTTTTTCATTGCCCTGCCATGTGACACTTTGGGATCTTGTATATATCTATGGACTCATAGTCAGTGCAGCCACACGAATGGTAAACAGTTGTTTCACGATGGGGATGTAGAAGAAATGCAAATTCTTGTATTTACCCATCTTGTCTGTACTTATGATGTAAGTGCAGATCTAGTTTCTCAGAAATGTAAGCCTTTATCATCAAATATATATATATTGTATCATTAGGCCACCAGCCAAGAGAAAATCTATTTTATTTCTTGATTTATGTGCAAAAGTAGGCTGAAAATATGGTATACTCCTGGTGAAAATCTGTCCAGGTTTTTGAAGGCGTTTTTGCCCTTCTTTTGCCAGTGTGGTAGAGGTTTCTTGTGCTATGATCACAGGGATTTACAGGTTATAGATCATGAAGCTTGCACCTAGCAAGCATAACTTTATATTTTATGTCAGGACTGGAGGCTCGTTATTACTTTGCTATTAACTTTATACTATATAGGACAGTATCTCAGAGGCAGGGGGATCTATCTTTTTGGCATTTATCTGCCTCTGTGGCACAAACAATCAGAGATGATTCTTTAGCAGAAAAATTATCTGTACCTTCTATTTGTTTCAAGGAGAATGACACAATCCACCTTTGCTGGCATTGTTGCACTTACATGAGTTCCACTGTGTTTTCATCCACTGCTCAACTTTATCTCAGTCATTAGCTGCGTGCACTCTTCCTTGTACCTTTCTTTTTACCTTTTTTTTTCACTGTCTCCAGTTGGCACAATTTTCCCAAAGCACAATGCCAAAGCCAATTACAATCAGGTTGGAAAGGGATAGGTATCAAAAATACTCTAAATGGCTTAAATAATTCCCTACTGTAATACAAGCTGTCAAGGGGGCTGACACAGAACATCTTCCAATCCAAAATTTACTTCTATCACCTGTCAGAGGCCTACAATTCAAGGGCAGATGAACAAATCCTCATATGTAGTTAGGGAGTCTTAACCAACTTAACAAGTCCCCTCTCGTCCCAGCCTCAAGGCCTGAGATGTCCTGACACTCCAGAGAAATGTTCAGCTGCTGGTAGAGATTTGACACAAGGGAAGACTGGCTGTAGGACCAGCCACTTAGACTTCTGATACTCTTTATTCTGGTATTTCTTACTCTGTTCTTCTCTTTTTAGATGAGAATCTTTCTTTGTACCTGGAGAAAGGCCTTTATCTTGTGAAAGATGCATTTTCTTTGGAAATATTACAGGCAACATGAAGTATAACTTGGTGTGAAAAAAGCTGACCCTCAGTCACTTGCAGCAAACTATACAGACCAGTTTGCTAAATAGGATATTATCCCTTGACGAGATGTTTTTGGTTTTGAATGAAAGGAAGTACAGGAATGTTAAACTGAAAGAAAGAGCCATTAGTTTTAAGACCTGAAAAGCTTAAGTACTTAATATATTTGTAAATATGATGCATCTGCATAAAGATTTCCTTGATACACGCCACCTCGGCTGTAAAGTAGGAACAAATAACTTGACCTATCAAGAGATTCTTGGTATTTTACCAGTTGATGTTTTTACTCTGTTTTAAATACATCATGTCCTTAATGATGACCTGGTCCTGTGAGAAACGTACACTTTGGACAGACAATAAGCAAAGTCGTTGGCTGATTTTGTCCTGGGAAGATGTTCCAACATTATTTTATGACCTGAGTGCACCTTCTTTCAGTCCTATTCTGCAAGAATCTGTCTCTGGTATTCTTAAAGTCTTTCACTGACGATGTAAATATCCATGGCGTAAACTTCTGTTTTGGGAATTGAAGCAATGGCGGCTTAAGGAGTGGTCCAGAGTTTGACCAGAATTTTATCACACTGAAAGGAATACTTACATCTCTGTCTGCCAAATGCTTTACAGTAGGCCCTTGTGTCTGCCTGGGCTGCAATAAACTGTCTTAAAAAACTTGGAGCACTCGCAGTATCAGCTGGTGCTATGTGGTCAATAAGGGATCGTTCGCGGTGCTGCAGAAACATGGGTGCTGTAGTTCTGGTGTCTCAACAAGGCTGTGAGGAAAAGGTATTGTGTTTTGAGTCATCCTGAAGCAAGTTTTTTTGATTCTTATTTTGTTCCAGTAAGAAAATCTTCCTGAAGATAGGTTTTGCTGGATTTAGAGTAAGTTGAATTACACAAAGAATTAAACAATTACCTGAATTTTGTAACAAAAAAAGGTGAATAACCTCTAAATCAGGCACCAAAAATAAACACACACACACACACACACACACACACACACACACACACACACGAAGCATATAATATCAGATAATTTAAATATTTTGCCTTAATCATAATCAACTGAGACATTGCATAAGAGAGGAAAAACAAGCAAGGGTAATTATTTCTGGATTGAAACAAAAACATGGAAACAATTCATAATTTTAAAATGTCTTTTCTTTATGTTCTTGCTCTTATTGTTCTGTTCACCTCCTTTGTTTGCCCGTTCTTCTACATGTTTCCCACTAAACTTCCATATTGTGCTGTAGTAGCTGTCTCAGTCCCACAGTGCTGATCAGTCACAGCCTGTGTTCTCTTGCTTGAAATCCCTTTTTTAATGTTGGTTGGTACTCCTGCAAATTGCAAAAACCCCATCCTCATCTTGTACACATCTACAGTCTGCATTTGCCTCCCATGTGTTGATTGTGGTGGGATCTTCCCAGGGTTGATAGAAGTGCATCACCGTAGTAAAGTGTTAGTACATTTACTGTGCACTGCTGTGGCAGTCACCATGAACCTATGGAACTGCTTAAGGAGATCATGTCTGTTCAAATATTTTCATACATTTTTGAAGATGGTGGCTTATATTGTACAGAGCACTGTTTGTATGATTGCTTCTGCTCACTCATCTCAAGACATTTATAGGTCAATGTAATAAAGAAAGAAAATTTAATAATATATGTGTTTTTATCCAGATGAGTGACTCACTTTGTGTTTCTATTTCTCATGTGAACTGCTCTTTGACTTTAATGTGTAGTTACATTACTCGGCGTTGAATTTATATGTATAATGTAGCCTCTTCCCTTCAACTTCCCCACCACAGCTTAAAAAAATTATAATGTTGAATACCACAGGAAATGCAGCACTGTAAGAGGACTTACTGCTCTTTTCAGCAAAAGAGATGAAATTTGAAGAACATCTTTGTTGTTTTCCCTTTTCTATTTGCACTAACATTTGCAGCAGATTGGCGAATTGATTATAGCAAACTTTTGGCCAGCAAAAATACCAAAAACCTGGGTTTTTAAAACTTTCTCCCTACCTAAGAGAAATTGTCCAATAGCAAGAGAAAAAGAGAAAACTTCAGTTAGTGGTTATCAGCAGTTTTAATAACTGCTTTTATATATTAGTGCTCCCGCTGAAGTAGCCCTTTTGTAGTTTTTTTCCCCAATTTTTGATTTTTGGAGCTTAAATTTTTGATATCAGGTGACTTAAACAACAGATTCTCTTCAGAAGTTGGTTGCAGTATTGTCAAAAATACAAAGCCATTTCTTTTGTAATCCCATGGTCCCAGGAAATGTAGCTTTGTGAAAGTGCTTGTGTTAAAAACAAAGTAAACTCCCATAAAGTGGGTCCTTGATCTTGGAGTGTGTTTCCTTCTTTTTTGTTCCTCCACAGAGCTTGTTGACCATTGAATCATTTTGGGGCGCCTATCCTTTTTTTCATGGGGCTTGTTATTGATAAAGGTAGAGATGGTGAGACACAGACAAGTCTTCTGTAGTGGTAAGGGGGGGGAGGTGAAGTGATTTCATTTTTTTACCTTTATTGGTCTTTAAATATATAGACTTTGTCCTTATGGTTATGGATACAGTATTTTAAAGTTATTACATACTGTTGTTTTAAAAAATACTGCCAATACTTATATTTTTATTTGTGTAATTTTAATTTTGTATGAATTAGAACCTTGACGGGGGGTGAACAAGAGTCCTCTTGGAATTTTTAATGGCAGCCCATATTAAAAGAATTATATTTATTGCCTGAAATGTCTGAGGGCAAGAAGGGTGGAGGGAAAACTGGGGCACAAAGACTGATTAGAAGCATCCTGGTCCATAGACAGGGAAGACAAAAAATTCTTAAATCAGTGGGTCTGTGGAAAGCTTTAGTAAATAAACAAATAAATAAAAGTACTCCTGCAGCTAATATGCTCTTCAATATCACCCAACCCAAAGAAATACCTAGTTGTCTTTTAGGTTTTTTTCAACTGTACTAATTAACCTGGTTAATTTTCCATAAAAATACTGTTTCTTATGTACAGCTGCTAAGAATTACAGGCTGTGCTAGGCTGTCTTTTTTCCTCCCCATTTAGTTGGCTTTTGTTGTGGTACTGCTGTGATGTATTTTCTGTCAGGTGAGATTTACACATAGTCTACTTGACAGGAGCAGTTAGCCACAAGGATTTCTTAAGGAGAAACTTCCTGGAGCAGTGGGCAAGGATTACCATTTTTCTTACAGTCACAACGGAATTTGCAAGCCCTCCTGACTTCAACAGGCTCTTGCTCAGCTGTCAGCCCCACTGGCCCTGCCCTGGCACAGCAGCAAACCTTTATTTGATCCATTCTCCCCTGAATGGCAAACTAAAAATCTCCTTTTAGTTCAGATCTGCCTTTTTTAACACGAGAGCAAGTTGGCAAGGTTCTAGTGCATTTTAAGTGAAAGAAGTTAAAATAAGTATGTATGTTATCTAAAATACCTGTGGTTTAACTACTTAGGCTTGAAAATGTTGCTATCTTCTTTAATGCTAGATGATAAAATAAATCAGAACGGGAAATCTTCAGTTCAAGAACAGGTTACGTTGCTAGGGAGTCTATGGCCTCCCAGAGAGTTTAATTGAAGCAGCAGCCACTACCATGCAAGCTGCTGGGAGAATCAGCTTCTCCAGAGCAGAGTGTCAGGGTCTGACAAGAAAACCCCATTTGGGGCAGGAAAGACATACTTTCTAGCAGTCTCAATTTGTCCAGCATGGAGGCTTCGGCTTTGTGTCCTGCCCCTTCACCTTTCCCTGTCCCATGGAACAATAAATGAAAAACATTGGCTGGTGTTCTCTCCCACAGCTGCTAAAAGCAATTATTCCAATTCTTTATGGAGCTTTCAGAAGATGCTCTGTTCTCTTTCCATCCAGCATTAGGGGTTTTTCAGACCTTGAGGGCCTTGCGTGTCTTTTTCCCTTGGGAAGAAAAACCCCAACAATCTCCAAGAATGAAAAATGCTTATTTCTCTCTGTTCTCAGAATTCTGGCAAAGTCTGTTTCAAAATCTTCAGTGCCTCCTGCTATAAACAGCTTGAAAATTTTGTCTTGGAGGCGTGGCTGTTTGGGAGTGGCTTTTGCTACTGATTGCAGAAGGCCATTCTTACTGTTAGGCTCATGCTGGTGGTGTGTCTTCTGTCAGTCTGAAATACTTCAAATTATACCTGCTAATGGGCTTATGGTTCAGTTTGTATCTGCCAGTCCTAGGTCTCTGAACAATCTACAAGGTACATATCTGTTTCTAGCAGTTTATCCAGTTCTTAAGTCAGGGATGTTGATTCCTTATGTAGGTTTTAGAGAAATATGTTGGAAGGTTTGCACACTGCAGTGAAGATCATCTAAGTTAGGAACTGGGTTTTAGTTTCTCAATATAAAAGAAAACCTCTTTCCTCCCTAAATGGTAACTGTATCTGTCTGTAAGCCCCAAGGAATGTTTCTGTGACAACCAGTTGGAAAAATGGGATGTAGGTCTCTTAACTAGTAGTCACAGTGTATCTGTCATGAGGTTTTGTCTTAGTATTTTCTAAGGGGTAGACCCCTCCAGTAAAAGGAAAAGTACTCTTTTCACGTGGCAACTTAGATACTAAAGATTTTTACTTTTCTTCAATTAGTATTCCTCTAGAAATTTTCAGTGCATCTGTACATTCAACAGAGATTGAATTTTAGTAATCTGAAAATACTGTCCTAGTCAAAGTTTAATAGTTGGTGTTTGTTTGTTTTATTTTCATTAACCTTTCAAGTCCTTCTGCTGAAAATTGGCCCACTGTTTAGAAAATATTCACAAGGGCAGAAGACTAGCAGGCAAGATAGGAGGAGTGGAGCAGGGAGTTCTGGTTCATATTCTCAGTCCCAGTTTATTTATGTTATTTAAAGAATAACATTAAAAATTTAGACTGGAGATGAAAACAAAGACACTTTTCACCTGGCGATATTTCTTTCTGAGCATGTGCTGAATACAAGCATCAGTGTGGTTTTTCATCACCTGCCTCTCCCCATGTTGCTTTTGGGGCTGTTCTTGGCCCAGATTGAAGAGAAGGTGTAGTGTGAGACCAATGCCTGTCACCTGGTTAGGGGATTTTCATGGAGTAAGACCCAGTAACAAGGTTACTCTGTTTCAGTGCTATTCTTTCTCCTCCTTTTTGCTGCTGTGTAATTCCATGTGGGAAGTCAGTTGGATACTGATGTTTTTCTGTCATATTTTGCAATTAATGCATCGTATTTGGAAATTTATGTTGTATTTGTGTTTGCTCTATATATATATGGGCTAAAATCTGTCTCAAGGGGTATGCCAGAAATTTGGGCTTGTATTCCTATTTTGTAGATGAAAACTAATAATCTTCTCTTGTCACCTTCTAGGAGAGAAACCATTCAAATGTGATGAGTGTAACTTTGCTTCCACAACACAATCGCATCTGACACGACATAAGCGTGTCCATACTGGAGAAAAGCCTTACAGATGTCCCTGGTGTGACTACAGGTAATGAGTCATTAACTAAAGCATGATGAGAGAAGGGTTAAGGTGATCAGATGAGGTTCATTTGAAGGCACCAATAAAAATATATTGCCATTAAAACACCATCAGGGCAGCAGTAATTACATATTAAATTAGGAGCTAAATTTAAAAACTTAGTCTTCAGTATTTAGGTGTTACTTTATAAAGAAAAACAAATGATGGGGAAACCTTTTAGTGGTAACACTACAGTGCTAATGTTGAGTGTTTGTTTCACAGCTGCTCCAGTGTCTGTTGGAATTCTCTGTGGTGAGGCTGCTTATCTGCATTGCCTTTTGAAATCATTTGCGGTTTTGAAATTTTTTTTTGGTTGAGTTGCAACCATTTCACCAAGAAAAGTTCTCTAAAAGGCTTACCAGCCTAAATACTCACCAGACACTTATTAGAACTGTAAGCTACTCAAGCTAGTTGCATTTCAGAGTCTTATTGCTCTGCTCCAATTTTGCTTTTCCTTACTAACCAGGGTGTTAGGATGAAAGTTGGCCATAGGGTTGGTTGCATGGCAAAGCCTCTCATGTTGCACCACTAAAACCCATCCCCATGTTAGGGCAGTTGATTAAAGTTTAAAAGAATAACATGGCTGAACAATGAGGGTTACTTCTGGTGCTTATCGGCAGTGTCTTTGGTTCATTATAGACTACTTGTTAAATGATCTCATATTGCTTCTTAAGTGCATCTTTACTCTTACATACACTTCTTCTGCATTCTTGAATACTTTTAATACCTTGCAGTGAGGTGGCTAGTCTATGTGTGCCATAAAGAAATCCATAGAATTATTTTGATGACAATTTGCAAGTGTTGATGTTCAAAAAGTTTTTAAAAATCAGCATTATATTTGATGAATGGCGTATGATTAGATATACGTGCTGTGATGCCTGCACACAAGAGGGGAAAGTTAAACATTTGATTATACCCCTATAGCATTTTTTATTTTCTTTTCATGCTGAACATACAACTGTAATGTTCCTTTAGTAAAAGTTTTAATTTAGTTTCCTAAAGCAAGACTATATAATGAAGCCTATCTGCTCTCATAATACTTGTTTTCATGCTATTTATGAGCTACTTTACAGAAAACTCTTGTACTGAAAGCTTCTGCAGTGGTCACACATTTTCTGTACAAAACTTCTCATTGCATTGTTTTGTTTGTGTGGGGCAAATGTTCTGTGAACTATTCTGTACTGAGCACCCATTAAATCACACTCTAGAACTGCAGAGAACTGAATTTGATAACCTCAGGGGGAGGGGGCTATGTTTCTATGCTGTTACCTTAAGGATGTAACTGCTTTCTTTTTATTTTTCTTTATAAGTAGAAGTGGTTTTGTCAGTTTCAGTAAGTCATCTAGGAATTAGAGGTGGTTTTCATTTGTCAGAGCAGTTGTGTTAAAAGGTCTGTGTTGAGTGAAGTGAGAGCATATAAGCATTAGTGTGACATGATATGCTGCACTGAAAGTAAAAGAAGTACTGTCTTTAGTGCTGTGTGTTTTAGGACACTTAATCTTGCGGTCATCCACTTTTACTGAATCATCCCAATTGGCAGGAATAGTCTTATTACAGAGCTAGGAAATGAGAAGTGGGTTACAGTGGGTTTGAGCTCCTTGCCTTGAGGACCCAAGAGACTGGGAGTGTTGTAGATGTGAATCAGTTTGGGGTTTGTTACACACATCCAATGAGTGGATGCAGTTCCCTCACTCAGGATGACAAAATGCATAACCCAGTGCTCTGTTGAGTGAAAGACCCGAGATCATTTTACTTTGGATAAAGAGTTTTCTGTATGGGATATAAATTCCAAGAAATAGAAAGTTTTTTAGGAGTATTTTATTATACTGGAGGTTATTAGAGAATATGCAAGCATAGCATATTTTATCAGGATTAACAAGAAATATCTGGGCATGCCCTGCTTTTATATTATTGAAAAATAAATGTTTCATGACAATAGAATGTTAGTTTCCATCCTTCACAGGCCAATTTTGACCTAACCTTTGGAGGCTGATCTCTACAGATACCAGCTGATGAAGCTTTGATTCTGCAGGAAATGTGTTCCAAGCTCAGCTGAAAAACATCTGGTAGGGATGCAGGAACCAGAGCTATGCTGCTGCTGCTGCTGCAAGTTCATAGAGGCAGTGAGGCACTCTGTAGCTGCAGAGGAGCCCGTAGAGGGGCTGCTGTATTTATTAGCTCAGCAGTCCTGCTTGTGCCTGCCAGTTTCCACAGTCCTGGGATATTAGCCAGCCTTGTTGGCAAGTATATGTTCTGCTCTCTATCCACCTCTCTCTTCATTTTAAACTACAATTTTAAGGGAATCACATGTTGCCTCCTTGTCAAGTCATGCAGTATTTCTCTTTTAAAGGAAAGCTATTAGCAACTGTGTAAATAATATTGTTTGCGCCAGTTCAGCAGATGGTATGTAGTCTTGCAAGTATCACCTACAGAAAATGTTAAAATGAAGATTTTAAAATCTGCTGATCTAGTGATAAAATTCACCCCTAAGTCTAGTGGTTGAGGTCTCATTGTGATCTGTGAGCTCGGCCCTTGCACTGTAAGTTCATCCAGACTATTTCATGTGTTGCTGTTTAGTGTTGCTTGGCAACTGCAGATTCTTTAATGAGCCTTGTACTTTCAGAGAGGTGAATATTCTTCTTTTTGTGTTGGGATATGGAGGAAAGTATTGTTAATCCTAATATAAAGTTTCCTTTCAATGATAACTGATCTCTGGTCTATAAAGTAGTTTGAGACACTTGAATTAAAAGTCACTAAGTACAAGATATTTAAGCCATTCCCATTCAGCTCATTGGTGCTCACAATATTCTTGGAGGTTCTTGACTTCAAGCTTTTCAATTCGTCAGCCTGAAATTGTGAATAATCATCCTGCAAAAATTCTTGCCATTCTAATGAGTGAAAGGCTAGATAACACTGGCCAGAAGTACAGAAAAAGGGCTATTGGAAGAAACTAATCTGAATTTAGGAACTGTTATAAACTTTATAAACTGAAGTGTAATCAGCTGTAAGATACTATGGGGAAAAGAGTGATTGTGGCTGCATGGAACAGAAAAGGCAATTTTATTCCCTATATAGCACGCAGCATGAGACATTCTTTTTTTAACCAGAAAAAGAGATGAATGGATGTGGTTTTCTGAAGGGAATGGTAAACTAACTTAGCATTTTTAGCTCACAAATTATAAATTCTCTATAGTATGCATATGCTTATAGTTGTACTGCAGTATTCTTGTGAAAAATGTTCCCTTCCATCTCTTGGTTTTTGTACTGTGACCACTTGACATTTATTTTTGTCTAAATCTTTTGTATTTTGATGACAAAGAAATTGACATCTGCTTTTCGATACAGTAGCATGTGACTTCCAGTAACAATTATAATTTGAAATTATGTTTTCAGTCTAGTTTCAAAAATCTTCAGAAGGACGCAAAATATAATATTCATAACCACTTATATTTTTGGTTACATATTTTTCACATTTGGGTTTTCAATTTAGGTTTTCCCTATTTAGATAAAAATATGCATGATTTTCCTTTGCATTTACTTTTTCAAATCACACAGCATGTCTCTCCATTCTTAAGTCAATGTGCTTTGTCATACAAAAAAATTCATTCACCCTTAATTAATGTTCAACCTAATTTTATAATACAGAATTGGTCTCACAGGGCCCTGCACTACCATTACTTATGCAATGCTTATTTTATATTTCCTAGTCATTTAAAAAAGATGTGTTATGTGGCTGAACTTTTCAGATGACACCATCCTGGAGTAACACTGACAACAATACTGTTTGCATTTGGTAATGGGGACAATAAGCACTGAAGAGCTGTATAACATCCTGAAAATGAACAGCACCTGTGACACAGGTTTCTAAATCTTTTGGTTATATAGTCTGTGGACAGATTTTCTAAACCTGCAGCATAGTTAGGTACCTGAGTTTAACCTGATTGCAGAAGTGAAAAATTTCCCTAAGTCGGATGTTGTCAACGAAAGATGCAGATATACAGCATTTTCAGAACTAAACTGGTTTTGTGCATGTGTCTAAGAAGGAAAATCTCATTTATTCATATGTAAGGTTTTAAATTTAACTCCCATTTGTTCTAACTTTCTATATAACTACCACAACTTCTCAGGCAATTTATGTTCATGGTGTGTGTGAGAGGGATGTTTCAGTGAAATGGATCTGAGTCACATGGAGGGGGGCATGCAAAAAGCAGAACCCTGCTTTTCTCACATGATTAAATTTGTTGGATTGCAGTGCTAGGGAGAAGCACTGACATAGTTCCATGATGCAGAAAGAGTATTGCTACTGTTTTGACCACAGGACTATGGGACTGATATTATGTTAATGTGCTTCAGACCATCCCTCTGCTGTGATTAAAGAAAATAATTTTCAGTTCTCTGGGATTCCACTGTATGGTTCATTTTGCACAGAGTACCTGTGGTGGTGAGGGAATGGAAGGCAATATGCAGGGGTGTTCCTTAGTCATAGATAAGTTGTATAGAAGTTGTAGAAGTTGAACGTAGAAGTTGTATAAAACAAACAGCCAGACCAGCAAAACAGCATGCATTCCTTTCTATAAAGTATATGACTTGTGAAGGATGTCTTACAAGACTGAGAATAAATAGCATACATTTTTAATATAATTATGTAAGCTAAAATAAATATTTTACATTTATTATGCATAATAAAATAATTAGACAACATTCTGTAAGGGATTATGGCATCTGAAATTCCAACTGCAGACGGATTCATTGCATATTTTCAGCAGCAGCGGCAGCGTGACTTAGGAGGAGTTACTCCACAGGGGCTACTTTTCTTTTTTTGGACAGCATCTCTAGGGAGTTCCTATTTCTGTCTGACTTATACTATCTGTTCATAGGTTGTAAAGACCAGTTAATAATACACTCCAGGATTTGCACCTAATTCATAAGGATGTGCAAAGTAAGTGTTTTCTCTCTGTTTTGGTGAATTCAATAACTTTCAGGTATGAGTGCATCAGCTCAGTGCACTATTCCCGTGTTACATCAAGGATAACTAGGGACTACTTTACAGATGAGGTAACAATGCATACTAATTCATAGCAAAACTGAAAAGCTGTTAAGGCAAATTCTACATAAAATGATGAAAACAGTTTATTTATCATTAAAACATTAATATCAATATGTTCTTTGTAACCCATGAAATTTAATATGCCTGTATAGGAAATAACTAAGTAATACAGCTATATAGGCTGATGAGGATTCCAGGTGGCAACCAGCATTGCACTATGGGAGAACACATATATATCTCACAAAGGCAGAATTGGGAAAAGAATGGTGCATATACTTTATACAAATACAAAGTTGTTAAGGAAAATAATGCATGTATGTAATGGAGCAAACAGGGCCTTCGGGAAGTACTCCAGCTTCTGTTGTGTTCAGCAGCAGGAGTTGAGGATATCCAGTGCCTTGTGCTAGGAGACTTATAAACAAATGAAGATAGAAGTTTAGAGAGACATTCTGTCAGTGCATGGGCACAGTTCCCAGATGAAAACTCAGAATATTATTCCCCCCTTAGTTTTTAATAAACATTCAGATAAAATATTTTTAAATATTTCTATTAATCTGGAGTAAAATATGCTGTAGCATTTAAGTCTTTAAAAGAAAAATAATCTGAAATAGAATTTAGAATTGGTTTCAAAAACACTTTAATTATTCCAGTGAATACATGGCATACAAAACAATGGTCAGCATTATTCCCTTTTGTAATGTTTCTGTGACTTAATAAAACCTCTTATATTCACCTAAGGTGTAGTGTATAGTTTATGTGGTGAACTCAGAATAAAAATATGCAGTGTTGTAGTAGCACACAATGCAGATCAAGTTAACCAGCTTAACCAGATGTCATTCCTAACACTCTGAACTGGAGAGCACACAGGTAACGATGTGACCCTTGCTGGGACGTGTTTGTGCTGTTTGCACTGACTGAGAAATTGTGTTTCTGCAGTTTTGGACAATCCTTGGTGGCAGTGTATAGAAGAACTTGGGCACCCTCTCTCAAAGCTGTCCTTGTGCAATGTCACTGCATGGAGTGCTTAAGAGAATGTGTGTGAGCAAGAAAACGTGATTGTTTCTTAGGAAAAAATAGGTGTACAAGCACACACGTGTGCATTGGCATGTGTAGACTTGGTTACTGTGGTCCCCTGGGAAGCTGCCATGTTAAGAGGCCTTGACACAGCATAAAATACTGTCATCATTTTGTGAGGTCCTCCACATTCTGTATTTGTAATTAAAAGCATAGTAAATGCTACTATGTACCTCTACTTGGTAGAAGGGTAGTATGGACTTTTACTAATTTTAATGACTAATACTTGTTAAGGAAATTCATCAATAATTCCATGAGCCTTGCTACTTCTTTTGTTGTTTTCTTTTATCTTCTTCTTTTTATTTATTTATTTATTTATTTATTTATTTATTCACCTTATTTATTTATTTACTTGGTTGTTCTTAGGGGTTTTTTTCCCCCTGTTGCCACTCTAAGAAAGAGGAATTACAAATTTCCTTTTTAATTCAATGGATCTATGATTCTCATGCTAACACTGAACTTGGGACATTAAGGATCTGCCCAAGTGGTGTTGCAATTGCAAACAATGATAATACTATTCTAGTCTCATTTTGGATTGAGTCCTTCGAAGAACAACTTTTAAGGGGTATATTTAAGCCTAAATGCTGTACTAAATAACTCAAAGGAGACTGCTGTGTTTTATGTCACTGAGACTTGAAGCCATTTTGATATCAATGTAAAAATTCATATCTGGTTTCAGCATCTCTCTGTTACAGCCTGTTTTGATTGTAGGCCAGCACTTTGTAATTTGTTCACACTTTAAGTTCTGAAAAAACATTGTCAGTCTCCTGATTTCTTTCAATAGTCACTGTCTTTCCCTTACTGTTCAATTTGGGCTTTGTCCCTAAATATTTCTCAGGCAGCCCCTTCCCTGCTGAACTGATGCTGTTTTTTCTAAATCAGTATCCAAGACACTTAACCCAAAACCTTGAAGTATTTGGTATCTAGGAAATATGAATAAGACCACTTCATGCAGTGGACAGATTAATGTAACTAATGTATTCTTTCATTACATTTTATCTCCTCTCTGTCCTCACACTTCTTTTTTTGCTATCATATGTAGTCATCACTGTCTCATTTATTCCTCTTTCTTAAAGAGAATAAATATGTTATCATAAATACATGTATGTTTATATTTAATAGATACTTTATTCATATTTATCAATCTGAAACACCAGCATACATTTCAAATTAAAATAATCCTAAGTACATTGTATTTTGATAGCAAATAAAATTTTAGTACTAACCTCAAGATGAACAGCAATGCTGTGGTCTTAATAGAGCTTGTAGTAGCAAAAAGACCTGTAATTTCCTGTTCCTACAGTGCTTCTGATAAAAAAAGTGCAGTGAAGATCTGTCTGCAAATAAACTTCCATTTGTTAGAATGGTTTGGTCTAAAAATAATCATTGGCATCATAGCTTAATTAATGTAAGCCTTTTGTGTAAAACATATCTTAAAAAAGATTTAAACAACCATATATGTTTTCTTTGCTCTTGCCTCTTAGCAGAGAATAGAAGAATTAACTTGTTTGTTTCTTTTGCCATTCCTTAATCCCCAATCCAGTCATTATAAAAGGTCCAAAGCTCTCTTTGGGGGTGATGAAATCTACAAGGTACTACTATTATTATTATTATTATTATTATTATTATTATTATTATTATTATTATTATTATTAATTGCTGCTAGCTACCATCTAACTATGTGGCAGGTAGCTAGCAATCTGAAAATACTTTGGTAGCATTACAGGTCCCCAAGATGAAATGGATTGACACGAGCCTGTTGTGTTTTGTGGGGTTTATTCTCTAGGCTATATGGCTACTACCCTGTAAAACAAGTTCCTGTGTTAATGCTGTCTTTGTGACAACTTTTGCTCTTCCTCCTTCACATGTGACACACAAAACAGATTAAAGTCTGGGGAAGTCACAGAAAGCAAATTCTGTTCTGAAGTCCCGGAAAGAGGTATACTCTAGTGCAAGGGGAAGAAAGGGAAAGGTTTTTTTCTGTTTAAAGTCTGATGAAAATGAGATAAAGAAAAGAATCGCTGAATAGCAAGGAAAGAAAAGAGCTTTTGTGTTTGAGAAAAGCTTGCTACTTAGATACTTTTAATGTATTAGAAATGGTGAGCAATTTTCCAGATAAATTTGGCATTGTTAGACATTTCTGATTTATTAAAGCTAAATAAAATTCCTTGTGCATTCCAGCAGAATTGCCCTTGTCTCTGTACCGGCTTCTGCCCAAATTCTGCTGGAGAGGCATGTTGGGGCACTTTGGGAACTCAGGCACTAAGCCTCTGTCACCACCACAGGGCTCCTCACCTCCGGAGTGGAAGCGTGGGCTCGGCACCCCAGGCTGGCACCTCTGTGTTGTGGCTGGAGAGCGTTTGCCAGGCACCACAGTATAATATGCTGGGACTGAGGCTCTGGAGCAGCATCAAGCACTTGGGGTTTGGAAGTCTGGTGCTCCTGGCCACCCTCTTGCCAGTGTTATGGGGAACCCCTATGGGCTGAAAGCTCATCTTTGAGAACCTCAGCTTTCTGCTTTGAAGAGAGAGGCGTGAGAGATTTGGGAGCTCAGAGTTCCAAAGATGTTGCTTTGAACCTGTGGGTTCAAAGTTGCTGCTCAGTGTTGGCCAGGGGAGAGCTTGTCTCATGGTTTGCATTGTTGCCTTTTCTCCTTCCTGAGCAGCTGGGAGAAGGTGGTGCATTCTCCATAGGAAAATGTGGCATAAGGAAGACTGGCCATTTGGTATACAACAGCTCACCTTCCCTAAAACCATTTTGCAATCTCTGTTGTGTGGTACTCTACTTCATTCTCGTAAGTCATGGATCAGGGATGCCTATTTCCCTTTAGGCTTTACTTTAAAAAAGACAATCTGGAGAGGAGCCTGTTGTAATTTACTAAGTTGCTTATTACAGCTATTTTGTCCCTGGTTGGGATGATCTTTGTGGCTTTGCTAGGCCTGTTTAGGTCTGAATAGCAGCAATAGATATAGCTGAGACTTCTTAGGGAATAACCAGCATGTAAAGCACTCAGTTTTGTTATTGCAAGTGATGGAGTGCTACTCTGCTGTTATCTTTTTTTTTTTAAATGTATTTTAAGACATGCTCTTTTAGTAATGGAAAAGGAATTAAGGGAGGAAAATATATATGAACAAAAGGTTGTTCTGTATTTTTGGATGTGTGGGGTCAAAGCTACTTCTTTGTGTCTTCAGGGAAAAGATGAGGCTGGTACAGCACTCCTCACCATCTCCTCAGCAAGTTAGATAGGCTGAGGCTTAGTGTGCCTAATGCAATGGAACAAGCTAATGCAACAATGTTCTCCTTTCTTCCACCCCCATGGGCCAGGGGATTGGAGTGAAGGCATTCCTTGGTGTTTTCCCACCTCTTTCTGTAAGTGCACAGGGTTTTTTTTCCTGGGTTTCTTTTTTCCTTTCACTTAAGCAAACCGCCCAGCTCAATGTGGTTCTTGGAATATAGGTCCATACCCATATAGCCACATTTTTAGATAATGCTTTAAAGTCATACTTCTCCTGGTGTTCTTCAGCATTGCTGAAGAATATATATTTTTTATTTTTTAGTGATGTTATCATTTATAACACACAAACTCTTCATTTCATAATACTCTAAAATTATTTGTGTTATAATACTGTAAATACAGCTAGTGGTTCTACTGATATCATAAACTGCCTGAACATCATCCAGTGGTTCATTGTGATATTGCTAATACCCCTTAAAATACAGTATTTATTGTTTTATGTTTGTAACTTCCATGCATGCTCCTTCAATCCCCATTCAAGATGATTATGGATTCTCTAACAACTCTAGCATGGGACACAGTTTACTCTGTTACAAATCCCATGTGGAATGCCTTTTCATACTCAGCTTCTTCAAAACATTTCTATTGAAATTTTGCATGCACAATCTGCAGGGCAAACAATACTTAGAACCATTTTGAAGTTGTAGTAGGTATTGTAACTTCTAAAATAAATTCTTAAGTTCTGATGATGTTTCATTAGAAAAATATGGTATTTCAGGTATCTTTTTATTAACAAGCTCTTTTTAAAGTACAGAGAACAATTTCCATTAGCAAATTTTGGAGATATCTTATATGGGTATTTTAACATACAACAAGCCATTAGTAATTTGTTTTTGTTACAGGAAAAAAGGATGTATCTTTAGTTCAGAAAAGCAGGTTTTTTTAATCAGTTGACAAGGATTGTTTTTCAGCCTTATGTCCCTAACTTATTGTGAGACTTGTGCCAGCCCATCCATCCATTTTTCACCCGTTCCTTTAATAACTTTTTAAGCTGTTGGCCAGTTTTGGTGAAAACTGACACCCTATAGTAGCTGCTGAGATAAATTAAGTTCATGTTTCCTGAAAGAGGTGGACGAGGAGAGGAGTGAAAAAAAAATCACAGAGGACCAGTCAGGCAAAATTCAGCTGTCATGCATTCTTCTCTCTTACAATCCAGCCTCACTACCCAGAACAACTGTTTTTTCTTGGATGGGGATATCCTGAAGGAACATGTTGGGAAGCTGTTGTTTGCTGCAATAGTGCATTGGGAGATTTAGTGAAGAGGGCATGAATGCATAGGAAACCATGCTTCAGTTGGTACAATGCTCATGTGTCAAAGTATTGAGTCCCAAATTAACTGCTTGTTGCAAGTTGTCATGATAGGTCCTTTTTAAAGGTAAAATTTAAAAGGTATTTTTCAAAGGCTTAGGAGGAGACCCCCAAAATCTGTGTTTTTCTTTAGAAAAATAATCATTTGGAAAAGATTTATACCCAGGCGATTCAGACCAGTGACATTTCTTAGTGAATAGGAAGAAGCTTCCCACTGTGGAGAGATTGTTCCACAAGTGCTTTTTTTTTGGCACTTTTTCTGTAAGTCATTTACTGGTGACCTGACATATTCATAGATCTATATAGATGTATTTACTTCAGGAAAAAGAAGCAACATTTGAAGAAATAGTAAGTTCTTTTTACATGTTATTAATGATACTGAGCATCCACAAATTCTCATCTCACATGGTGTCCAGTGGCTCTGTTCCTATTTGAAATTCTGCCTCTTCATTTACGTGACTAAATGTGACTTTCATCACATTTTAATTTGAATTTTAATTACTAGTCTTTAAGATTTTGATCAGCACTAATAAATTATAGCACAGTCATATGGTATTTAGCTGATTGATTTTTGCATGCTGAAATATAGTCATTTTGAAGAGCAGTAAAACTTTCAAGTAGAAGAAATGTTTCAAAGATAAAGGAATTTGTATTGGATTTGTTCATTTGTGTCAGACCAGAGAGGAAAGTCCTAAATGTGAGCCCTTGTGAGGGCAAAGCAGGTGTCTGCTATCCAGTCTGTTTTAAATAAATGCAGGGACATCAAGTCAGGCAGACAAGGCCAGTGAGTGCAGCGTTTGGGAATAGCCTTGTGCTTTGTGTTTCCTGGTGGTGGTGCAAGAGGTGAGAGATGAGAATACAGTATTTGGTGATGGTAGCTCTCTTGGTACTCTGCATTGCAGAACTGGATTCTAAAAGGCAATTATTTGTTTGCCGATTTCTTTTCCATCCGCATCTGTTCCTGGCTTCCTCTTTTGTTTGGATATCTTTTCTCTTAGAAGTCTACAATATAACATCAGGAAAATCTTTATTTTCTTTTCCTGCTCTGCAGTGCCCATTTTTAGTTCAGTTCACCAGTAGCATGGCAGGAGTACTGTAGCAGAAAGGATTATAACTAAGCCCCTCTCCATCTAAGCGTCTCCGTTCCATAGCTCAGTTGGGAGTCAGCTCTCACTGGCTGGAAAGTGTGTACTGTCACAGGGTCGATAATATAAAACAAAAACAAAGCCAATGGATAAAATCCTGACTCCTCTGATGTTATTCACCTTCCCTCCATGTCCTCAGTGAAGTGACAATTCTCACCTGTCATGAAAGTACTTGTTTCTTAGGAACAGGAGAAATGGAAAGCCAGGGAGCTGGCAGTGCTTTCCACAAGATTTTGTATCCTGAACAGTAAAAAAGTTCAACTAGGCAAATAAGCTGTGGGATTGAGAACCCAGTTATTTCTACTTTTCATTTGATTTTCAAAGAGGATCCTGATCTCCTGGATCTTGCCAAAAGACATCTAAATCCAGAAGCATGTACTACTTTTGGACTTTCTGGTTTTCAGTTCTCTCTCTACTTGAGTTCGCAAGTTCTTGCATAACTGAGTGAAATCACTGATGTATGCTCAGAAGTCTGTCCTAGGGAAATGACTGTGTCTGCCTCAAGACTTTTGGTACATTTTTTAGGCAAACAGGCCCCTCTTCCTGTATTTTTGGGTATGTGTTAGAGGTCTGAATATTAGACAAGTCAGGATTCATTTAGTTCATAATGAACTGCTGTCTGCAGCCTCATTCGAGTTATTGTTTAGGATTCTCAGCTGAAAGGGCACAGGACAAAGTGTTTAGAAGCCTGTTGTTTGGATTTTCTAAGAAAATTATATGGGGAACATAACTGAAAACAGAAGAGTGTTTCTGAAAGCAGGGATTAGATTTGCTTTTGGCTCCTGGCAGTTTCTTGCTAGTGGCAAAGTTTCAAGAAGAAAGGGTTCATGCACGATATTTTGTGCCAGCTAATATACTTTCCTGGGACAGAGGACAGAACTCAGCCTTCCTCAAGATAAGGGCAGCCCTAAACTTGTGGGTTTTACTACCTAGAATAATGGCATCATTTCTATAAAGTTAGGGACAACATTGCTTCCTTTTCCAAAGCAGATTAGAGCTTCTGACATTTCCTATTGGTGACCTATGTCCTTCTTTGGAAACAGTAGATACCTAATTTATCTAAATTGTTGAGACCTACATCAGTTTTTCTATTATGTCAATTAATTGCATTGTTAATTTGAATGGTTATGGAGGACAGACTGGGTTGCCATCTTGTACTGCCATGCCCAACAGTGCACCTAAACAGAAAGCTTTCTACCCTGTCTCCCAAACCTATCACTGCTGGTTTTGCCTATTGTCTGATTATCATATCCTTCTCAATACTTGGATTATAGTTTTTTCTGAGGCCAAGACCATTTTCTTTGTTGTTTCTCTGTACAGCAATTGGTGTATCATTATCCTGTTGTGCTGTCCTCTCAGGTCAACATGCTGTGCAGTGAAAACATACCAGCTTTCTTGGAGCTACTTTTTGATTCATAAATGTAGGATTACATTTCACCAAAGTACAGGAAAGCCTGTACTGTTGTGGTGTAACCTTATTGTTGCCAGGACTATGATGCTATTTAATGACTAAAACCTCAAAGAAACAGCTGAGAGCCTACATTCAAGTTGAAGTGCAGTATCAGTGCCTAATTCCCATAGTCTCCTTAGAAAATCTTATCTCTCCTTTATGGACTAGTAGTCCAATACCTTTCATGAAAATTAAATGCATATAAATAGAATTTTTCAAATATGTGTGCAGTCTTAAGTGCCATTAGAATCAGCCTTGGCTGGTTTAGTCTGGTTTTGTTTTTAAACCTGACCTTCAAATATGTGTTTCGCTAAATGCATTTCTGGTTGCATTTTTTTTTGTTTTGTTTTTGGAGATCATGTCATTGTTATATAGCTGAAGAAAGGGTAGTACTGAAAGGAATGCATCTTGGAATGCAAGTGGAAATATTTAGACTCTCTTGTTTAAAGCTCAGTTTCTTTATCTATACCCATCCAGTACTTAGAAAGGAAGGATTTCAGGATATTATGAACTATATTCTTCTCTTACCATTCACTTCATGTTAGGAAGCTGCTATTCTGCAAACTCGTGAAATAGCACTGAAACATATAAACTACTTCCATCTCTGCAGCAAAAAACCCCAAACTGTGTACATCTGATAACAAAAAGGAAACAAATACAGATAGGTAGATTTTTTTCTCTAAATTTCTATTATTTACTTTATTTATATTTATTTTGTAAAATATATGGATTGTTTATAATAGTTGTAGACTAAACTCTTGTGGTCTTTAAGGATACGTGTGGATTAATGACTTCTCAAAGAATTGTTTTACAAGGGTGCTGTAGCATTTTTAGGATGCGTGCTTAGTTGAAGTAGTCACTAAGGGCATGTTATTCACATCGGCATTTTTTGCACCAAACCTGTGTATTTTTTATTATCTATGCATTCTGACTTGAATCACTAAGGTCCTTTCATATATGTACATATAAGATTAAGCTTATGAATAGGTCCAGTTGTTCTAAAGTTAGTAATTTCCCTAGAATCACATTCTGAATTAGTCCTTTAAGGACTGTATTGCTGTGATGCAAAATAGATTCAAAAGAATAGTTTGGTTTCATATAAAGGATGAGGAGTGCAGAGTTTTTCCAGTGGGTTCTGTTTGTTTGTTTGTTTGTTTTTAGTTTAAGAGTGCAATATATGTTTTCTTTAGCTGTAAAAGCACAATCAAGGCAACATGATAAGTGAGTCAGTGTTGTAAAAGTAAAACTAATTTTGCCTTCACTCACATGAGCTATAGAAGGAGGAAGCTTTATTGTCCCTGGGAAGGTGATAAGGCAGAGTAATTGTATATTATACTGTCCTGGAACATCTGCCTGAAGACTGTTGGAGCAATTCATCTATCATGGACGATACAGCATGTTTTGTCTTTCTGCTTTAACCCATCCCCACTGCTGGCCTGCACGAAGGTTTTGATAGGGACTGTGCCTGGGCTGGGGCTCACATTAATCAGTCCCCTTGTTCAACACTCCAGCTGACATAATTACAACCTGCGCACAGCAGTTATTCAAGTTGAGTCCTTGTCACTCGTGGTGCGAAACTACACAGCTCAGATCCCGAAGGAGATTGCCTTATCACACAGAACAAGGGCTCACAGGAGTTGAAGAGAATAGAAATGGGAAAATGTCTTCCGGGAGTACTATATATTCCTTTAAAATAAGACATTTGAGAGACTTACAAGGGACAAAGAGAAGCATTGTGCAAGGTCTGAAATGAACAGGTTATTATTTTTAAAAGGATTACACAGGCCATTTTTGTGAAATGGACATGCATTATTAAATAAATTCAGTGGTCTCTCTTATCATTCAGTGGCTCTGCACTATTAGTTTTCTTCAGAAGTGATAAAATAGTTTTTGACTTGTATAAGCTTTAAGTATCTTTCAGTAGAAATCATCAGAACACAACTAATAAAAGTGCTCATATTATACCAGTAAAATTGGCACACACATAAGGGAAGACCTGCGAGGATCAGAGTTGAGGGTGAAGGAAGAAGCATGCAAAAGGGCTTTCGAAGATGAGCAAGTTCATTAATTTCTGCTGTTGTATGATACCAGAGTGTGAAAGGTGAAGCCAAAGAGAAACTTTTATATTTTACCATTCTTCCCTCTTTTCATGTTAACCCTCTGAGGGAAAAAAGACAAGTCCGTAACAGTATCTATGATAATGAAAGAAATTTATTTTCATGTAATATGATGGGGTTAATTTTATATGGTGGTGGGCTTTTTCTTAAGACAGAACCTTTGCATGCATGATCATAGGATAATTTGTTTGGTATTGTTCTATGAAATTCCTCAATATGACAGAATTTAATTGGAATCCAGAAGGCTTTTGCCCTGGTGTTTAAATTTTTTTCTTCTTGGGTCAGCTTTTTGAAGTAATACCATTCAGGCAGTTGCTATTATTCTCAATCAATAGATTTAGAGTGTTGCCCTGATTTCTCATCTAGTTAAAATCATGTTATGTCTGTTAGACATAATTGTGTATTGTTGAAAGCACAGTTAAAATGTGTCTATTCTGGGTGGTCCAATTTTAATCTGATGCTTTTACAAGACAGCTTATCTGCAACTTTGAATAGTCTGAAGTAGAAGTGCAGCAGAAACTGCCTTATACATTTTATTTTACATATAGGTATGCTAGGTGAGTCAAATACATAGTTCAGTGCTTTCATTCCATTTCAGTATCTTTTGGTTAAGTACACAGCACACTGATTTTGATGTGTATGTCTCCAGTGAAAGTCCCGCTAGATGGAAGCTGAACTGCAGTTTCTTACTGAGCTGCAGGGCGTCCTTATAGGCAAATGTACTCTTGTAGGAGCAAAAATCACGTTTTGCCTGCTCCTTTCTCTTAAAACCAGTTCTCCTGGAGTGAATGATGTCTGTGAAGTAAGCTCAAAGTACAGAGCCAAATGCTGCATTTACTTACATTTGTGCAGAAATGGCATTATGAGGACATAATCTGAAGAGAATGATGTTTCTCTGATATATGCTTTCAACACACATTTTAGATTAGATAATCAATCATGTCTCCAATTAAAGACCCAAATTTGACTTTCAGAATCTAAGATGGTTTTGCAGTATTGACAGCCAGGAAGAATATATTTTAATTTGCAGACTGAACAAATTTCCATGACATCATGGAAGCACAATAAATGGCTGACCTCACAATGACATTTTTCAGACTTAAACTGTACTTCTTGGAGACTTTGAGCCCAGAAAAAGCCTTAAGCTCAGCCAGTCTGACCTTCTACAGAAAACAAACTGCATAGGTGCTTTTTTTCCCAGTTTTCTCTGTACTGAACCTCCTACATCTGACTGAATTTTATGATCTAGAAACATATTCAGATTTGATCTGAAAACAGGCCAAGTTGCAGAACCAGCTTCTCTTCTGTGAAAGATTAATTACTGAAGAAATTGTGCTTTGTTTCTCAGTTGAATTTTACTGTAACTTGTAGTCATTGCTTGTGGTTTTGTATAGGTTTCCTCCGAGTTAGATTGTTCCTTAGTCAGACCTTTATTCCATGTTAAGTTCCTCACGGGCCAAGCTGAAGTGTAATAAGCAAAACAGAAGGGGTTTTCATTAAGTGTTCTAGAGTTTTTTACTCCACTTAACTTCTATTTCTATTTATAATCACTTTTTGGCTGTTTGTTCCCTTTTTAAAATGTAGGCAGTCGATATTCTAGAATTAGTTTCTCCAGTGTCACAAAGAGAACATTGCATCCTTACATTTGCTTGCTACTTCCTTGCTTATACAGCTAAGTATAGCATGGGACCTTTCTGCTTATAGCATCACACTAGAAGTTCACATTAAACTGATGGTCCACTAATCCCTAAATAATTTTCAGTGTCACAGCTTTTCACAGCATTGTCGAAGCTACTTGCATGCATTGTGCAAAGGTGGGAAAGCTACCATGTAATTGTGTGTGTACATGTTGTGATTGAACACGCCTGGCTTCTGCGACTGCTCTGGATGATGGCAGTGTCATCGCTATTAATCATGCTGCCAATTACAGTGTTGTCTGCAAATTTTATTAGCAAGGATTTTATATATAGTTTTGGCATGCATAACAAAAGTGAATCTTTCAGACAATTATTGCTGATTCCTTTGATAAATTGGAACATTTGAAATGAGGAAGAAAATGACCATCTCTTTTTGCATGGGGGGGTTGGGGCTGGGATAGGGCAAGAAGAGGCACTGTATTAGCATTAAAAAAACCTACTTTGAGCAGAGATCGTACAGACCACAGTGCCCTGGGTATGAATCCAGGCTGCAAAGCAACAGGATCTGTCCTCTAGGGACCCGTGTTGTCACTAAAATGGCTGAAGGAACTGACACGAAGGCCAGTTGGACGAAGTACCATCTGCATCTGAGATTGACAGGCAGCCTTTAGGGTCTGTTGCTATCATTTCTGACTCCAGCAACATTAGGAGTCCAGTTTCATCTTGTGCAGCCGCTAGATTCCACACCCTTTCCTAGGCTCCATCTGTACTTCTGTATCTGTGAAAATACTTTATGTGTTCCTGAGGATATACAAACAGACTCCACAGAATTGTTCAGTTACTTTATGTGGTCATTAAAAGAAGTACAATAGGGAAAAAATTGATGTTGAAAGGAAGTGCGTGCCTTCAATTAAATTCATCCCAGCTTTTTTAAAAAATGGATGTTTTCCATGGCCTCATTTCAGCAAGGTATTTGATCATGTACATAAATTTAACCTTGTGAGTCATTCTTTTGAAGTCAACAGGGGCTGCTTGTACTTAAGCCACAAAAATGCGTAAGTACCTTGTTAAATCAGGGCCTGTGATACCTAAAGCCCAGTCTCCATCCTCACACCACTGCAGAGATGCTGTTTCTCAGACCAACTTCTCTTTTATGCCATCTGCTCTAAGAAGAAAGGAAAGGGGGAGGGAGGAAGCCCAGGAACAATGGAGTGATTATTCTCAGTTACTGTGAAATAGATGAACTCCACCTGCTACTTCTGCCACTTAAACCTTGGCTGACACAGTGCAGCAGTGCAGTGTGCACAGCAGACCCCTGCATCCCTCACGCTGCAGGCACACAGCCCTTGGGCTGGACCATCACAGAGACCACTCTGCCTGCAGCAAAGCGGAAGCCAGGAGTTCTAGCAAACATTACAGAGTTTTCAGAAGCAGATCAGTCCTATGAAAAATTGTTGGGTTGTTTTAGTTTTGGTTTGTTTTTTTTTTTTTTTCCTGTGTTTGTTTTGCTTTTTTTACTTAACTAGTCAGTAAAAGGAGACACTGAGCCTCTCTCAGAAGAGCTGCTGGGGCAGAGTCACAAGCTGAGCAGCTCAGCTCTGCACAGCACCTATGGGGACAGCAAGGACCACAGCACAGATGCAGAGCTGAGGCACATTTCCATTACTTTCTGTACTCTTTCCACCCATTCCTTCTAAATTTAGCAGTTTGGACAGAATTTTAGGGTTTCTGTCTAAAAGCCTCTTCTTTATTTCTTTCTTTCTTTTCCTGTAGAAAATATAATTAATGGAAGCATTTAAGGCAGTATGCTGCTGTTCTTTGGAGTCAGAGATGGGCTTTCTCCTGGAAAAAATAATGTTTTCTTTAAATTGTGGAGTCTGTTGTTTGCCTTTTTTTTACAAAAATACTCTGAAAATTCACGAGTAGATCTAGATGCCAGCTCTGGGTCTATACTTCGGTTTTTGTTCACTGTGCAGGGTTGTAAATGGCTCTACAGACTCCTCAGAGGTTAACAAGGCTAGAGTACATCTCTTCCTATTTCCCCTCAGAATTTCCAGTTACCCTGAATTTGCCTTTAAAAGCACTTACTTTGGCTATCATAATGATCAATTACTTGAAACTGGGAATTTTCATTCCAATACATTGTAAATAGAATGGTGGATCCATGGCCAAATCACAATTTGGACATGCTAGTCTGCTGAATGGAGCTCAGACACAAGCAGTAATTATCAATCTTCCATCATTTTCTGTGCTGACGCACAAGTTTTTGCTGCTTCCCTACAGGGCTCTGCTACTTTTTAGCAGCCAGCATTGGACATCTGTCACACATACTGTATGTCATAACAAATAGATCATTACAGAAAAAAATGCAAAGCTCAAAATGTAGAAAAGCAGAAAACATTACGATTATTATCCCTGGGTGCTGGTATAATGCTATCAGAATAAATCCCAAATACATTTTTATTATTTTCTTTGTGAAACTGACTGTATTATAAAATCTCATTAAAGCATGTAAATGTAATGTACTCTCTTTTATGGGCTACTTCATATTTTCTGAGTGTCAATACATGGCAGTACATGAAAACATGGCAGTACATGTGGCCACCAGGTTGTTGGCCATGCGTTTTTATGGCACTGTGGGTGTGTGTTTTAGTCACCTTTTCTTTGTAGAGTTGAAAAGCTGTGAGCAAATACTCGCTGCAGAAGCAGCTATGGTGGCAAAGGCATTACTTGTCCCCAGCAGCTCATTGCCTCTGTTCACCGGAGGTCTTTAAGAACAGCACAGGGAGGTGTTTGGCAACGGTGACACAGGCAGAGCTGAGCTGGCACTGGTACATTGGAGTTGCCCTCCTGAGCAGGAGCCCTGTGCTGCTAATTCTAGCAATAGTATCATAAGTCACTTGAGATTTGAAGTTGGTTGCAGAGCGTTGGCACTTGTATCCATGTGATTGTTTCCCCACTCACTTAAACCCTAAATAAAAGGTAGAACTTGTATCCATGTCATTGTTTCCCCACTCACTTAAAACCTAAATAATAGGTAGAACTTTTATCCATGTGATTGTTTCCCCTCTCACTTAAAACCTAGAAGAAGGTAGAACTCTTGCTTTTAAAGGCGAAGAGCAAGAAAAAAGAAACCCAGGTGCATGTTCGTAGTAAGAAGGACGAGAAAATGAATTACATTTCTTGTATATGTATACATAAATATGTGTGTTAATATCTAATAATTATTGCAGTTTTATAATGTTAGTTTCAACACATTACCACATTTTTGGCTATATTTTGCTGGTTTTTTATTATTTCTTGTTCAATACTGTATTGACTTGTAGTACTGAAGAGGCGAGCTTTAGCTTTTAAACTTGCAGTCTGAATTGCCAGTGGTATGTGCAGATTATGTATTATTATGTAGCTAGTTTGCACTAACTGGCAATCAGTTTATTTTATTTTAAAACCAGAAATGTACCTAAATCTGGAATATGTGGGGAAGGATTTTTGGTTGATTGGTTGGTTTGTTTGGGTTTTTGCTAAGTAGAAGTTGGGCAGAGTGGCTGTCATTGTGGAGGTTTTGATTGAATAAGCCTGTTCGTATAATGTAATTACCACAGATTGAGATATTTGTTTCTTTCCTGTCAAGAAAATATTACCCATTAGGTTTACCACCACCCTACTGAATGCTAGTTTCCATACAGTAATGACAGCAAGAAACAAAGGCAGGCTAGAAGGGTTGCATTTTGGAAAGCAGCAATGCTGAAAACAACCTCAAAGGTCACTGCATTTAACTGAATATTCAGGAGCTCTTGGTGCTGGANTAATGCTTTCAGTAATGCTGAAAACAACCTGAAAGGCCACTGAATGCAGTGACCTGCAGGTCACTGAAAACAACCTGAAAGGTCATTGAATGCAGTAAATATTCAGGAGCTCTTGGTGCTGGAAGAAGTATCCAGGAATTACCAAAACTGGCTGCAACTGGAGAATGCTGAGCATGGGGAAAGTCATGGCATCCATGTATGCAGCACTGGTGTGAAATGTGAATATATTCAAAGCTTAAAACAACTGGAAAAAATGTAGGGAGAACCTGATGATTCCTCAGAGTGAGTTGAGAGGAACTCAGTCTCTGTAGCTCTTCCATTGGAGGTCCAGGAATCAGGAGATTCTACAGCCAAGCAAGGTGTGTTGGATATGTAGCACTGTTAGCTGAATGCAGGGGGATAAGAAATAAGACAGTTTGTAAAAGGGAGAGTAATCAACTGAAGAGTAATTTGCCTATAATTTCAGAGGACTCCCTATTGCTCTCCATCAGAAACTGTGTTTTAGTATCGAAAGGGTTATGGTTTGAGAAAAGAATCACTGGGCAGATGTTTATGAACTGTGCTATCAATGAGGTCAAGCTAAATGTTCCATGTGACTGCATTTCTAAAAATCTATGGCCCTCCTTTTCTAGTGTAATTACATTATTGCAATTTTGATTTAAAGACAGCTTTCCAAGTTAGATGGCATTTTCTGTGAAAGAAATACCTGTAAATATTTGGTGAATAACTGAGCTTAAGAATCTACAATAGTGCATATTGCTTCACTGAGAAGTTTGCTTTCATCATATTTGCTTCTCTTTCTGGAAGAAAGTATCTGGAGACTTTGCTATTTTTCAGACAAAATTCTGCAATTTCTCTGTACTTGCAGGTTGCATAGCAGGGTATAAAGAGTGCAGAAGACCTTCAGAATGCTGTCTATATGAGAGTGAATTTGATTCATACTGACAAACAGGGAAAAATAGAAATCTTTTCAATCAGTTGGTTGTATCACTGTGTTTGGTTTTATGTTGTAAACAGTGATGTCAATGGAGCTGCCATAAGTCCTTTACGTTACATGCATTTCTCTGCAGAAAGAGGATGTTTATACCTAATGTGCAGGAGAAGACCTTTTAAAAAAGGTTTATTTTGTGCAAATAAGAGTCCTAAAAGGTGCTAAAATTTTTAAAATTTAGTGGACTAGGTAATTAACATTTTGCCTCATTTGCACCTCTGAAGCCTTCCATTTCCATGTCTTGCAGTAAGTATCTTTCTGAAAATGTCAGACGCTGCATAATGGAAGAATGTTCTAATTTCAGTTTCTTTTTAGTAAATAGAAAAAAAAATTGATTACTTCCTGCAATATTTCATTTAGATGTTTAGTTCAATACTAATGTATTCTCATGTAGAAAACCCTTAAAATATGGAAACATTCCTATTCTGCATGGGCAAATCTAGAAGTGACAGGTATTTTGTGAATTTCTCTTATTTCATGATTTTTATCCAAAACACCATGTAAAAGACAAGAGCAGCAAATAGCTTGGTAGTGGGCAGCCACAGGTCTGCAGTTAACTACTGAACTTGGCTGTGTACAGAGGCTGCTGGCAGAGGGGAGTGCAGAGCACAACCTGCTGCATCCAGCCATGAGGCAGGGATGCGTCCCTCTGCGCAGAGAGGGGATGCCCAAATCCCTGCCCTCACACACAGCTTATACTGCTTGCTGATGAGACTGGCTGGCTGAGCTCTGCAAGACTGGAAAGAAGGAAGAGAAGATGGGGGAACAGTAACTGCAGACATCACTTACTCAGGGGACCTTCAGGCTGACTATTTTCCCCCCAGCACAGATTTGCTCCAAGACTCGTTGTTCCACCTGTGTTTCCCTGCTGCTGACTTCGAACTCCCATCTCTGCCGCCTGCAAAGTGCACATCTCTGCTCTGCCATCCCACACCCTGAGCAGTGCTGCTGTTTACAATGGGGTAGGCCTAGTTTTGCTGAGGAATCCAGTCTTTTGCACATTACAGCTTGCCAATGCAACTGAGAAAATGTCTTCATAGGGGCACTTATACTATCTTTTAGGAACTAAAGGAACAGCTGTACTTTTTGGGTTAAGGAGGAAGGCAGAGACTTCTGTCCCATTCACCAGAAGCATTATTTTCCCACTCTTCTGTAGAAACTGGGCACTCTCTTTCTTGCTCTTAGCACAATGCCATGATGTTGTTAGTTGTTGGTTTTCGGTTTGTTTTTTTTTTTTTTTGTTTGTTTGTTTGTTTTGTGGGTTTTTTGGAAAGCATGCATACATGAAGCGTTTGTAAAATACAGTATTTGAACTGAAGCATATATATATAAGGATAGGAGAAGGAAGGCAAAATAAACAGAGGCAACAGCTTGTTATGTTGAGAAAATGTCTGACCACTTTATACAACTCCTAACCTTCTACTTTATTTCACTCTCCCAACAAAGTGGATAAATGGTGCTAAGAGGCAAGGGTGCAGATGGCTGTGGAATGGGGCATTGGGCTTCCTTGTCACAGGATGATGCCTGTACAGGCTCAATGACCACTGAAAACTTGAACAAATTGTTTGTAATTGGAGCATCCCAAATAAGGAAAGACAGAGAGCTGGGACTGGTCAGCGTGGAGAAAAGACTCAGGGGATGTCATCAGTATGCACACATATCTGAAGGGAAGCTCTAAAGAAGAGGAAGCCAAGCTCTTTTTCTGTGTTGCCCAGAGACAGAACAGTCTGGGCAACAGAACAGGCAGTTGGTACAAATAGGAAGATAGGAGGCTTCCTCTGAACATCAGGAAACACAATTCCCTTGTTAGGGTGACTGAACACTGGCACAGGCAGCCCAGGGAAGATGGGAGATATCTTTGGAGATGTTCAGAAGCTGCCTAAAAATGTTGCTGGGCAACTGGCTGTGGGTCATCCTTCCTGATCAGCAGGTTTGGACCAGACAGTCTTGAGAGGTCCCTTTGAACTTGAAGCATGCTGTGATTCTGTGACTAAAGTACAATTTTACAATTGGCAAGTCATTTCCAGTTTACGGTACTGGAATATACAACAACCTTTAATTTACTGAGAGCAGAAAAAGGTACCTGGTTGGTAGGAATGGACGTGTAATGGCAACATGGAACGTGCAGTTAGAGCAGCAATGGGAACACATCGCTGTGTGATGAATGTTAGAGACAAATGCCCTTTTTTGCTTTTTTCCAGAAGAGGTTTTCTGTTCATCTTAAGCAGTAGCTACATTTCTCAGGAGAATCTTACCATCTGTCTCCCTTATTTCAAAGTGTTATCCTTTGCAGAAATGTGAGAGCTCTCCTGGATGTGGAAAGTAGGCCTGTGCCCTTCCCAATATATTGGTCTTTCACTGATGAGGTCATACAGGTTTTTTGCATGGGAAGTATGCATGGGAAGCTACTTGTATTTCCTGTTCATCTGCAACGTACCTTAGCAACATGTTCCATCTCTTCTTTCACTGTGTATAGCACTGACAAGACACTGAAAAATCCATACAAGCCTCCCTCTTCCCTTTAATAGGGTTTTTGTGGGGTTTGCATCGTCTCAAACCTTTCTTCACATCTAATAAGAAGACTTACTGCAAGACATGAAATAAAAAGAAAATTCTTATTGTGTTTCTCTACATCAGAATTAAATATAAAATTATTGACTGTAGCTTTAGACTGATTAAGCCTCTCTAACGTGTTCTCTTCCTGTTATTAAGAGCATGGACAAATTGACAGAAATATATAGATTTGATTTTAAAAATGGATGAAAGCATGCATACATGAAGCAATCGTAATAGTAATTTAACTTAGAAACCTCTACTGTAGTTTTACTGACATACAGGCTAGTCTCCTAAAACCTGCATTTATTTGTTTGTGCCTGTAATTCATACTGGAACTCAAAAACCAGAAAGACTTTCCTCAAATTATTTTTATGGCACTGGGCTCTGTTTTACAAATTTCAGAACCAAGGAAATCTGTATTTCAAGGTTTGTAAATGCCTGGAAGTGAATCTTGTAATACAAGGCCTGTCAAAAGCCTAACTATTGCAACATTATAATGTTTTATATTCATGTCATGAGATAGCTTTAATAGAAATAGAGTGCTGTTTAAAATCACAGACCTCTGTGTTTACTCATATGATATGAAGTGATGTAACTCCACACACTATGTGTTGATGGGGGTGTTTTGTGTCAGACATATGATAACATGCTTGTACAGTATGTGGGAGAAGACTCCTAATAAAACAGACATTCAAAGCACACTGAATAATTTAAAAACATTTTATATGCAGTACAATTTTGTCCTGTCATATTTAAAAGTATCACTTGGCTTCAAAAATGCTTGGATTTGCCAGTTGTTACCATCATGGTTTACCTTATGATGGCAATTGCTGCTTTGCAACCTAATATGAGGGACCATTTGTAATACCTTGTGATCTCACATTCCTCATTTCTGATTAAGCCTTCCTGGCCTTGTCACATGTAAAAATATGGGTTTAAATTTTTTATATCTGTATGTGGGTGTGTTTAGTGACAGATTTTTACTGATGACTGAATAAATGAGGCTTCAGGATTGCTCTGTTTAAAGTGGCTGGAGCAATTTCCAAATCAAAGGAGATAGAACTGGCCTTTTATGGCTTGAACAGGCTGGGTTTTCTTCACAACTCTTACATAGCTTTCCACAGATCCTTTATATATTTCACAGAAATATTTCAAAGTAAAAAGTTTTATATCTTTCCTTAACATAGTATGAGAGCTGAGCTAAAAGAACACAGATATTTTATTTCAGATTCGAATGCTCTGCTTTAATCTACTGCCCTTTAAAGTATAGCCCATGAAAGAAGGTTACCAGGTTGTCTCCTGCTTTCATTGCAGTATACACTACCTTTTTTTTTTTTTTTTTTTGTAAAATACATATTTCATTTTAACAACATTTATGAGCACTGTAACTTTTTTAGGGCTGAATCCTGAAAGATGCTGAGGACCAATATTTTCTATATTTTTCAGTGATAAGTGTCTTCTCTGACATTCTCAGGCATCTGATCATTATACCAGTATATAGCAGATGGACATGACAGAGGGTGAGCTTTGGCAGCACCGTAAGGCAGATACCAACTTTGCTATGACCATTTCCGAGGGAGAGACAAGCATTCCAGCAGAACTTCAAGCTGCTACTTCCAGTTTATTTTGGGGGTCCTTTTTTTTAGGTGCCTCTTACTGTGGAATTTCTACCAGGGATGAGTATATAACCAGTCACCCAAAATGCTACAGTTGTCTTGTTTGAGTATTTGTGAAGTATTATGCATTTATGTAGTTTACACGAGTGTTTGTACTTTTTTCAGTTAGGCTGAATTACTGTTCTTACTTTGGCAATAATAATAGTATATGGTAGTGAGAAAGTCTAAACAATAAACAAAACACCAAAGCAATGGTACACGTGGATAGTTCTGTTCTTTTAAGTCAATAATAAAGATACTGACTATTTCTGATTGAACTAAATGGAGCAGCAGTGTATTTTATGTAGGATTCACCACTAAGTTTGAATAAGTAGGAAATCCTAATGCAAAATAATTTTGTAATGAGACTGGAAAATTTTAAAGACTAGAAGTTAAAAAATACTGCCATATGGATCTCTCTGTGAATAAGGGAAATATGAAATATTTTTTCCAGAAATATGATTATAAATATTGCTTTGAAATGTGTTAAACTAATTGTATATGTTACCTGACTTTTATGCATGAAAACTCCATGACTTTCACAAAAGCTAAGTTTAAGATGTAAACCGGAATCTGTGTGTATTTTCAAAAGGATGTAAACTTGAACAACTCAATTCTTTTTCCTAGGAACAGTTCACACAGTGAGATGAAAGTTGGTGGGACTTGCAAAAATCATTCACAGCAACTCCTGTTGAATTTAGGAACTGTGTAGGAAAGGTTCATGTGAACTCCATTGGGAATATTATAGGCATTTGTGTATTTCAGTTTTGCTAAGTAAAGACTTTTGCTTAATTTCTGTCCATCACTGACTACCATGAGAAAAACAGAAATTCTTAAATGTAACAAATCAATCATTCTGGTTCAGATGTAATGTTCAGTTAACCTGAAACAGTTTTGGGAGCCTTCTTGCAAAGGACAACATTTATGCAAAACCTAAGAGGATGCAAAAAAATCTACAGATAATGAAAAATGAGTGATGACTACTGATTTTCTGTCATAACACCAGGTTTTATTTGAACCACTGGTAGAAAATATATATATATTTTTTTTTCTTTTTTTTTTTTTTCATTGCTATTTAGGTCTAACTGTGCAGAAAATATCCGTAAACACATCCTGCATACGGGAAAGCATGAAGGAGTGAAAATGTATAACTGTCCTAGATGTGACTATGGAACAAATATCCCTGTGGAGTTTCGGAACCACTTGAAAGAACTACACCCAGACATTGAAAATCCTGATCTGGCATACTTGCATGCTGGTAAGGTCCTTCCTCCCTTTGCTTACAAATTCTTTTCTAAATGCATGTGCTTGAATGATTGCAATAACAAAACAAGAAGTTATCATTTATTCTGAAGAAGAACATGGTTTTTAAATGGGCTTAATCCTCTTCAAGTTTTCCATGGTTAAAGATTATGCATTAAGCACTGAAATCTGGTCACGTTACACAAACAAATCTTGCAGTTCAATAAACATCAGAAGTGTGTGTTATTTAGATGCCTCATTTTGAAATCTAACTGAACTTTTAGGGAGAAAAATTTTTTAACATTTTTATCAAGTCACTCTGCCTATGCTATTCCCCCAAGAACAGAAAAACAAAGTTCCATAGGAAATCCAGTGGCAAATTAATGCACTGCTTTAAAAATTCTTAGATTTCATTAAAAACAAGTAGTCTGTTCCTCATCAAAAGACAGAACACCAGAGCTCAACCAAGAACTTAGATGTATGTTTTCAGGCTTTGTGTTAGAGAGCACACACATGGAAGTCACTGGAGGAATGCAAAAGAAAAACATTGCTTTGGAAACAGGAATTAAAAGAAAAGAGATGGGGTGTTTTCTGTTTAAGAGCAAGTTTTTTTTGTTTTTATTTGGTTTTGGGGTTTTTTTAACAGATTCTACAAGAATCTGTTAAAAGACAGAAGACAGAAGATTAATGAATATCTCAACTTAGGAGAATAATAAAAAATTCAATGGTAGGAGGTTAGGAGAAATAATACAAAATTAGTGTAGAGCTTGAATGAAATGTGATCTTAATGCAGGAGAGGCAGATAACTTAGACATCACTGAGTGGAAAGACAAGTCAGAGCAGTGGGAGAAAAGAACAGATGGTGAGAAGAAAGAGTTGGGGAATCCAGAGGAGGAAGAAGCTATGTGGGCCAAAGTCTCCCTGAGATGCAAATTAATCTTCCATTGAATGACTACTATTAGTACCCCTGTGTCAGATTTGAATCATGTGTAGGGAATTAATATCATAGTTTTTGATACCCTCATACTTGTAAAAAAGCAAAACCTGGAGAGTTTTCATGCAGCTTTGTGCAGTATGTACACTGTAGTTATTTTAAAACCTCTCAGTCTTCTCAAAATGACTGCTTGCTTTCCTGACTAGAGGCAGTGTATTATTTGTACCATATATTTCTATTTGCCAAGTATTCCACTTCATTTTGGAACCAATCATCATGTCATGTCAGCATATGGTGGATAATATCTGGATGTGCAAACAAAATGCCAGTTGGCAGAATACCAATTTCAAAATAGGTCAGAAAACTGATCACATTTCACCATAGTTCTCACTAAAGCAAATGAATATTCAACTCAGAGTTTAAATCCAGACGCTGTTGGATTTTTACTACAATAATCTCACTTAATATGAAAAAATCAAATGCTTTCAATAGGCAGATAGATATAACAGAGAGCTGTAACAGTGATAGAATCACTAACATTCCAAAATTACAAACATTTTACGTACATTTTCCTGTTATTAGTTCAAGATTGTATCTGGGTAAATCAACTGTTCATTGCAGCATGCTGTGATTAAAACCGTTCAGCTTGCTCGTCTTGGTAACACAGGAAAACAGTCATCAGTGTGTTGTATCCTAATGATATTTCTTTTCTATACATTCACTCTAATACTGTAGAAATCCCCTTGCACTAAATAGGGTACTGTGCAAATATATTAGGACTAGCAAGAACAGATTGTCATCCAATTATTGCCAGGCTCTCCTAGAACTGGTATAGAACAAAAGTCTTGAAACATTGTTCGCATAATCCCATTGCAGAAAGGATGATACTGTATTTTCCTTTCAAAAGGAAACAAAGAGGAACCTGGGTGATAATTGTGTGTTCACACCATAGTTAAATTAAAGGAAGTTTCTTTTCTTCTTTTCAATCCATTTCTGACTGCTGGACATCTGAGAGTTAAAGGTTTTAGAGAAGATTTTTAGAGGAATGAAGGACAACTCCTGTGCCCTGGCTAACATCCCTTATAAAAATAAGATTTGTTCTGTGTCTGGTTCACAGTTACTGATGACTTATTGGTCATTGGCTGCACCCACAGAGAATCTACAACACGACATAGAACCCCTTAGGATGATAGGAGTATGAAAGTGTCATACAAGATTGATTTTTTTTTTTAGCTTAAACATATTTGTCTGTCTTTTATGTTCTAATATTGCTTTGTAACAGGAAAGCTGGCCCTTTGCTTCTTTGAGCAGATAGAATAAGTCTCTTCACTGGCAAAGAGACAGACACCAACTCCAGCCACTTTGCAGGACAGGCAGAAACTCCTTCATCACAGCTCATCAAGAGCAGAGCTGTGGGGTACCTTTAGGATCTGACTGGGAGTAAAAAGTCAGGTCTGTTCATTGTCTGTGAAATTAAGATTGACAGTTGGATTTCTAATTTAAATTTAATGTTCTTTGTAATTGTTGCGGGAAGAGTGGAAGCTTCAGACAAGCCTTAGCCTCAGATTTTGGCAACAGTTTAAGTCAAGGAATCACCCTGCCCTGCAAGTTCTAATGATGGCAAGTCAGATCTATTTATAAAATGAATTATTTATTAAACAGACAAGAGATAGCAGATGAAAGATCTTAATCAGAATCACTTACTGCACAGTATAAAACTAAAAAGAACTACTAGTAGATTACAACATAACATAAAAATGCACAATATCAAGGTGCCTATATTAGAGCTAGGAAAAGAAATAGTATTGATTAGGAGTCAAATCTAACTTATCACTGAAACCACAGTAATGTGCACATTCCTTCATTTAATCCCTGGGGAATAACTGCNTATCTTTCCAGTTCTCACTTCCATTAGTAAGACATTTATTGGCAGTTGGGAGATATTAACCCCATGGTGCCAAAATAACTCACTATAAGACAGCTTGTCCTCTTTGAGTTATCTGGCTGGTTAACAAACAACAGATAAGCTCTTGTGGGTGGTGAGATGCCCTGCTACAAAAATACAATGCTCTATTACTAGTTTCTATTTAGCTTTCTTTGGCAGCTACTATACTGCTTTATAGGGTCAGTGGTAGTAAGGAGATTGAGGAAGCTGCATTTCAAAGGGAGAGGCTGTGGAAGATGGAAGGCAAAAGAATTTGGCTTTTGCATTTGTGAGGATGATACTGTCATTGCAAGGTGATAGTGGTCCTGTTCTAAATTGATATATAGAAATGCCAGAAAGCCAGGTCTTCAGATTTTCTTTCCTCTTTTGCTATAGGTTTCCTCTGTCATAGAGGGAGTTATTTAACAATACAACTATATTCCTTATAAATCTTAGATATTTTAAAACAGAAAGAATCTGGATCATACTTTTGTCTTTAAAAATTTACTACATTTGAGCAGCAGGCCTTTAATGCATACAAGCCAACAAAGATATATGCAGTGCACATAAAATTGTGAATTGGATTTGCTAGGCCACACTTCAAATACCAGTTTATGCATTTAACCTTAATTTTTACATGAATCATCAAATCTGTTTTTTAAAATGTCTGTGTGGTGTTCTGTAGGAGCTTGGTGCCTATTTCTTGATATTCTCTGACCCATTTTCTCAAGGTCTGTGTTAAAATTGAAATTTTGTTGGAAAAAAAGCTAGGAATCCAGAGACTATTATCCATTATCCACGATATTAATTTATTTTCTTTTAAAAACCACATTTAAGATAAGGATAGATCTTATAGCAGTTCTGTAAGAACAGAAATGGACTTACTAGCAAGCTCAGGAATCCTGTAGGTAATGTTTAAGTGATAGAAATTTGATTGTAGTGGAAGCTTTTTATGTACATTCTTGTTATCCATGTGCAAATCTGAATGTGTGTCATTACAAATGGAAAATGAATGCAATAGATGAGTGAATTGTCGTATCATGTTGGTGACTATGATTTTAGTGATTTTTTAAAAAATTAGATTGTTTGATTAAAAAAAAAAAGAGTTCTTACTGGAGACTTGTCTGAATTGTGAGTCTCACAGCAAACTGAAGAAATATTTTGATTCCTCTGTGCATTGCATTTCCAAAATTCTTGAATGTGTTTTATTCTAACTGATGCGACATTGCAATACTCAGTTGAACCTGAACACATTGTCCAGTGGGACAGGAGAAGGGCCCATACCTGTGGTAGATCTTGCAAGGGATCAGTATTCCAGTTTTCTTTCTTGGTGCTTTGTCTGCTTTGGAACAGCATCACTTCATAGTGATAATATCAGTTTGAACTAAATGTTCATCATTTAGGAGCTCTTGTCTTACAAACATTGTGATACTATTATGCTGCATTATTTATGTCCAAACAGTAATATCTATGCCTGAACATCTCCATTATTCCAATAGCTGCAGAGTTCATGGCATCTCACAGTGTGCCATAGTAGCCTTCTGTGGATACTAAACTGGTCATAAGCAAAAAACTCTTCAGAGAGAAGGGAAGCAGTTTTGCTCATTATTGGTTTTGTGATAATGTTGAAAGTTATGCAGTGATACTGAGGGGTTTTTTCCATATCATTATTTCTGTGCTGCACTGTAAAAAGTGGAGATGGTTTCCAAGAATGAATGCATCCCTAGAAATCCGAATAACCCAGCTTTTTATTGAGCAAAAGATGTAATGGTCCTGCTTTTTGTACAAGTTTCCTCATGTGCAAAATAGGTGCGGTGCTTCCATAGTTTAAGTCACAAAGCTCTTGCTGGAAAATGGCTTCACAACAGTCAGCTATGTGATTAGGGACCTGCTTAAGGCATTGAACAGGAAATTTAGTGATGTTTAATTTAGAATTAGCAGTCATGCCAAATATTTCTTGGAAGTGATTTTTAAGAAAAAGAAATCAATTAAGCCAGCTCAATTCATTGTACTCTTTGGTATGGTTTTATTTGGGTTTTTTCTGTGACAGTGATACTATGCTTGCAGAGCACTCAAATTTTCCAGTGTGTGGTGAGAGTCTACCACCCATAGCCCCATGAGCAGGAGTGGAGGATCACTTACTCCTATGGATGCTGACAGAACTGAAAGTGTGAGCTGCTTCCCTGCTCTGTACAGACATGTTTTGGGGAATGCTTGGAAGTACAGCTTTGTGTGCCTGTGCCTCTGTGAAAATTATAGGTGCCTCTGGGGTTGGGCATTCACAGAACAAAGATCGTGACGATTGTGTTTTGGCAGTTGGCTGCCTACGTGGTGATTGAACGCTTAGTGTTCATGAAGAGTTACATAATTCATGACCAAATGATAGATAGGTACTTGATTATAGTGTATGAGTTGCTTCACAGGGAGAAAATATCAGACATAAGCTACTCTTAGTCTAGCTGAGAAAAGCCTAAGAAAAATCAGTTACTGAAAGCGTAGTCAGACAAATTGAAATGAGAAACAAGGTGCAAACACTTAAATATGAGGTCAATTGAGCTCTGGCAGCAACTAGCAAAAGAAATTATTCTTCTTCTGTTCCTTTGAGCCTTCAGAAGACTGGATGTCTTTCTGGAAAATAGGTTTTAGGAGGGCCCAAGGTTGCTGGGTTCACTGCAAAACATAAAGGGGCTTTGATATACCAGAACTCAGACTGTTATCTAATAGTCCTTTCTGCTCTTAAATCTTCATATAGTGTTAATACACAGCCTCCTGTTAAGGGCTGTGTTTGTGAATCCAAAGTGTGTTGTGATAGCAGTGGAAGAGCTGAGGAGACAGGTAAGTCCCCCAAAGTGTTCTTCCTCAGAGAGGCAACATTCTCATCATCAGTGCTAAATTCTTACTCTCTTTGAGCTTGAGGTGGAAATACACTCACTTAAACTGTTTGTTTCTGGTAGGTCAATAAATCCCTGGTAAAATATCTTGTAACATACATTTATTTATTTGTTTAATGTGTTTGAAGAATCCGTATAAAATTCTGCTCTTTTGCCTGGCAGTTCCCTTACTGTGTTATTGTCTCCTCTTTTATATATGTTTGAAAAGTATTTTTGCAAACTTTAAGTGCACTTTTCAAAAGGCTGTGCTTTCCACACATTTCTCTTTCAGTTTCTTTAGCTTTTGAGAAACAGGGCTGTACCAGCAACCTGCAGCATGATTGCATCATCAACAAGGGACAAAATTGTGATCCTATCAGTTGTAACAGTTGCAATATTCATGAATGGAATTCTGAAAGTTCAAATAGTTAATCCCAAATAAAATTGTGATCTTTATCCCACTTGACAGCTACATTTATCAAATTATTAAGAGAAAAAATTGATTGCTAAAAGTTATGGTGTGATCTATTATGTGATTTTATCAAGGTATAACTGTATTACCAAGTGGAAACTGCAGACTTATTCAGAATGTGAATTGGACACACAGAACCTGATAATATAGCAATTATATTAGTATCCTAGTGCTTTTCTATTTCTAAATATCTTTTGCTACTCCCTTCATTTGCTTCTTTTGATTCTTTAGTAGAAAATATAGTTTAAAAAAAGAGGAAAAATGAAATAATAAAAGCCTGTTTGGTCTCATACTCTCTGAATTTATCAAACTACAAAAATATAAAATCAGTAAATGCTATTTATCAATGAAGCAATGGAAATACAAGTCAGTTGAGTACTTATGCAAACTTGTAATTCATACCTGAAGTAAAACCTCCAAAGAATAGATACACAGTTTTGTTTGCAAGAGTATTTAACTTTTTTTTTTTAATAGTTAATGTTCTTAGTCTTTATCACTGTTTAAATAAAATACTTTAAATGCTGTCATTTGAAACAATATTAAAATTGTCATTGCTAGATATAGGCAAATCAGGTGCGAGCTTTTACAGCAGCAGAATATTGCTTAGGTTTCTAGTCAGATAAAACATTATTTTTGGTGGCTGGTATACTTTAAAAAAAGAAAAAAAAGCAGCAGCTCTGCTTCAAACAGGTTTGCTCTTGTCATAGCTATTAGTACCAGTCTTTCAATAGCATGTCATGTTGATTGGCAGACACTCCCTTTCCTCTTTTGTGAAGAATAATAATTTTAGTGTGTGCTTGAAATAAAAACCTAGTATAAATGATTTTCTGTTTGTAAAGGAGAAAGCCAGGTTCTTTTTAACATATGTAGATTATGTATTATTGTGTTTCAGGAAAGATTAATCTATGTTTAAAAAAAAAGTATTTTTTTTTAGAACTGTCATTTATTAGAAGGCATTGTATACCTAGCAGAGCTTCCATAGCCAGTATATTTATCTGAGTGGTCATGACATCAAAGTTGGTTCTTTCCAGGTAGCAAGTCAAGTAGAAAAAAAAAATTGAGTTCATGAAAGTACTTTGTCTTTTTTCTTTTTCCCTAGGATATAGCATTTTTTTCTACTGCTGTTGAAGAGCATAGGGACTCCTTTCATAGTTCCTTAGTTGCTTTTCCTGAACAATCAGCATATATTCCTGCTGAGTGACATGAAAGGAGGTGTTGAAATATTTTGATGCAAATATTACATCATCTAATATTCAAAACCCACCACTATTAATATTAGTTACATCCTTTAAGTGAAAAGTATTCTCAGATAAGAATGTAAGCCAATCAGTCTCACTAAAGAAAAAATGTTCAGAATATGGTTTTAAAGGAGAAGGAAAATACTGCCTAGACCAAAGTCTGGAACACCTCTTAATGCCTCTGCTCAGTGGAGGTTTAACAGGTGTCCTGTTGTGTGCCATGAGCTGCAGGGCCATTGCACAGGGGTTTCCATATTGTGTAGAGCACCAGAGCTATGCAGTCACAATCCTGCTTTCCTTTCAGTGCAGTTCTGTCCATGGCCCTCCTAGCAGTCATCATCCCTTTTCTGGAAACTATCTCAGTTAGTAACAGGACGACTAATTTTTGTGGCGTGAGCTATTACTCCTGAGCAGATGAATCTCTTTGCCAATATCGAAATATTTAATCTGGCTGTTGGTGTGTGCCTCCTTTCCTGTTGGTCCTCTCTGTGGCATTCTAGTTTCCAAAGCTGGGAACCATTTGGTTGACCTGCATGGGGGCTGATAGGGAAACCCTCTTCAGGTCTGAATTTTTGTTGAACCCTTCGTGCCCACCTTGTATCTGCCCTCACAACACCCTTGGATGGGCATCTGTTTTGCAAATTCCTTGCATTGCCCATGCTGGATCCCTGCTGGTGTCCATAAAGACTGGTGCCTCTGCAAGGGTGTCAGGTTCACTGATGAAAAGAAGGTAATCTTACTCCAAGATACTATTTCATTATATTAATAGATAAAATATCCTTCATGAAGAACGAGCCACGTTATTGCCTATTTGGAGCTAAAAATAGGCTGTCCTAACATAAAACTTTTAAAGCAAGGCTGAAATATTTAAGTGCAGAAGTAGAAGAAAGCCCTTAAGACATGACAGCCATCTAGAAAGGCAAAAATATTTAATTGTGCTAGAAGATATACATGCATAATAGTCTGTGGCAAGTGTAAATAATAAAAGGAAATACTAGTATTGGAATATCAACATATTAAAATTCATACAAAAAGCACCAAAAATTGGGATATCAAGGTCATCAAGATAACTTTTCAAACAAACGAATGAAAAAAACCAATAATCTTACAAGAGAAATAAAAAATAGATGTATGGTGCCTAGGAATAATTCAGGATATTTTTATGTGGAGATTGTCCTATACGAACATTTAAATTGCTTTCCTATTACACCTTTTTCGGTCTAGATCTCTTAGTTTATCATCTAGGGAAGTTATGCTGGAATTCTAAAAATATAAAGATCTTATTTTTTTAATTTTCATTAAAGTAAATATAAAACAAATATAAGACACAGCTTGAAGAATGAAATGAAAATTTTGATTTAAAATGTGTAGTAAATTTTTAATATATATAGTAGATAAAACTTATTTAATAACTTATATATTTAAACTGTATTGAAAATAATTATATATTCCTAGTCTGTTATATCAATATTTTTTAAAAATTTATTTCCAATGAAAATATAAATAACAAATATCTATAAATAAACCTAAATAATGCATTTCTCAACTGTGCTATCTCCATTATGAACTAATTCTTTCATCACTTGCAGAGTTGAACTAACAGTACTTTGAAGACCTATGGGCACTCTATGTCAAATAACCATAGCAGGGTGTATTTTGCCTACATAATGCCACCACCTCTTGGTGGCTTTCTCTGTGGCTGTGCATTATTTAGGGGACACTTTATGCTTTTTCCTCCTGTGAGATGTTACTAGTTCACCAACAAGCTGCACTGAAATTATTCTTGATAAATAGTTTAAATTGTTAATATTTGTAAATCTGCTTGCAAGTCTTTGAGTTTTAGATTTTTTATAAGTTACACAAAATTACTTGCTTGTTAAACATAGCTTCATTACTGCACAAACAATAGCAAATAATTTCAGAATCAGAAAAGTGCCAATGTTGTCGGGGTTTGCAGCTAAGTGCCATGCCCCAGTTACTCATTCCCACCAGTGGAGGGATGATGGGAATCAGAAGGGTAAAAGTAAGAAAGCTCCTAGGCTGAGATAAAGGCAGTTTATTAGGTAAAGCAACAGAAGGAATTAATTCATCACGGTGCATGGGCTAGCAGGTGTTATCTACAGGAAAGCTGGGCTCCATGGCATGTAATGGTGGCTTGGAAATACAGATGCCAGTACTCCAAACATCCACTCCCTTGCTTCTTTTTCCCTCCACTTAACATGCTGAGAATGATGCCATGTAGTATGGAATGTCCCTTTGGTCAGTTTGGGTCAGCTGTCCAGGCTGTGTCCCCTCCCAGCTCCTTGTGTACCCCCAGTCTGCTTGCTGGTGGAGTGGAAGCAGAAGAGACCTTGACTTTGTGCAAACGCTGCTCAGGACTAACAAAATCATCCCTGTGACACAGTTTCCTGCACAAATCCAACACATACCAGCTGCTGTGAAATAAATTAATTAAATACCTGAGCCAAAGCCAGAATGTAGGTATGAGGGATTGAATCACAGTGTTAGTTGTGTGCTCAGTGCTTTACTACTTTGGATCATGAGTGAAGAGAAGAGCCCTCAGCAATAATTGCTCCAAATGAATCACAAATCATTGCAATTCCATGCTGATTTTTAAAATTTCTTCTGGACTTTCTTTTTGTTTGCTTTCATTAATCCAATCTGTGCTGCACTGACTTTCCATTAATTTCTTGACGTGGCATCTTGAGTCTTGACCTTTGTAAGTAGGATGCCTTGTCTGTCTGATACTCATCTTCTTTTGTGCTTCTGATTTCTATTTTACTTCCAATAGTTCTTCATAATTTTTTCCATCTTTTCATTTACCAGGTCTTTGGTACCTTTCAAATGCTAAATGCTCTCCCATATATCCTTAGTAACCATGCTGGATTTTTCTGTCCTTTTTAATATTTAGGTTTTATTGGATGAATGTAGATTGCACCTTCTCTAACTCTACCTTAAATAATTGCCACTTAAGGGAATTAAGAAGTACAAGGGAAGGAAAATGCTGACCCATAGACTAAGCAGAAGGAAAAAACGTTCCCACTGGGTCCAATTTCCTAAGAAGGACCATCAGGATAGTGACTAGGACCTGAAATTATGGGCTGAATGACCTCTAAAAAATTATCAGTTCAGAGAGGAGCTTGTCTATAACTGTTTGCACTAAAGGAAATGAAGATAGGTAGAAGTCTCACAGAAGAAAGATTGCTTCACTTTCTTGGTGAACATATGAGAGCATAATATGAAACTATATCTCATATAAATACACTGCATGTCGGCTGTCTATAATTCTTGTATCATGTCAAAAAACCATGGAGACAGATATCATATCTCTTAACTCCCAGCTGGCCAGTTAGTGGGGAACCCCTTTTTCTTAGTACGTCTTCTGAATTTAAGATATTTTATGCATGTCTTGCATTTATTGGAATGAGTATGTGCTCATCAATATCTAACATCAAAGAAATGGTTTGTACTTAAGTAACCACTGCAGATTTAATACAGATGTTTTCATTCTCTGAGTCATTACAATATGATTTTCATATAATTTTCTCTGATAGTAAAAAGAGACCTTAAAGTGAGTGCAATTTTCATATAAATTGCATAGGAACCTGAGCATTAATAAAAGCTCTGGGCTTCAGACAATTCAGATCATTGGTTCAGATTCCACATGTCTGGATGAAAGGTACTGCTGGTTTAAGTGGGTGCAGTTCCAGTTCCTTGGCTCTGGAAAGTAGAGGAGGTCCCTGACATCCAAAAGCAGAGCTGCTGGACAGGTTTCTACGGTATAGTTAAGAGGACTTCTCTGGTATTTAAAGAACATCAGATACTGATTGTCACAATGCCTGCTTAAATAACATTTCAGAACCTTAGATAATGGAAGAGGTTTTTATTAGTAATCCTGTAGTTAAAAGAGTGGGTTGCTCTGTAAGTGTTTGGGATTTCAGTGTATAATGTACTTACAAAGAATCATTAAGATAACTACCATACTACATGCTGAACTATGCTCCTACTTCTTTTATACCTTGCCAAAATGGTACTTCTTCATCAGTCTGGGAACTAATAGCAGATAACAGTTCTCAGAAAACAGATTTTAGGAGATTTGAAAGAATTTACCTACTTTGAAGTAATAGTATCTAGAGGAAACATAAAATTAAAGCATCTATTGATAGCAAAGAATGTCAAAACTGATTATCAAGCTATCTCAAGATACATTGAAAGGTTTTAGGCAAACATTTTTAATGTAACATTGATTTTGGATTTGGCATATTTATCCGAAATTCCGAACTCTATTTGAAGAATTTGAAGTTAGGAATTATTAAACTACCAATTGCTGGTTGTTTAAACAACTCAGTAAAATAGTTTTAGTAGTTTCTGGAATGTTTGAGTAATGTAAAATTAAAAAGGAAAAGCCACGGTGAAACATTTGGAGTCCTCACGTATTAGTGCATGTCACCATCACAAAGTGCCCGTGGGATAAAGCTGCTTCTCGTCAACTCAAGTTAGCCTCGTCTGGTGAGGATTTATCTACAAATTTTTACTGTTACAATAGTATTCAGTGTTCTATTTAATTGTTGTTAACCCTTTCTTTTGTAGTTCCACCTTCCTCTGAGCAAATTCAGCTACTATCAAAATTGTCAGTAAAATTTGCTGAGCCACTTATGTTTGCTTCTATCCACTCAAACAAAAATCCTGAAATGTGAAGTCAGAAGTTTATCAGTATATGAAAATAATGAAATCTCAGTTATCTGTAATTCAGCAGAGCCCTACTTGTAGTAGAGATCAAGAGGACTAAGACAGGGGAACACGATCCTCTGTTCTCTGTTGTAGTTGTAGGGGCATTTTGTTGCATATGCTGTTTCCTGCAAACCTTTGAGCTATGTAAGTGACCAACTGATTGCATTATTTCTTATAATGTCTTGAGATATCAGTTTTAAAATTATAAAAGGCAATAATTCTAAAATTAACAAAAAATAGAGCATTTTTGATAAATAAAGCTTTTGTCATATATGATAACTGGTATGCAACAGTCAACACCAACTGCAGGAAGATATGGTCAGGTTTGGGATATTGGCCAAGTACTCAGGGACACAGAGTAAATGGTTATAACTTGGTATAACCAGTATAAGACTCCCGGGGATCTTGGAAAAGCAGAGAGAGCAAATGACACTTTGATGGAGACACTAGACCTCCTGATTCTGAAAGTACTTCGATTTTGCTGCCACCTTGTCACCAAAAATGGGAGAAAGGGGGTTGGTTTTGGGGAGATGCTTTTATGTAAGGCAACTCAGGCTCCAGAATGAAGTGGGTTTCAAAAGGTGGCTGTGCAGGTGCACAAGTGTTTCCCAATCTAAAGGTCATCCACTTTGCAATGTGAGTGCCATCTCTCTGTGCTGATCCTGCTATGCAGAAGTAAGCTATAATGTGATGTCCACATTGTGACATGAGAAAATTTTAGGCATAATGACTTTTTCAAATTATTTTTAAATTTTATCAACTTCTAGACTTCATCTTTTCTTAAATTCACAGCTTTTCTTTTTCTTTCTTTTCTTATGGATGATTTTCAAAATAAATGCAGATCCTTTCAATATTAGCATTAACAGATAAACTGAGCTGATTAAAGTTATTTTTGCCAATGTTTTTTTAAAAGAAATCATTGTAGAATTTGCAATTTGATTGCTCCTGATGCTGATTGGCAGAAGTAGGTCTCTTTCTTGGCTAATCTAGAATTGCAGATGTTATAGAAAGAAACAGCAAATTTAAAGTTGTACTTCAGTTTAAAATATAAAGTTTATGTTGATAAAGCTTTTAGTGCGTTTGAATTCATGTTTCATTTGCATGCCATAGCATTATATTGCATTTCCCAAAGCAGTTCCCTGTTTCTCCAAATACTGTTGTGTACCTGCTACTGACTTTACTGGGCATATATATGTCTAAAATTTGGTGGAACATTAATTCTGTATTTTCAATAGGTTTTACTAGTTTACTTTAGTGTTTCTGGTACTATCTCTTACTTTGAAAAGAAGGAAATTGTTGCCCGTACACCAATGCTCCACCTGCATTGTTATAAAGATACTTGATAGTAGATTTAAAATCTACAGATAAGATAAGTTCTAATAGGCTTTGGCTATATAGGATGAATAGAGCCAAATTATAGTCCTTATTTTTCTGGATTTTCTGACTATAAATACACCCATATAGCCATTGTTGTCCAAGAATTTACTACCAGATTCCATATTTGAGGAAATAATAAAAAATGTCCTAAGCTTTCAAGATTCCTGGTAGTTTTAAAGAAGTCTGATGTGTTTTGGAAAGGCCATGCTATCTGACTAGCTCATATTTTAATAAAAAAATTAACATGAATTACACATAAGTAAAGATAATTTCTAATGCTCTGGTAAACAAGTACCAGAGTACACACAAAACAGTGTAATATAGAAGAAATTTCAGTGTTTAGGACAGGGAGAAATAACACCAATCCAAGTTTTCAGTCTGTACTCTGCTATAGTATGGATTGTACACAGCAAGATATTTTCCAATAATTAAAGGCCTTAGGCTTCTAAGATGCTTAAGTCTAAACACGGTTATTGTTACAGTTATATGAGGTGGGAGATAACTTAAATGATGTCTTTTCACTTCCCAGTAAACTTTTATTTTTTTGATTGCATTGTTTAGAAATTGAGTTTTAAGTGTATTGAGCTGTTATGAGTGTCTCTCAACAAGCCAAGAGCTCTGAGTTTCTAAACAATACTGAGATACAGAATTTGTATTATTTGGTACATTTTAGTTTTATAAGCTGTAATAAGTAAGTCAGTCATGAAATATAAAACTGATTTCATTTCATTGTTGTGATTAATTTTCCATAGAAATACCGTATTTATATGTCACAGACTTTTAGAAATATTTGCAATAGATTTATGGTTCTGTGGTATTGGGATTTGGTTTAATTTTTATTGTATAGAACCAAAATTTCATTGCCAATTTTTGTATTTAAAGGCTTGTTAATCTGCATTGATTTCTTAGTTTGGTTTTGGTTCTGAGCCGAAAAATACAGTACATCACTGACTGTTCTATCACCTGACAGCGACTGATAAAGCATCTGTGCAGAAAGTGTCAGAAAAGGTTAATATTTATTGATTTTATGGCGCTACAACCAATGTAGTTTTGCCATCAAAGATGTATGGCCACCAGCAATGGAATCTGTAAAATTGCAGGTTGGATGCTAGTTTTTATTATAACCTATGCCAGTATTCTGGCCTTAAAAAATGACAGATATTTAATTTAAGACAAAAGGTTTTGAATGTACAGCTACTGTATACCTGCAACAGGAATTCAGCATTCTAAAATTAAATCCAAGCACAGCGCTTAAAAGTTTAAGGGGGGGGGGGGGAACAAGGAGCCTTGAATTGCAAATGACAATCACATTTAGCCTTTTCATCCACTTAACTATGTGCTATTGATCTGTAGAAGGTGCCCAAGCAAATGATAGCTAAAATTATGAGCAATAAAGGGCTTGCTTCTTCAAACAAAAAGTATATAATTAGTAGGAGTGGAGGAGGGGGCAGAGCCTGTGTGTGGTTTTAAAGGCATTTAAACAAGATGGACTGAGTGCAACAGCAGTTTGTAAGAGTACACAAGGAGAAATCTGGTTGCCTTGAAGCATAAATTCATGGTCTGGTTGCAGCTTGTGTGTAAAAATTAGGCATGCACTCCAGCCTTTACATTTATCTCCATCAGGGTTTGCCTGACAGAAAGACAATCTGTTGGTTTGCCTACATCAACTAGGGAGAGGAAAATCTTGTGAAGCTTTGGTTCTTCTAAATGCATCCATAGTTTGCATTTTTATTCTATTTTTCATTTAGATGACTCTTGATATCAATCTTTTCATAACTGATAGTTCTATTGATACATCAGGAAGGTTTGCAAGAAGATAGAAGAATACTTACTGAAGTGCTGAAAATTAGTCTACTAAAATGCATACAGACATGCATAGAGCTTATAGATGCAGGCTTGTAGGGAATTTTAGCAGGATGTGGCCCCAGATTTTTAGAATCCTTGTTTAACTATTTATTACATAATTATTATTTTCATGGTACAGTTTTACATGCAGATTTTCTCCCCCACTTTCTTTAAGGTACAGTGTCAGGGACAGCAGTAACAATGGGTTTGTTTTTGAACAAAACCTAATGATAATTCAGCAGTGAGAAACTCTTATTCTAACATGACTAGTAGAATAAATTACATGGCATACAGTAAACATGCTTTAGATCGCCTCTTCTCTGTACCACATTTTTCTGTTGAGCTTTATACCACCAGTTTGTCTGGGTTCTTTTTCCCCAGACAGCTTACCCATTTTATTGTGCTCATTTAGAGGAAAGAAAAACTGTTTGTCTCCTTGAAAGGCAAGAGAACAGTGAGTGGAAAACTACTTTTATAGCTAAAATACCATTATAATATATGGCAACTAAAATTCTAAAATTGAAAGAGAAGATACAAGAGAAAATCTTAAATCACTTTTTTAAAGCCACTGACAATTTGAAATATTCCCATGAAGATTTCTGTTTTTTTCTTTCTTCCTTGAACTTAGTAAAATGTGAGTTTTAGAATGATTGTTACAATAACTTGTTTAATTTTGATAATTCAAATAAGATCCATTCCTCTTATAACTCCACCTTTTTTATTTTAATGACTGTATCATTAATCTAACATTTTCCGTTTTTATTGGGCTTCATTTTTCCCCCTTTTGATCTCTTTAAATTATTGCTATGAAATGGCTCACACTCAGCAGTGGCATGCACTGGCTGCATTTTTACATCCCTTCTACTCCTTTAGTCTCGTGTTTTTAATTTTCAGTAAAGCCATGTGCCAACAACCTTGTGGCTGTGTGGTGTCTGTATGTGACTTCCATGCTACAGCTCTGGATGGCAGCTTAGTGACAGAAGGTTTTTCAAACGCTTGATTTCTTTTTTTTTTTACCTTTTTAAATTAAATATCACTGCTATGAACTATTTGTTATACTTTCTAACACGTTCACCCCAAAATTGGTTATTACCATACATAATGACTGATATATTATTAGCTGATTTTAACAAATGATTTTGTGGAATTATTACTTAATTCATAATGTAATTAATTTTTAGTACCCAGCAATACAGAATTGAAGCCATATATTTATTTTGCATTACTTAACCATAAGAAGACCACATTGCCTTAAAACGTCATTCATTGAGTAAATAAAATTAATTTATTATAAGATTTGTCCACATAAATTTGATATAGAACTAAAGGATAAAGAAGAAAAGAGGTATTTTGAGACCACAACTCACTGAATGATTGCATAGGCTTATGTGCCCTCCTTGTGTCTATGTGAAATGGTAAGGGAAATAAGGAGCCCTGAAATTCCTTATAATTCAAATTTTACTTGTACTCAAGAGGCTTTGGGACTGATCTTCAAATACAGGATAAGAAATGGTCCATCAGGTTAGAATTAGGATTCGGGTTAGATTCATCTGTGGTAATGCTGCTCTAAACACCAGTTTATGTGCACTGTGTGTGTGCTACCAGTAGGGCTGCAGAATCACCGAGTGTCTACAACAAAAGGCAGTATTTGCTTATATTTCACAAAGAAAGTCAACATGAGCCAGAAATTATTGCATTGTATTTCAGAGCTAAGTCGTGGTGTAAAACCAAAGCAGTGTTTTTGAAATCACTGTATCACTATTTACAAAACCCATAAAGCAGCAGAGTGTTTCCTCAAGAACTGGCGGTGGAGCTCTGCTGTGGGCATGGAGAGGCACTGGTGCATCTCTGGAATGCTGCCATGGTAGGAGGTATTTGAGCTGGTGTGGAATGGAAGATGGACAAAAGTCTTTCCAACCCCACACAATCCTGCTCACCGCTTACAAGCCTGAACACTCTTGTGTCTTGTAAGCAGAGAAACACAGAGTCCTTCATACTGGGCATGGGGATACCTTGCTGTGGGGTAAATAGTGTGACTGCCCCCACAGATCTGTAGAGGTATGCCCTGGCATTTAATTCTTAGAAATTCTTTGTCCTTATTTTCTTTAGTTAATCAATTGCATTTATATTTGTCTACAGCTTTCTTCAAGTGTTTCTTGCTATAATACTTCATGAAATAATTTATTTAGGTTTTTTTGAGCCTCCTTACCAAAGTTATAAATTCAATTGCATTGCTTTATTGACTGAAATGTTACAGAGCAGTTAGTTTTTATTGTTTTTGTAGGGTAAAATGTGTGATTTTATTGTTCATTTTTATATCTCAGATATCATCTTTTATTAGAATTTTGAAATGTATCATATTCAAGATAAGATTTATCCACAGTGCTAAGTACACATTTTAAAATGCTGATTATTTAACCTGTAATTCATCTTAAAAGTCAGATTTTGGTTTTTTGGTAGAGCCATGAATGTAAGTATAATTTCTCTTGCAGTATCTTTTTCTCTAAGAGTTGCAATATCCATCCCACCCCTTCCTTTTTCTTAAGGAAGGAAAGAGCAGCAATAACTGTCTGGAGTATTGTGTCAAGGCTCTGCCTTATACCTCTTTCCTTGTTCTTGGATCAAAATATGGCCATCAGAAGGGAAAAGGTCCCACTCCTGTGTGGGTGTACATAGTTTTATGTATAGGCAATTATTTTTGGTAAATAAACTGTGTATTACTTATGTAGTAAGTTTAGATTTCTCGTAATTGCAACTTTAAAATTATTTGTTGATTTTGGAGTAAATACAAAATCACAACTGTTTAAAGCTGTAGTTTATGTAACTAATACATAATATGCTCAAATATAACTTTTTCTTCCTAGGTGTTTTACCTGGAAAGGTTTAATTCCAAAGTTTCTTATGGATATCTAAGCCCAAAGAAAGATATGTCAGTTTTCTGTGGACAACTTACTCAAGCATTGTGTTCTTTCAGCAGCAACTTTTGCACATTACTTCAATTCACTATGTGGTACTTAAGAATATTTCCTTCAGGTTATATCTAACGTATTGTTAATTAGGCCTCACCATGTTTAAGACGGGGTGAGTCAGGTGATGTGTTCTGTTTCTCCTGGTGTCATCATCTTTACTTTTCTCTAGAGTGCAGTGCAGTCAAGGCAGTAGTGTTATGGGTAACTTTTAAATTATTGACTAGTCCAGCTGATATTTAAAGATGAAATATTTAAACATCACTGGCAATTGGGGGATTTTGACCCAAACAACCACTTTTCATCTTTGCTGTTGGGGAGCAATTGCAATCAGTGTTCAGAGGCTTCAAATTGTCATTTACCTTCCTATAGTGAAGTAGTATTGCTGATAAAAGTGTGCTTTATTCCTTTTTTAGTGTCATTTGAGACAGAGAGAAGATTAGGACAGATGCTAAAGAGCTGGTTACATTTTTCAAAGAATGCAGTTATTAATTAATGCAATTCATAAACCAGTCTACACAGATAAACTGACTCATTGAAACTTCATTGTGCTGTGGGGAAAAAAAGGAATAGCTGTAATTTTGAGGAAAATGCTCTGTATCTTTCATATCAAACTGAGACAGCAACTCCCTATCTTAAGCATACAGTGAAAATTAATCGCCTTTGCAAAATGAGTTTGTTTGTGTTATATGTCTGTGCATGCCCACATTTGTTGACAAAACCCTGGTCAGTGATGAACTTGATAAATATTGGGAAAGAAGATAATCTGATAGTAAGGCTCTCAAGATAAATTGTTGGACTTTCAATATACAAAAGTAGGAGACTTTGACAGTGGAACCTATGAAATTGTCATGAGTCTCTTTAATTTCCTAGTCTCCCCTCTTGTCTCTTTTTAGTGTATTTCATGAGTAGAGAAGCAATATTATACAATTTAGAAGCAATTCAGATAATTTCAGATCTGTAGCAAGAGAGAGAGGAAATGGGATAATTAAAGAGGAATTAAAGTCCAATTCTGTAAGCACGTTACATACTTAACTACCTTGTAAATGTCCAACCTCCTGCTGAAATTGTATTGGATCCTCAGTTCAAACACACATGTATGGATGAGGCCTCTTTCAGACTTAGGTAGGGAGCTGACAGAAGGGCCTCCCAAGGGACTAGTTTTCCCCTAGTACAGGACATCTTTTCAAAATCAAAATTTAACCCATTCTACTGTGATGAAGACGTATATTAATGTCATATGTGCTGCCTTTAATAATGTGGCAAAAGGAAGTGGAAATTCTGGATAGGGCTTCATCTCAAAAAGTAGTTACTGTATGTGTTAGGAGTAGAATGGGGGAACAAGCACAGGAATGTGCTCCTCTATTTCAAAGAGAAAAAACAGAGCGTTCCCCTTACTGCTGGCACAACTTGGCTGCTGATAGCAGCATTCTCTAAGAAAGTCTCTTCCGTAACTCCTTTATCGGACCTGGTCAGCAGCAGCGCCAAATCTAAAATTCCATTCTGCCTGTGTCATCTCATCCCTAGATTTGCTGGTCAGGGACATAAATCTCAAACAGTATGTTAATAAGGATGGTTGGTAAATACTGCAGCCCTCATTTGAATGAGATATATAAGCTGTTTGATATGGCTCCTTGGTAAAAACTTTGAATTTACAGATGACCTAAAGATGAAAAGGTGCAGTTCACAGTACCTCTGTTTCCCTGTGCTCTGTAGACCAGTGTGCAACCACGCCCTTCACCTTAAGCAGGCACAGAGTGAAGCTTTGCATGATTTGTGCTGTTTCAGCCTTTGTACCATAGAACAGCAGACTGCATGAACAAGAGAGCCTGGACAGGCTTTTCCTCATTGTCCAAAATTGCTCAGATGTAGATAGGGCAAATGTAGAATCTGAATACCTCCTAAAACTGGGTCATTTGTTGCCAGGGGTTGGGTAGAAGGAAGGACACAGAATATTCCAGTGGATTTTTATCATCAAGAATCATTAGCTGCAGCTGGCCTCAGCTTAAATAGCTCTGAACTTAGCCATCTTATGGTGGGAGACATTTGACCTTCATCTAGTCCAAGAAAATGAAGAAATTGGTTCGTCCTCATTCTCCATACATACTTTCTCTTCAGGACCAGGCAGGAGTTCAGCAGAACTGACATTTGGCCTCTTCTTCCTTAATTGTAATAGTTGTCTTTGAAAGAAATTGCCAAATTATTAAATGTTTAATATCACAGCACTTAAAACATATAATTTTAAAACAGTCATGTATAATATTCTTTTATGTGCATATGTAGTAAAGTGCACTTATATCTTCCTTTGTGTTTGATCATTAGCAGATATATTATAATGTCAATATATGCTATGAATGATATTTTAAACAAACCTTCTACTGACTTGGCTGTAAACTTGTGAAAAAACATTGGTTTCACCTTAAGGTTTTAATTTCCTTATGTTTAGTATAAAATCAATACTTTAAGAGTGACTAAAATAACAACCAGACAGTATTTACTGCTTTTATGCTGAACATTTCACATCAGAAGAATGTAGGAGGAGTGTCTGAGTTATAATTTAAACATTTATAACCATCATTCTACTTCATCTGAGAAAGCTTACTTTATTAGGTCTAGAATTACAATCTATTCAATTAAAGCATTTCTCAGATAAGTACTCTGAGTGGTAAGAAGTATTTTCCTAAATCTCAAATGTAGACACTTGAATTTAACATAGTCCTTCACCATTAAAAGTCAGGAATAGTTTGCCTAATATCAATAAAGATCAGTTTAAAATTGCTGGAAAGGAATGAAAGAACTGTGTCCACTACATTGTCTTTAAAAATAACGTTAAAAGCCTGAATATGGTTATTGGAGTGTCTGTTCATAGATGTATGAGCTAGATAAAGGGCATTTTGCCATAATGTGTCAGATTATTTTGACTTCAATTTTTCATGAGGCATGTTAAGTTAAGGTAGTGCCTAATGTGAGTAATAGTGACAGAATCTGACCTTTGCATGTGATTTTTTTTTCCTTTTCTATAATGATAGTGAGCATCTGAAGTAAACCTTATATCAGCCAGAAAGTGTTACTTTTTGTCATTTTTCGCAGTGAACCAATTGGAGTTGATTTTAAATCTCTTGTCTCGTGGTCCATAGTCTTTCTTCTTTGTCCTGTCTTACTTTCCAAAACACAGCATAACTAAACACTTAGGAGTGATCAATAATCCACTTATTTGGCAAAAAGGTAGCCTACAAAGAAACAAAACAAAACCACAAACAAAATAATACCCCAAAAGGTAACTCAAGTTTCTGGCTAGATGGTACAATTGGTCTTACACTGACTATACCTCTAAAGCTGTAAAGATTTCATCTAGCAGTGGCACATTCTTTTCCTAGATTATGAATATCAAGTTCAGAGATAAAAAAGAAGTGAAAGATTACAACTCTGAGTGCATTTCATTTTTGCCCATTCCAGCTTGAGGAAGGCTGTTCCAGACTGGTGTTGCTTAGTCCTGTATTTTTGTCTCATAACTTCAGGTTATTTTGCTACATGTCCTTGAAAGAATTCCTTTGTCTGTGTCATAAATCCTTGCCAAGCCTTTTCTGACTGCACAGGATGCACATAGGTTTTGTATTGTCATTCACGCCAACAGTACGTCCTCTAAAGCCACACTATGTTTTCATTAGTGTGATACGGCAAAAATTATTTTTAAATACAGTCTGGCATTGAATTTTATATTTCATTTTTATATATGTAATGAATCTAAACCTGAACATGGGTACCTTGTAAGTATTTAGTCATGGAAGGAAACATTATGTCCAGGTTTCTAAAAGTCAAATGAAGCCAAGTGGAAATGTAAACACTCTTCAGTGTTTGGCTTGATCCGGTGATGAACTTAAGAGAGTTTTGTGAAGCAATCAAAGATTATTTAGTCAAAAAGAGCAAGGCTGTAAAGTAGACAATGTCATATGAACCAATAGGTCTCTCACTCTTGCAACTGCAGGCTGATACCAGAATCACCAGCACCAGCAATTTGTACCTTTATTTGGTGATAAATTAAAGAGGCCTCCCTGAGCTCATACAAGCAGAAAGAAATGATCTCAGACGTTTGTGAGTCACACTGTGTCTGATTAAGTTAAAGGTATAGGAGATGCAGAAAACTGCTGTGTGTGGCTATTTCTGATATATTGTGTTACGGACACTGCAGCAAAGACAGACGTTGTAGGTTTGGCATACAAACACAATGTTGTTTGATCTAACCAGTGATGCTGAATTGGTCAGCAAAAAGCACCAGTGACAAAAGCTGAATATACAATTACGGAGTTGACCAACAGTTTTAATGTATTTTCCAGGCAGCTGATAGTGTTTTCCATAGTCCAAGTCTGCTGAGACTGCTTCAATTGCATTTATCATTTCAATAAAGACTAAGTAGAAATTCATGTTCTGTCTTATGTATTTTTCTTACATTTGACATACTTTGATGAAGGCTCTTCTTTGCTTTAAATCCCATTATATTTCTAGAGATACACATTTTCAGCTCAGGGAAGTGAGTGAGAAACTTTCTAACTGGAGTTAGATAACAGCTATATCTTTTTATGACTTACTGCATTCATGCTGTTCTGAAATGGAGGACCATATTGTTCCTGGGTATGGGAGCTGTGCTTGCATCCATTAGCTCTTAAGAGGGGAGCAACAGACAAGACTCCACAGGAATGCAAATATTCCTGTGTTTGGAGAACCCTTAGTAAGACATTAGAAGCAAGTAACTCAATTGTGAACTCTCTTCAACAATGTACTAGCTCCAAGTGCAACAAAGAAATTCAGTTTTTTACTTTGAGATACTTTCTTACTGTGTGCACTGTGTTCAGTAGTTTCATCACTGCTGAACACAGGGGAGCTGCTTATTAGAATTATTAACTAAGTTTTTAAAGACGCTGACAGATCGGTTTTGTTAATAATAAGTATTAAATTTGCTTATGCCCTTTGGTGGGGACATAAGTGTAACATGGTCCATAAACTTCTTTTAGAGCTTTGTGGATACTTTAATGTCTTGATGATTAATGAATTGCTGTATATCATTATCTTTTTTACCGTATTCATCATGTGTAAGTTTGAGTTGCAATATTTTCTTGCAATATACACTGTACTGAATGCAACAAACCTATATATGAAATAATTGTACTTTTCATAAGTACAATTTTCACTCTTTTAAGTGTAAGAATGCTGATATTTAAAGTGGTTGATTATTTCTGAGCAAAGGAGAACATAGCACACCACAGTAGTATGCTGGAATAGCATGCTGTACTACATTAATTCAGTCTGACAACTGTTTGTAGGTTTCATTCTGGATATGCACAGGTTCTATGCTTGTTTCACTTTTCAACTGAAGGTGGTTTTTTTTCAGTTGTATTATGGAAACGTTCCTTGATGTGGATTTACTTACAGTGGTGTAAAGGCTGTTTTTGTTTAGGTGGATTCTTTATCAACCAAGTGTGCTGGACATTTTTAAAATCAAAGCAGCTCACTATCATGAGGATTTTATCGCCATTCAAGCTCTAGAACTGGTCTGGTAGCTGGACATTGCAGTGGTTTTTGGGTTTGTTCTTTTTGTTTGGTTTGGTGGGGGTATTTTTTTCCCTTTTCTTTGTTATTGGTCTGGCTGAATTCTTAGTAGATTATTACAAGATAAGACTCTTGCAGCAGTAGAGAAAATCTAAGTTACAGGCTGCTTTGCACAAGCCTTTCCTTAGCCTTCTCTTTTTCCTTTTTTTTAAACTTGTATTTTTGATTTCTTTTCCTGAAAAGAATAAGTAATGCAATTTTCTCTTGAAAGATAAGAGCTTATACCAGTTAAATAGAGAAATATAATTTTCCATATATATCTTATCATCTAATTATCTAAAAGTACCTACTTTTGTACCTATGCAACCCAAGTTTATACTTTTTTTGAAAGGCATTTAAAATGCCATCTAGTTTGCATTCATTGGTTAGGGAGTAGTGTTTAATGCAGCAAAGTAGAGTATTACCAGCAATATGTTCAATAAATACAGCAATATTTACTAGGAACTTCTTGGTCCAGTTCTGAGTAGTCAGGAAAGCCTGGACACATGACTTCAGTATTTCCCACTGGAGGAGAAATACTTCCAGGATATTATATTCCTGATCTAATACTTTGTGGAGTATATGCAGGTTTCAGACAGGGACATCAGATGGCAAGATCAGACTGCAAAGGATGATGCACTCTGGCCCTGAGCGAGAGCCAGAGCAGAACACCATGTGTTAAAAGATTTCTAGTGAGGACTATGCACATACATGTTGCTTCTTCTGTTGTACAACTTTGATCCTCATTAACATGCCAAGAATGAGCCAGTACCCTTACAGTAGGGTTAGATAGTAGTAAACATCCTATACTTCTCCTGCAAGCATTTATTTGCTTTTTATTATTAAACTTCCAGTTAAATCTAGTCACTTATTCCCTGTGGTTAATTACATGCAAGAAAGGTGTCGTTTCGATCAAATGCTATGTTAGCTTTTCACAATTAATCAATTAAAATTCAGAATTTAACATGTTATATGGGCATTTTTAATACAAAGGAGCAATATTTTCTGTAACTTCCTAGAAATGCTGAAACTCACATAAATAAAAACAGGTGTGTTCTTCCAAATACTCGCACTATCATGGGCTACATTTGCTACCTATTTTGGTCCTTTCCAGTAATATCCCATATTCTGGGTCACAGGTGATGGCATTTTTCCTAGTTTTGTTAATAACACTAAATATTAACCTGTGTAATCTCCAGATGTTGAAATTTGCAGAAATGTATATGAAAGTTTTCATATAGAATCCCTAGGAGACCTGTGCTAAGGGTATAGTCCAGCAGTTCATTAGAGTTCTAAATTTAAAACAAAATTGCACGACATGAAAATAAAGGATAAATATTTTAGTATTTCAGAATTTTTTGCTAATGCAATAAAAATTTTGCATTTCCTGTATTAGCTTTATAAATGCATCATAAATTAGCTTGACTTTAGTAGCTGCAAAAATCATTTAATAACATGTTCCTCCTATGCTAATATTTAGAACCAGTTAAGTATTTTCATTGGAGTTTGGTACTGTAGATTGATTATTTTTTTTTTCCTGTTTTTTTGTTGATTTGTTTTGTTTTTTTTAATCTTGGAGAGAATAAAACATTTTTGCTTTTAAAATATTGAAGTCAGTTAAAATAGGCTTACTGATTTTTATCCAGAGTGTAAAGATTGTGATCAGTTTCTGGGTTGCTGCCATCAATATACATTTAGGTTATGCGGGATTTTGTCTTAATATGATCAGTCTTTATTTATGTAAAGTAGAATTCTGACACCATTGATCTGTATTATTAAAATGCATAGAGCAGCTATCATATGCTGGGCTTCTGCTGAAATATGCTTTTAATTGAAGCAGAATTGTAGCAATATATTACCAATGTGAATTTAGTTAAGAGTGCAGCAGTGATTGCACTGCCTCATTGTTGTACAGTGGGCTCTGTTTTGTGGGATTGAGTGTAAATGCTGTCATGTGTCTATGAGAGGTGCTCAGTGCAGGAAGTGATCATATAAAGACTTTATTCTGAAAAACATGCACTTCCAGTTGACATGACACACAGTGTTTGTCTGTGAGAAATAAGGCTAGAGCTGTATGACGTTTGTGTTTTTATTTTAGATAAATATTTTAGATAGACATTTAATGCTCTGAAAAGGGAGAGGTCATGCCCCTATCTAGCTTAATAGGGCCTTGGTATAGCAAATAATTCTGAAGAAGTCCTTTAACTTTGCTTTCTAGAAAAAGGAATAAAATGGGAGGATGAAAACAGTAGCTTAAAAACAAGCTTCAGGTGAGTAAAAATACTTAAGAGAAGCTGGAGTTTTTACACCTTTTTCCATCTACAGTGCAAAGGCCAGGCACTGTGACTCCCTGTGGTACATTTCATAGTGCTCTTGCTGCTGATTGCCTCAGAAAAAAAGCCAAAATGTGAGGAAATAGAATCCTTACATTTACCATTTTCATGTGCCATAAAGTGCTAAGCTGATTTAGTTCAGTTCTTACCCATGAATGTCAGTTTTCACGTACTTAGTGCAAAACTAAATTATTGACATTGATTTTGGGAGCATCAGTTGAGACCTTAAATACATGTGCTAATATTTACATGATAGGAACCTTAGTTTCAATACTAATGAGATTTTAGTCATCATGACTATGTAAAGTGTGTTGAAAAGCAAATGGGAAGTGAACATCTCAAAGAGAGTATATAAAAGAACTTTGGAAAAAATGTGAAATCATGTTTGTGTCAACTGCATTTCAAGAGACAAGAACAGACAGATCTCCAATACAATCGAAAGGTGGTACATTGGGAATGGACAGAAATGTGTGTGTTTTACACAGTGCAGCACTGGAGCAGTGTTTCTCACTGTCACAGGCTATTATTGTTGTGAGTCAGATTTAAAAAATCCTTCACCAGCTGTTTCCGTTGGCGTGGGAAACTGTGTTTTTCTTCTCCTGAAAATGCAGGTATTTACAGGAATGTTAGGAAGGAAGGAAGGGTATGGTAGGCAATTGCCATATCTGTTAATACACAGTCATTAGAAGTTAGCAGAATTTCTCTTTTGACCAAAAATTTTTTCATAGTCTTGAATAAATATTGCTGAAACTGTCAGAAATATCTGTTGTAGTCTAGATCTTGAATCAGGTGGAGAGAACTGATTAGAAATGCTCTAGTGTTTCCATTGTTCCTGGTCAGTTATCATCATCATGGAATAGGTTTAGTTGAAAGTTTTATAATTAGACAAGGTTGCATTTCATATATTGTTGTTTATTTGCAAAAAATAACCTCCCACTCCCAAGTCAGGGATTTCAATTTTTAGGGACATATTGGTACATAAATACTGATACATGAGCAAACAGCAATGAAAGTCATTGGTATGTTTTTCAGGCACTTAAAAGAAATTGTGGGTGCTAAAGTAGAGAACTGCTTCGCTAGAGTGAATAAAATGTAGCAGTGTAAGTCCAGTTGCTTTAACAAAGCATACATTCCAATACTGCAAGCAGTCTAAAATTATCATCATCAGTGAGTACATTAATGAAACCTTTTTTTTTCCTTGTAATTTCAAACTGCAAAAGCAAGTCTTTGGGGCATAATAAGATGATAGCACACGGTATCTGTTTTAATAAATGACATTCAGGTAGGAAATACCGTCGGATGTTTATATTTTGAAATCTTCATTGTTAAGTTTTTCTTTATTTGGTGAATGTTATTGCCCATGGTGGCCACAGTCACAGGCGGAACAGGCCTGTCTTGGTGATTTAAAAAACAACTCAAAACAAACCACTAGGAAAAAAAAATATTTCCTCTCAGGTACTACTCAGTGACTCAGTGTTTTCTGGCATAGGGTTATTCTTGTGACTGATTGCCACTGGATTTTATTTATGCTTTTTAATTAACAATTACAGCTTAAATATCTCATATAAATCTATGGTCTGGGGGAGGGGTGGTTGTTGAACTTTATTATGTTGTTTGAGTATGCAGAAATAGCACAATATTAGATTTCACTAGATCCCTGCTTTGTAGTGCTTTTCTTTACCTTTTATTGGATCAAAAATGACTGATTCATTTTGGGTTGGTCTTTGTTCCAGTTTATGTAATTTCACTACAGAAACTCTTCTTTAAGAACAAGAATCTGCAAGCCTTCACTTTATTTTTTTTTTAAAGCATATTGCAACTAAGGACTGTTCAACTAATACAGTTTTATGGGTTATAATGAGGGAGCTTCAAATAATATTCACCTTTAATTTCTATAATATTATTGCAACAATGAATAAAGTGCTTAATTACCTTTCCAGGATGTCAGGGTCTTTTCTTTTTCTAAATATGCTGTAGGAAATAAGCACAAAGGATTTAAATTGATCTCTTTTTATACTCATCTGCTCACATAATTGATTCCCCAGTATTGAAACCTATTCTTTTTGTCTGTATACTGAAGATTTCTTTGCAAAGGTCCAGCCCCAGCAGGTTGATTACACACTTGTTACCTGTAATTCAATACAGCAGCGCCCTGTTTACAAAGTCCAGATTTCCTGGGCTGTCAGTTAGGGCAATCAGCACAAAGACCAAGTGCTTTTGGAACTAAATAAACAATGAGAAAAACATTCCGGGCTGCCAGTAACCTTCACAGGTAATTTAACAGCCTTTGACTACAAGGCATCAGTTGCTGTAGATGTCTGGCGAATATGAAATCTGACATTCTCCCTTGCCATGTTCTGCCAATAGGTCCGTGTGTAATCTCTCACCGAGGTTCGCCGCCGCTCCGCTGCGCTCGGCCAAACTGCCTTTATTATGACGGACGCCCACACCTGCGTTCTGTCACCTCCGCGCCGTGCGCTCTTCCGAGAGGATATAGACAATTGTTTACATTTTCAGGGTTAAGCAAATTGGAAGTTCCTCTCTTGTCCCCTCTGCCATTCCTCTTCTGGCCAGCATCCCGGCCAGTGCAATCTTTTTGATCTCTTCTTAGAAGTGTTTAAATAGAAAGAAAGAAACTGCTTGATCAATTCTGCATAAATTGGACTCTGTTTTTATTGCAAACAAGGAACAGAGTTATCTCTATTTTCTAGATGACCTTTAAGTACGGACAGATTACTTTATTGTCTAAAGCTTTGGTTTTATGTATTTTTAATTTGTTTTATTTCTGATGTATTTGGTACCTTTCCTGTCGATTCAGATAATGATTAGAACAGCTATTTTAAAGACCTCTGACATATTAAAGCAGACAAAAAATACCCAGGAGGAGAAGAAAACAGAGACAGAGATTCATCCGAGTCTGTGTAAGAAAATTTCATATCTTTTACTTCAGCAGTCAAATCTCTTTGCAAGCAGATAAAATTGTTATCTACATAAGTTTAAAAGTGCATCTGTTAAAAAAAAAAACAAACCCACAAAAAACAAGTATAATACTTGTAAGCTAGATGTTTATTGTCCATATAAACTACCCAAACTATCTGACAAATAAGCATTTTCTTGCGTGCTTGCAACATACTTGGCTCATAGAATCATGTCTTCTTTTTTAATTATTCCTGATATACAATTCTGTAGAGTAGAGTTGCAATCTGTTCTGAAGAATGCATTATTTTCATAACTATTGTACAAACATAAGAACTGGAATTATTTGAAGAAATTGTGAAAATCTATTATTTGATTATGCTTTAACCGGAAGCTGTTTTATTTTTACACTTTCACTGATGAATTTCTAAGTGCCTTGTGGTGGTCAGTGTAATAATAGGAGATAGCTGAAGGTGTTGGGCAACAGACACTCCCTGATGCTTCATTCACTGTCTGCCCTCCTGTTCTGTCTCCGGCAACGTGCTCGTGCAGCTGTAGATAGATGTGCATCCCTGACTGAACACCAAATGTATATATGAGGTGTTAGTTTAGTTCTAATTATTTGCTTTGTCTGACTTTGCAATAAACATACAGATTTAAATTATACACAGACATGATTTGTTAGATTGTTATGTGGTGGTATTTTTTTTTTCTTTTAAATTATATTGTTCTCTGCAAAAATAGAGGCTGGAACACTAGCAGACCAGAAGCAGTAAGCATAAGTAATTTAAGTGAGAAATTCCAAATTTGTTGGGGGATCCCTAAATATTTGTTGGTCTTTCTGTCATCCCAGGGGAGCAGGGAAGTGGATAACAACACCAGCAACACCACGGTTTTCATTGTGCGTTAATGGCGTCAGTAACAACGCTGTGAGGGCAATGATCTTACTAAGAACAAGTATTGTAAGAATTTAACTCATTTACAATGTCTGGGCACAGCAACAATTAAGGATTCTAGTGTAGAAACTGCTAATGGGATTGTAAGTGAAACAGGCAATTGGGCATAGCATGGTAACCTGTGGGAAGCAGCCATGTCCTGCGTGGGCTACTCGTGGAAGCTTATGGAGCGGACAGTGACAACTCTGTATTTATGGTATGTTTCACACTAGTGGAGCCATTACATGGTCAGGATGGGTTGCATTTAACTGTTTCAGCAATGGCAAAGTAGGGAAATGCCACAGGAAAATGCTTCTGAGGTGGCATCTGCTTACTTGTAGCTCATTTAGACATTGAGCACTCACTGCTGCCTGATGATAATATATATTTATCAGGTTTTAGGCTCATCTCAGATAATCAGTGTAATGATTTCAATAGAGATCACCTGTAATTTTTCTTTAGTTATTTATTTTCCATTACAAAATCATCTACACTTGACAAGAACTAAGATAATTTTAAAGCCTGGTCAAATATTTGATCTGCAAGGGTAGCTCTGTTTATGTTATGCCCTGAAATCAATGCCCTTACCTAAGTGGGAAATAAGATCCGTGTGTGCACAGCCATTTTACTTGCAGGCCCTGTGCTACCTTCTGTGTTTCTAACACAGCTGAGCTAAGCTGAAGTACCCAAATGCACCTGTAGCCAAGAGGATTTTTTTCACATGGTTTGTCATAGACTCTTTAGACATTTCTCAGAAGTACCCCTAAAATGATGGCTGCCCAGTTGCTTCTTTTGCAAGAGAACAAAAACTAAGGAAAATTGCAGAAAAGTATTGGAAGACTGGTGGCTTTTGAATTGCAGTAGCACACTGCCCAGTGATTGCATCTGATAAATCCTTCTGCTTTAAGTTTTAGCCCCTCTTGCCTTTCTGTATTGAATGATGGGTTTTTCTGTGTGTGGATGGGAGCTAGATTTAGAGACAAAGGCCAGACTGTTTCTTTAAGATGAGAACCATCCTAGATTGCTAGTCTATGCTTATTGTTATTAGTGGGTTCGATGGCACAAGCAATAGCAAAATAGCAAAAGTGGAGGGCTGATGCTTCATCTCAGCTTCATTTTAAACAAGATTATGAAGAAAATTTAAATATGATTGTGAAGAAATTGTGAGGATTTGAGTATGTAGATGTGTGCAACAAACTTTGCATGTGCTTCTGCTTCAGGACCTCTCCTTCCTACTCAAGTTCTGAGTTGATGAAATTCTGGCATAGCCAGGAATCCTCACAGTTATTTTTCATCTCCCAAACTCTATCCCACACATTTGAAATACTTCCATTTACTACTTTGATTTTACTATTAATTTGTCCCTTTAAAATTTTTATTTTATTGTGTTTTATTTATGTCATATTCTGCCACAAAACTCCCCCAGTGGGCAACACTTCATAAATTTCAGCAGCAACTATGTCGAATTAAAAAAAAATGCCCATTTAATGAAAAAAAAAAAAATTGTTACTACTTGGTTTAAAAAAAGACAATGCAACACCTGCATTTTACATCAGGAATTGCAGCTACTCCTTTATTTATCTATCTTTTGACTGAATGGAAAGCTCTAGCTATCTCATTTATCTCAGTAATGTCCATTAAGCACACCCAGATAAGATAGTATTTGCATATTGTTGCTTTCAAAACTAAATCTTTTTGTGGAAGACTGTGGTTTGTTAAGTTTGCTTCCAGTTTTCATTGTAGACTACTTCTCCAGTACATCTCATTTGACTGATCATGCACAGTAATCTAACAGTCAAGAGTGATCAGGAAAGGGAGAGAAAATGCTTCTGAATCTTCAACTCTGCTGCTGGTTTCCCATTCCTCAAGCAGAGGGAAAGCATCTGAAGGCAAATCCCACATGGTCTGCATGTGCATACAAAGTAAGTCAGGATAAAGCTGTTAGATTTTTCCTGAAAAAAAATTGTTAGCTGTTGTTAGTTGGAGAATGATCTAGTTTTCGTCTTCTATTTTAATGAATTGCTTCATACCTCTTTACTTCAGGGCAGATTTAATACTACTGTTGATATTCTGATATCTCTGGAGTGTAATGTATTTATGTTACAGTATAATTGTATTTTACACTTCTTTGTTTAACTTTTGATTCTCAAATTCATCTACGCATATCAGAGGGGAAAAGAGACTGAAGATATTTTAACTGTGTTCTAATCATTCCTGACTCTTAATTTTTAAACAACGTATTAAGCATGGGGTTTTGTTTCTCAACAATATATCAGTTGAATAGGATCAGTTCAAAACAGAATTCTCACAAATCAAATTGATGCATTTGTTAAATCTAGAAGAGTATTAGGACTGTCAAAGGAATTCTTCCTTACACCTCATTTTCTGTCAGCAGGTGTTTGCTCATTTGTTTGTTTGGTTTTAACTCAATTTGTGATCATGGATGCCTAAGCAGGTTAACTTAGGTTAGTAACAAACACCAAAAAGATATTTCTGTGCCAAATGAAACAGGGTTTTCATAATGGAAACACACATTAGTTAAAAAATTCCTGCTCTAAAGTGAGGTTGTTAATAAGCATAAAGCAGTATAAGTAACAGAGTAGAAGTGCTGCATAAGTTCAGAGATGCTTTAACACATGCTAAGGTATTTTTACCTGTAGTGTCCTTTACTAAGGTTGTTCTGAAAATCACTACACTCACCTGAATTAAAGATGACACTTTAGACAGTCAAACAAGAAAAGCTTAAAGAGGAGATGTGGGAGAAGGCAGCCTTCACACAAAGTAGACTTTTGTAAATTAATTCTGGGGGATCAAGAAGCAGTATTTTATAAGATGTATTTGTAGGTTTCCTTTGCCATCCATAGGGTCTCTTGCACACACATTCTCCCAATCTCTTATTTTTTTTTCCTCCTACATATTCTCTGTAAATTCCTTTCTTAATTATATCAATGACATTAACAATTCATGGGAGGCAAAAATATATTCATACAAGACCTATTGTATCTCTGACAGATTTTATGATGACGGAATTCAGTTGGAATTTTATCAGAATATCACAAAAGAACTATCACTACAGCTAGCCTTACTTATGTTCTGGAAACTTGAGGGTCGTTTTTATGAGAGGGAATGGAAGCTGCATGCTTTGGGGTTTTGTTTTGCTTTAGAAATTTCACAAATGGGAAAATCTCTTGGAACTCTCAACTCTGAGTTTTTATTTTCTTGAACACTGGGCTGCTGCTTGCCCAGAGTATTCAGTTAGAGCCACTGCTCTGCAGGTTGACTGTGTTCCAGTCTCACTATCTCTCACGTTTAACTGTAAAATGCATGGTAATTAATATTTACATTGAGCCCCAGCATCAGAATCCAGGTGATTGTATGAAAATCTTTTATTAATTTTTACTCCTTTTTTTTTTTGTTACTTTGTTTTGGTTTTGTTTGTTTGGGGTTTTGGGGGTTTTTTTGGGTTTGTTTTTGTTTGTTTTTTTTTTTTTTGCTTTGTTTTATATGAAAACATTCAGTCTTCATTATAATGGAAATATACTTGATGTGACCTTGGAACTCACTAGCATAGATACAAACTTCTGTTGCTTCATGTCCCAGTTTCTCAGTAGTTACTGATTACTGAGTAGTGAGGTTTGAGTGATTTCTTTGTGATTCCTTGCACACAAAGAATGGCACCAATCCCAAAGGAGTAATCCTTGTTCTTTTTGTGCAGGAAGGGCTTTGGCCTTTTGCTTTTCCCCATGCTGATATGGTCCTGGGTGGAAGGAGTCATGTTGGTTGGAGCTTGACATTATTATGGCTGGAAGCAGTAGCAAAATCTATGGTGGTAGAAGAAAAGAGGAAGAGAGATTAGTCCTGGGGCCAAGAAAGAGCAACAATGCAAGGAAAGGTAGAAGAGTGGGCATGTCTGACCCACAGAGCATTGCCTGGCTCCTAATGTGAGGGAGATGAATTTTTCCTGCTGTGTAGGAGGAAGGAGAGAGAATGTATTTCTACAGAGTTTGTTTTGTTGACTCTTTCTTTTTGCAATCCTTGATGCGTATAATCTTTGAATGGGTTGTGTTGGAAGGGACATTGAAGATCATATAGTTCCACCCCTCCCAGCCATGGACAGGAACAGACCAGGTTGCTCAAAGCCCCATCCAACCTGGTCTTGAACACTTCCACTGATGGGGCATCTACAGTTTCTCTGGACAACCTGTTCCAGTGCTTCACGACTCACTAAATAAAGAATTTCTTCCTAGTAACTAACCTAAATATCTCCTCTTTTTTAGTTTAAACTGTTCCCTGTTGTCCTGTCCCTACCTGCTCTTGTCTCAACTGTTGAGTAGCCTCAACTGTTGGTGCATGTGAGGCCTTCTAGGAGTAGGAAAAAATTAATGAATCTGTTGATGTCTTTTCTTCAGTATCCTTCAGCACTTCATACCCATCTGCATGCTGAAGGCAAAGGAATCCCTTTTAAGGTGACATAAAGAAAGCCAGCAATCTATGTTAATTCTCTGAATCTCCATCATCTCCATGTCTATGAAAGCACTGGTGTAAGATGAAGGCATAACATTGGTTTATTTGCAAATGTGTTCCTGAAAAGTGTAGCATTTCTGCTCCAGCTTGGTCTTACTGTTGTTTGGATGCTAGTATGTATCCTGACCTTAATTGTTCTTCCAGAATAAATCTTTCTGGCTTTTAAAGCAGGTTGCATGACATTTAGTGTTTTTTTCCTTTAAAAACAAACATAGTCTGTCAATGGCATTATATAAACAGATCTCTGAAAATATATTGTCCTTATATATCATCATAATGCTAATCCAAGCTGTATTTATTTGCCGCAACCAGTGACTGCACTGATTGAGTCCTCATGAAAATAAATGTTTCCTAAAAATATACAGGTCAAATTAACACAGGAATTAAGAAATTAAGGGCAGGGGGGGGAAGGTTTCCTGAACATTTTATCAAAGGAGTTTGTAAAAGGAAAAATGTCAAAAGTCATATCGAGTAACAGAAAATTAGGTTTGAGATTGGTTTTCATGCGGAAGATATATTTAATTAACTTTTTAGGTTTGAATTTATTTGAACATGGAATTTAGTTGTGTGTGCCTGGCTCTAGAACGTGAGCTTTATAAAAATTCTCAGAAAGCAAAACATTGAAGTTATGTTTTTTTAAAGATTTTTTTTTGATGTAGGTTTAGTATCACTGTCACAGCATCTGAGGCTTCTTTGGAAGAAACTACATAAGTAACACTTTTATAAAGGGTTTGCATCATAGAGACTTTTGTGATTGATTTGTACATACTACAGCAAAAATTGCAGCAATAAAACAGATCTTACCCAAATGACAAGTTGAAACAAATAATTTTATTTATTTATTTATTTAAATGAATTTATAACTCATGAAAAGAACCAGATTGACAGCCACAGAGACTTAATTCCTCTGTTCCAAAGACTAAGTACAGAAGAAAGTAGTGCAGGATCCTCATGTGGCCCTGCTAATGTCTTAACCTTGATCTGTAGCTTGAACCTTTAGACATGAGTAGTTCAGTTTACACCCCCGTTTTCTCCTTAAACTAAAACTGCCAAGAAGAATGGCAAATGTGATATTGTAGAGGAAACTGGTCCCACAGAACTGCAGACTGATATTACAGGGACAGTTCACACTCTTGAGTAACCACTTATCTGGCCAAGGTTCAAAGTAGAAGGATCTGTTTGTAAAGGTGTCCGCATTCCTATGCCAAAGTCCCAAAGTGGTTTGTCATTTGGATATGATATTCCTCTGCTCCCTGATTAAATCTAGCCAGTGTTAAGGGATTTTGCACTCTGTCCACATATATTTGCATTTCAGTTGCAATTTGAGCAGCTATTTAGGGGATCAGTCATTTGTTATTTTTTTTTTTTAATTCAAAGAAATCAAAATAATTGTCCCTCAAGACCAGCTTTGAAGACTCTTCCCACAAAGAGAATCTTGAACTTTGCCTCTTCTTCCCCATAACTTTCTCTACCAGTGAGTCTGATCAGGAGTAAGTTATACTGTCCTTGGTGGAAGAGATTAAACAAATGGTAAAGACTTTTGTGCATCAGATTTTGGCAGTAGCATTTCTGCTTTCTCTTGAAGCTTACCTTGTCCCTTGCCATAGCAGCTATGGAAATCAGTCAGAGGCAGCTGTTAATGCTTTTAAATTCTGATTACAACTCGTGTGCATTTAAATTAGTTAACTTTAGTTATTTCTTTGCAAAGGTCGAGTAAAGTTACTGTCCTGTTACCACAATACTCCCATATAAGTAGGAACTATTAAGCATACCACGAGTGGTGATGAAATATTATTTCATTGCTAAATTGAATTAAGATCACAGACTCAACTAGGTTGGAAAAGACCTTTGAAATCATCAAGTCCAACCTATGACCAAACACCACCATGTCAACCAGACCATGGCACCAAATGCCACATCCAGTCTTTTCTTAAACGCCCCCAGGGCTGGTGACTCCACCATCTCCTTGGGCAGCCCATTCCAATGTCTAACCACCCTTTCTGTGAAGAAATTCTTCCTTATGTCTAAACCTCTCCTGGTGTGACTTAAAGCTGTGTCCTGTCACGCTTTCACTGATTGCCTGGGAGAAGAGACCAACCCCCACCTGGCCACAACTTCCTTTCAGGTTCTTGTAGAGAACGATAAGGTCACCCCTGAGCCTCCTCTTCTCAGGCTGAACATTCCCAGCTCCCTCAGTTGCTCCTCATTGGTCTTGTATTTCAGACCCCCCGGCAGCCTCGTTGCCCTTCTCTAGACACACTCCAGCATCTCAATGTCCGTTCTAAATTGAGGGGCCCAGAACTGGACACAGCACTCAAGGTGTGACCTCACCAGTGCTGAGTACAGGTGGCAATCACTGCCCTGCTCCTGCTGGCCAGACTATTCTTGATACAGGCCAGGATGCCATTGGCCTTCTTGGCCACCAAGGCACACTGCTGGCTCATGTTCAGCCACTGTGAAGCAGCACGTCCAGGTCCCTTTCTGCCTGGCTGCTGTCCAGCCACTCTGTCCCCATCCTGGAGTGCTGCAGGGGGTTGTTGTGGGCCAGGTGTAAAGATGTTCTTAAGATGTTCCTAAGGTCAATAATGCAGAGATGTGCCCTTTTGCCACAAGGGCCTGTTCCAAGTTGCAGCATCGATCTTAGCTGAGAAATAACATATGAAATATTTTCTATAGCTTTCAGGTTTTATTCTGCTTGTATGTTTTAAAGGTGTACTGTTAGACATTGTTCAATTCTGCTATCCTCTTGAAAGAAAGTGATTGTTTGAGCTACTACTAGTTGTTTAAAATGTGAACTTTAAACTGAGAATAGGAAAACTGGTCTTTGTGAGTTTTTATACTTGCATGTGGGCAAAAGAACTTAAGTACTGAATTATTAAGAGGTATAATTGGAATGGTAAAAATTCTCACTGGTTGGGAGAAATTTCATTTGAGTTCACTTTAGCGCATGATGCTTTTTTTGTTGTTGCTGTGGTCAAGTTACTGGTTGCTGATGCAACTTGACCTGTAGAACTGGTGTAACACTATAACACTACTATGCAGAAAAATATATTTTTGTTATCAAAAGTAAGCAGTCTTATTGTAATACTAATGATATATTCTTTTGCTGTATTGTCAAGATGACACAGCTCTTACAGATATGTTTGATACTTGCCTAACACATTCATGTTTTAGGTGAGATCTCAGCTCAATATTGAATAGTGACATATTTTACTTAGCACATATATATGAACTAACAAATGGCTTTTTGCTGGAGTTTGACTTTTAATTGTAGAGCTTTTTTTGTGGGCAAATTACCTGTGCTTTATGAATTGTACACTGCTGTAACTTTCCTTAAGAGGGTAACGTATATCATTAAGTGAGTGAAATAAGATGGGTTGGCATTAAACTCAGATCAGAGCTTTCTGACAGTAGCAGTTCAGCTTCAGAAGATGTGTAATCTTAAAATTCTTACCTTCTAAGAGCACTATTGTGAACACTTTGTACAAAAAAAAAAAAAAAGCTAATTCTTCCAAGTAAAAAATCTAATAATTTTGGTAAATGATCATGTGGTGATTATTAAAATAATATGTAATTAGCATTTTCTAATGACAATCATAATCTTGACAAATGCTTTCATTCATTTTTTTCTGATCATTAAAGACTTTAAAAGCACTGATTTTTGTTAACTGAGGCCCTTGGCTGTTCATCAGTGGTGCAATTCAACCTAATACTCCAGTGGCCAGTAATCAGAGAGTTGACTATTAAGTGAAGGAAATTTTATCATTGTCTTTATGAACATCACCTTCATTTCTTGTCTACAGCAGGTAGACAGAACTGTAAGAACATCTGATACATATTCATCCCTTTTTTAAAATGGTGAATTACACCAATTTTTTAATGTTTTATATAATCAAAATTCAACCAATACTTTGACAAGAGTATGATCTTCAAAATTTTTCAAATACAAGTTTTTGTGTGGTTTTCTTTTAAAGTGGAACCAGATTTCAATCTTCTCGATATGTGTATTTGCTATTACTTCTAAAAGGTTTGATTTTCTTTGAGGGGATGTTGTAGTTTTTTTCTGTGTTAAAATGTGTAATTTCTTCAGAAGCAACATGCTGGCTGTTATGAATTTCTGTGGATAGCAATTACCTATGATATATTATCCAAGAGCTTGATCCTACAAATTGGTGTTAAGTTACATCGGAGATACTGAACATAGCTTAGCTAAATGTTCTCCTATATGCAGGAAACACATCCTATAATCAGTGCTGATGTTCATACCTTCTTGTTTCCCTTTGAAATTCCTTGTATTTTTGACCTATGCCATCACAGGGATACTGCTCTCATTCTTAGCTCCCTGCAGCAACTCTGCAGCTGCTCAGGTCTGTGTCCTCACTTCACTGGAACACAGGCAGAATTCCTGGCCCCTGTGCAGCCTAACTTCTTTTTCAGGCTTGTTTGTCCAGCAGAGTCTTGTTTTCAGTTCTTTTCCCTGCTGCTGGAATGAAGTTATTTTATATTTACAGAATATGAAAGATAAAACAAGCATGCAAAAAGTATAGCAGTATAGTACATAGTACCAAAATATTTCTGTGTTTGTTTACTTTAGATCTTTGAGTTTATGCAGAGACAAACTGACTTCAAAAATATAGGACAGATGATCAGAAATGTGGATAAGGACAGTATGTTCCCCTGCTTTATTTAGCACTGAGCATATTAATGGGTGCTCAATAAATGGTAATGGTTTTGGAGACATGATGATTGATGTTTCCTGGATCAAAACATAGAGGTTTTGTTTAAGAACAGCCCAGCTGGCAGAGTGATCCTCTTTTGAAACTGTTTGTGATCAAAATATGTCAGAGCTGTATCTATAAAATACAGTAGGCAAGACTTTTTGTCAGTGGATTGGTTAATTTATTTTAACAGTAAACTATCAACTGTATCTTTGATTATTCATCCCTCCTGTCACACCATATTCCTATCAATGAGTTAGAGTGCTGCTCTTTTTCCGCTTTCCAGATTTTGTTTCTTACATTGTGAACATACTGCTCTCAAAAATGGGCTATATATTTTTGGAGTAAGAACACATACAAAATTCTGAAAAGTGAGAATTACATATGTATTTGTGTACAAAACTGCACCACACGCATACTTTGAGCAGCCAATATTGAAGAAGAGAAAACCATCACCTGTCTTTTAAGGAAGCCATCAGTGTAACTCATGGGGTGCCATCCTCCCTGGTCAGAGCACAGCTCAGTGGTATAACCAGAAACTCCAAGATCAGAAAATGAACACATCTCTTACTTTGGCACCTCCGTTGGCTGTTCCTCTTACAGAAGCAGTGCTTTTTGGCTTTGAGTTAAGAGATGGCTTCTAGATAAATGGCTTCTAAAATACTTAGCACAGGCACTGAGTGAAGCCAGTTAAAGCCATCCTTGATATTTCCATGGTTGAAGTAATAAGTGGGAATTCAGAAAGAAAAAGGGCAAATTTAACTTCCTTCTCTCTCACCCTTTTTCTGTAGGCCACCTCTTTCTCTTCCACTTCTCTCTCCACCAGTTTTTTTGTCACTCTTAAGGAAAATAAATCAGTTAAAGTATCCTTTCTGACCTTTCAGTTTGTCATGTGTGTTTTTCTTTGTCATGTGTTTCTTTTCTTTTAATGCTCCTTGGATACTCTCAAGATGAAAATAAAATTTTTAAAGGAAAAACTCACAAAGTTGATTACACTTGAAAAGAAAAGGAATTAATTCAAATGTTGAGAGCATATTTGCCAGATAAACTACATGAAATGTTTTTACTTATTTCATTTGGAGACTTTGTATTTCTAAATTTGTATTAAAATTATTATTTTAAGTAAAGCATGAAAAAATCTATTGTTAAGGAGTCTTTAAAAATCTGAATCTCTCCATGGGATAGATATGTAAATATCCAGGGTACACAATTCTTATTGTATTGGTGTGTGGAAACAAGAACCTCATGAACTAGGGTTATTGACAAAATAGACTGCAACAGCTCCAAAGAGTGGCTCATTGTGTCTGAATGCATTTAGGCAGCTTTAATTCCTGAATTAATTATACAATATACTATAAAGCTACAAAGAAAAATCCATTAAAGTCATCTGTGTCAAAGGAAATTTGTACATTGAGGAGTAGATTGTGGCATATAGCCTCAGCTGCAAGTCTGGGTTGTATGGGGAGACTGTCTGCCCAAAACAGAGTTTCCTACAACCCCCTGGTTACAGTGAAGGCAACAAGTGTTGGTATTGCCAGCTTACATGTTGCTGCACAGCTGGTCTGGGTGGTAATTTCTGATCTCTGGTACTTGCATCGAATGCTACCGAATTTCTCTCTTCCCTCAAAAATGAAAACAAGTAATTGTTCTTACTTAAGTATTTGAATCTAGAAACTTGGGACATTAAACCCTCAAATATCTGAGCTAATAACATGATTTATGAAAAGATTGCAAGGATTGGTAGCACTGTAGTGTTGCAGGCACACTTAAGAAGAATGACTCTTCCTGAATGGAACAGCCATTGCCCCTTTTTCTGCCCATTTCTAACAAAAGTTGTAAAGGAGCTGTGCTTACTCCCTGCTTACTCCCATCTGTTTTTTGCTTTTCTAGTAGTTCAACGGAGGTGATGATCTTTTAATGACTACTCAGTGAGGAAAAACTTGTTTATCCTCTTGAAATGCCTGTGCACCTCATAAAGAAATTTGGTTCCTAATGGCAGCTATATTTCTGAAATTCCATCATGTGTTGCTTTTTATAAGATGTGGGTATTTGCAAAAAAAAAAAAAAGGTAATTTCTCATAGCCATGTGATCTTTGAGGGCAGAATTTCGTGCCAACAACATACAAGGCAAGCAGCAGAAGGTGGGGCCTGAATACATTTACTGCAAAGAAATCATGAAAAAATCCTCTCCCCAGTGGCAGTAAAGCACCTTTTGATCTGTATTTCTGAAGCTGTGCTGTTCATTGTTGCTTTCTTTTGTTCTGCTTCTGCCTCCTTTTTCCCCAACAAGCCTGTTTGCTTTAGCCTGCCTGTTTGGTGCTTTGCAGAGCATATCTGTAAAGGGGGATTTCATAGCACGTAGGTTTATGTGCCTTGTAAAAATTCCTTGCAAATACTGTTCCATCATTACTTAGCAGGAGTACAGCACTTTTGCTGCATGGTGCTCTTGACTGAAGGCATAAGTGGTGTATAGGCCCCTGGATAGTTCCTTTGTGCTGAAGCAAATTTGACTCAAGATTTTTGCTTAAAACAAGGATAATCATGTTTGCATGTGGCACAGTTTCTTTGGCAGCCTCGGCACCTCAGCCATTTTATGCTCCCTCTTTTTTTTATTGTTATTATAGCAGTTGTCCAAACATACAATCACGTGGTACAATCTGTCTGGAAATTCTAATTCTGATGAGAGCAGAGGTGGGAAGAAGGAGGTGGCAAATTGAAGGTTTCAGTATTTTAAATTCAGCTTTTGCTTCAGTCTTCTAAGTGTTCCAGAATCCTCCACTGCGATCACGTTACTGGGACGTGTAAGTGGTCTCGGAGATACAAAACTCGAAACCAGCATTAAGTCAATTCGATATTTGTGTGTCGTGGGTTTTGTTGTAAATCACTCCAAAGCTGAGCATGCCATTTTAACCCACAATGTGTTCAAATTAGCTTGGAGACCTTTAGCTGCAGTGGCACCAGGAGATCTCAAATATTGTAAAATATTTTTATTTGACTGTGCTCCTTTAAACTAGGCTATTTAATGTTAATATTATACCAAATACAGCTTTTGCAGAATTTCAACTTTGTGTCCAGGGACACAGAATGGGAAACATTGACTGTTAAATAACATACAAATTAAGTATCAAGAAGTTTAACTCAAGGAACAGATTAATAAGGCTATCAAAACTGCCTATCTTCCTAAATATTATAAATATTTTAATCTTACCATGTTACTGTAACCCAGTAAAGACTTGGTGATATCAGCATAAATGATTTTATCTGGTATTTTTCTTTTCAAGATAAATCCAAAGGTGTTAAGATCACATTGGTTTTATGGTCATATTTGATATATGATAATATCATCTATGTCTGCAGAATTTATGATATTAATATGAGGAGAATGGTGGGATTATTATTATGGGTCACACAGAATTACAGATACCAATAATAGTACACCTAAAAAAAGAAAAACTGTCAGCTGTAGTGTAGTGTCAGCGCCCATCTTTTCAAGCTGTTGTAGCTCACATTACAAAGAAGGCCATTTTAGCTAGGAGCATAGCAATCTCATTGTATTAATCATTTTCTCTGTTTAAGCAATATGAGGATGTCTGCTTTCAGTGACAGAAATAAAATCCTTGAAGGGAACAGTCTGTGAAATAAACTCTGAAGGGACAGTGAGACTGCCTCTCTTTACTCCCCATGGCCTAATTAAACAGTGGAAAAGCCACCATAAAAGAAATTAAATTTAAAAAGACAGATTAGCAACATGAAGGGTGTGGCAGCGACTGATCTCTGTGTGGTGCTCCATTTGCAAGTATCATGAAGAGGGGCTGTGCTAAGAAGCAAAGGGAGTTGTTGATCATGTTTTTTTTAAAAAAATACTTCCACTTTTGGCAATCACAGGATTCTCTGATCTGGTCTAGTGTTTTCCTTTTGCAATCCTCTGGAGCAGTGTAACACCAGGAGAGAGAAAGCCATACATTCCCAGGTGTGCTATTCTGCTGGCAACATTTCATTAATAGAAAGTATAATGATTAAACAATTTCTAATCAAGATTTTTGAGATGCTTATACATACCTATACACATTTTTCCATGCGTAAGTATTAGCATTGGACCCGGGCCTTTGGGGGTGATGGTTTTTTGGTTTTTTTTCTTAAGTTGCTGGGGTTTGTACTGAGATGGTCAGTATTGCCAGAAACAATTTGGCCATTGGTTATCCTTTTGAACATAACAGAGGTTCAACTGCTGTGATTTGTTGAACTCATTGACTTCATTGACTTTACTTGGATAATAATATGTGGGTTTTCCTGGCTATGACTGATACAGCACAATATAACTGGAAGAGTGTGAACTATCCAAGAACTACAATTACTTTGAAGGTAGGAAATGTCTGTGGGAGAATTGCTAAGACTGTTCTGTCTGGTGCAGTGTAATGTTCTCCATCTTCACACCTTTGCTGTTCGGTATAATTTGTGTTTATGCATGATTTATGTTTACACTAACCTACAGTGCTGGTGAAACAGTGTCAGTGGGAATCAGTGCCCCAGGTGCTCCTCTCTTTCAGTTAGAGTTCCTCCTTTTCCTTTAGGAGTCCTTTCCTCGCAGAGCAAAACAGTTCATTCATTTGGTAAGCTTTTCCTCTGCTCTTGTTTTATCTCAAAAGTCATGGGATCTGTTTTTCCCCTAAGAGTATTTTGTATGCATCAGAGTGTACGTAAGTCCAGGTCCAAGCAGTGTGCCTTAGTTTACTCTCTAAGCCAAGAGGAATACTACACAGTTTTGGTTTTTTTTCCTCTCCAGAGCAACAATGTGTACAAATATTTTACCGAGGATAACTTCAATGCCCCTTTTGGCACTTAGAGGCACCTGTTTGGGAGTGCACCATGAGGAAGAGCCATAGCTGTATGAAGCAACACAAAACTTATGACTCATTAGTCATTAAGGAAAGTTTCTAAACAAAATTAACAAAGAAGCACACCAAAAAATTCTCAAGCTCCAGAAGATAACTCAGTCACTAAGCTCAGATGCTGAGTTCTCAAGCTGGTAGGCAGCTGTCAGCCCCCAGAACCTCCAGTCTCCTCTCTCCGTCACTGGAGCACTTCTCCAACACGCCCCAAGTTGGCCAGTGGAAATATCCATAGGAACAGTCTGATGAATGGCTTTTCCTCCTCAATTTCTGCATTGTTGCTTCAGGAAAAGTGGTAAAAATTTTTCCAAGCTGTTGCTGTACCTACAGGTGCTCCCTTTCACAGAACAATGACCCCAGAGCCAGTGGCCATTGAGCCGATGCTCATGAGGAGGGACAATGGGCAGGAAGTTTCTTTGTTCCCTCACTCTGCCCCAGTGTTCTTAGAAGGCGGTGTTCTATGTTGCTTTGCACCCTCCAGTCTGTATCAAGCATGGGCAGTGCTTCACCCTATGTTATGCAAATATCAGATCACAAGCAATAGAGAAAATTGGGAAAAGCTTCACCCTGACGCTTCTGTGTAGGCCAGACAAATTACCCAAGCTCACAGAGGAAACAGGACACATTGTTTGAGGTATGGTGTAGTGAAAAAATTCCCTTTATGTGCCTTTTGTCATTAGAATTTATGTCTCAGAGACAAGTCTTCCCAGAGACTTGCCTACAACATTTAGCCTTGCACTACCTTGAGTAGCATTTGTCTTTCAGACAAACTCCAGCCAGTCAGGATTGAAAGCCACAGCACAGAATGGACTTCACAGTTTTAATTCTTAAGGGAGTACATGTTAAAACAAAAATACTGGGTGGGTAGAATTATTTTCTGTTGTTTCTTTCAAACAGGAAAAGAATAATAGATATTTCATCAGCATGAAAGAGCCCAGAATACATTCACTATGTTTTTGAAAGCTACCATCACCTTTCACTGTTACTGTATGCTGATTTTTCTGTTACTGAATAAATGCTATTGGGCAGAATTTTGATGATTCTATGTGAAGGTAAATGCAAGGATTTGGGGAATGGGTAAAGGCTGCTTGGTGATAATAGATGTAGAGAAATATATGAGTGAAAAAGCAGTTCCTTCTTTATGGGTAGTGGCATATATGGCTGTATGCTCATTGCATTAATATCTATCACAAGTAGGTTTATGTTAGAAAACATGATACTTGAGGTTTCATGTATATGCATTTCTTAGTGTTATGGTTGGGATTTTCATACATCCCGAAAGACTGGTGTATTTTGTATGTATTATGCTTTTCTGTGCTTTGTTATTGCCAGAAGCTTGAAATCAATACTGCTTTTTCTTTCTGATAATTAAAAGGATGGTTTATCTTTATATGGATCTTTAATTTTAATAAGCTAATAATTCTGATTTTAGCTACTATTATCTTAATAGCTAAGCCTTCTTAAATGTTTTTATCGTAATTCCTTTGGATAGTGTTGCCATTTTTTCAGCCTGCATGAATCCTTGCTCTATAGTGACGTCTGCTGGAAATGGCAAACTGGAATGCTCAAGGGCATATTTAGGCTTTTTAGTTCAGGGTTGCCTTTATCCTTTTACGTGTGTGAAGTATGGACTGTATAGAACAGCAGCCATCACATTTTCCCATTCCCTAAGAGGTGTTGTTTCTGCACTCAATTTGGTAGAATCTGGGCTTTATCTTGTGGCAAGCATGTAGTTTTTGCCTTGCAGCACATTCCAGCTGTGTAATTTTTGACATTTCTTCTATTCTTGTCATAAAAGTTGATAGTTAGAAGTCATCAGGTTCTGACAAATAAGTATTTATGCTTTGTATCAGATCCATACTGAGGTGCTCATATTCAATTATAACTTCTTACTGACAGTGCTGACACCAATATTTAAGTAATTATAGAGGAGTCAATGAAAGAAATTTATGCTTTTAATCTGACATTCAGAATTAGGTAATATTTACTTTATATCTTAAAATAGGTATAACATTCAAAATAGACACCAAACATTTTGCCTTAGAGCTAAAAAAGGAAAGTAATGAGCCCATTTTTAAGTGAATTCAAAAAGCAATCTGATTTTAGTTCTTGCAATGCAGAGCAAATAAAATAAAAACTATCGTACTTTATTTACTAACCGATGAATTGAATTGTCCGCCTTTTATTACCGATATAAAGCAAAGACTATGAAGAGGCAATCATTTTTGCAGCTATCAGACTTTCAGTAACATATCTCTTGTGGCTTAAATAACAGATAGTTTAAGTGTTTTTCCATTACCTTCGTGTAAATGAAAAATGCATAAAATATTTTAACAAGGCAAAGTAATCCAAGGAGATTGTTATTTTGTGTTACAAATTAGGTTATTTCTGTCATAAAATTAAAGGAAAAAAAATCAACGCAAGGACATTTCAGCTTAATATCATTTACCAGAACGAACATGTAACAGATTTAATGAGCTAGCAGGTCACCTGAATCCAGCTGTTTCCGACCAGCTTTATGAAACGGAGAATGCAGCTAACGGTAGGAGGTAAGCATTATTACAAGCTCTCAAGGAGTTACAAAATCGATTTCTGCTTGAATGAATTAATTTAGATTATCAATTTATAACCAGCTACACGAATCCCATCAACTCAACAATTCAGTGAATGATCAGGCTCAGCCCTTGCAAGAGCTTAACAATTAGAGAGCTCTATAGTTATCTCCTGTCCTACGGTGTTGCTAACAAAGTTCCTTAGTTTGACAGAAAGAGAAAGAAAATGTTTGCTTAAGGACATTGCAGGAGTGAAACACCTCTTTGGTGAGGGAAAAGAGCAGCTACCATAGAGCAACTGTGTTCCTGTGTCTTTCTTTCCTAGAAATTCTTCCAAAGGTAACTGAAATAGAGTGGTTCTTTTTACTAGCAAAAAAAAAAAAAAATAAAAATAGACCAGTGCAGGGAAGAGGCCAAACCATCTAATTTCAGTCATGTAGTTCTAAAGTTAAAGTTTATACCTGTAGTGCTATTAAAAATGTTTTGCCTTTTTGCTGGAATGCAGCAAGGTAGTTCCTCTTCCTCTCCATTCTAGTGCAGTCTTTAAAACCTGTGAAAAGAGAATATAAATTGCTGCTAGTCAGAATGTTACTGTTTTAATTTTGCACAACTGTTAAATGGTTACTCAGGATGCGAGTCATTGATGATTCAGACTGTTCATCTTTTAATCTTTGACTTGTCTTCTTCTTGTAATATTGCAAAAATGGTTATGAGTAAAAGGACATTTGCTGTGTGTTAGTTACTGCTGTCTCCTGAAGTATAAAATACAGTGGATACTCTTCCTTGCCTGTTCAGTCAGTTTTGGCACCATCTTCCCTGTCTTGGAAGATAAGAGTGGTACAGTAAGTACAGCACTTTATTTGCAGCATATGATTTATCTCAGGAACATTAAACTTAAATAAGTAATTGTGTTTATAAATATCCTTTAACAGGAGCTGGGATTCTGCGTTTAGTAATACACGTCAGTGGTGAAGTAGTAGAATTTAGTAATACACGTCAGTATAAAAAAGTGATCAGCTGTTAGGTCATAAAGCCTTATTGTTGCCTGAAAATAATCTCAAATTATTTCATTTTAGGGCTGAGGAAAATCAATAGGATTATATTGTTCTTCTTCTAAAAGGTACATTTGCAGCGCAGTGTTCAAAGAGTAATAGGCATGATGGCTTCTGTTAGGGACAAAATGAGTTGCACCTACGTCATGTGGGAAGTATACCACTAAAAAGACCTCAGATTCCTGACAGTTTTAAACCACTAACAAAAATTGTTAAATAGCTCTGTTGCCCTTATGCTGTAAGAAAGTGGAGGGTTTTTAAGTACTGGAAATGCATCTTCTGGACAAACTTGGATATGTTCACATGGGCTGCCAGTGCATTTTTTTTTCCTTGACTTGGCTGTAAACAGCCTTCTCTAAATTCTCTCTGGACACACAAAAATTGAAGACAGCAATGCAAACCTATTCTAACGGAACAATTAAAAATTATGAGAAATCCTTTTTTTGTAGTCTTTTCTGTAAGGTTAGCTCTAAGTTGACAAATTATTCTCTTGTTGTTCATTATTTATTGTTATTTTAGCAAGGTTTTATGCTAGCACTTACAGAAGTTGGTGATTTCGAGATGGAAGAATTTAATAGTCTCTGATTTCCTGGGATGGGCATTGTGCAGATTTGTAAGAAGCGTTATAGACCCTATAGACCTCAGCCTGAAAGCTCTTCCAGGCTACTCATAGGCTCTCAAGATCCATGAGCTGACCCTTCAGTAGGTTAACTGAGTGTGTGGGAATTGTCAGCCCATCAAACAGTAAAGGAACTCCTCTGGGATGCTCCTTTTTCCATCTGTACCAATCACAGAAGGTACCATACCTTTTGGAAAATAAGATTTTAAGTATATATGTCACTGATGAGAGTGAACCTGTAAGTTTTTATGTGTATGCCTACTGCCTTATGTACTTTCCCAACCAGCTGCTCTAAAACCAAATTCAGTGGATGGGACAATGCTGCCATTGGATGGACATTTGGGATATTTGCTTCTGAAGACACTGGGCTTTACAAAAGTAATGCTTCGTGTCAGCATGTTTTGCTGTCCTGCATGCAATAATGGAAACAGTGTAATCCTGGCAGCACTGTACCTCTGTCTTTGCAGTGTGAATTTTTCACAGATTTCTATGCTTCTGCCATCACACTCTTTCCAATACCCAAGACAGCTCCTTCAAAGCTAATTCCAGTGACAGTGTGATCTCCTCTACTGTGATGGTTGAGTCTGAGGGGACAGCTAAATAAATCTCCCACTGTGAGCTTTCATTGAAGAAATTCTTTCTCTCAGATTTGGATAGTTTATCCCTGGAGCATGCCATCATTCATGGATGGGCAGCTAAAAATTAACAGGATTCAGAGGCTCAGTGACTTCCCAAATGTCAGTCTTTCACGTCCAGCAGCTATTGGGCTGAGATGAACCTTCAACTTTTCCTTTGAGGGGAGAAACTCTTTCTGTGTGCCTTGTGAATCTCCCTCTCTTCTTTATGCCCATAATCATTTAGTAGATGAAGTGCAGACCAAATCCATCATGAGGTGGGATCTGTTGCACAGCCTAGAAACAGTCTTTTCTTGTCTATGTTTTTGGTCAAGTAGTTGTAGCTATCTGTTCAAGCACGGTGAGCTAAGTTTTTAGATGTGCTGTAGTTATGTCACTTATTGCACTGCGGAGAGTTTCAACTCAAGAAAAAGTCTCATTCAACTGTTGCAAGGAGGGCCCAGCTGGTGTTTCTCTCTGTGGTGTGCAAGTGGTTTCCATGGGGAGGACAGGACAAGACAGGAGTGTGTTAGGGGTGAGCAGCCTGCATCCGAAGCACAAAACCCCTGTGAGACACACGCTGGTTCTGGGGGCCACTGTGGTGTTTCTGCACCATGATCCTGGGAAGAAAAGTGCTGCACCGAGGTACCTGAGCAGCTGCAGGCAGAGGTGGATTAGCAGAGACATTCCTGCAGAGCTGGTGACAGCTGGAGAGGCAAAAGGGATAGTCCAGCATGGTGAGGAAAGGGCTGGTACCAAAAAGGTTCAAAATATTAGTGTCAAGTTCAGCCACATCTCAGACAGGATACAGTGTGATTGTGTAGTGTTTGTGTAACAGCCAGTAGAAAAACTAATATTGCTGAAATTAATTAATAAGGCTAAACAAGGTGTGGGGCTATGGCCTTCAGAAAGCGAAATGCTTTTTGCACAGAATGCCTGGGCGCATTAGCAGAAATGATGGTATTTTCTTTAAGAATTCTTATGTTCTTTTGCAAACAAAACAGGTTGTACTAAATAAACTCTGTTTCAGGAGTTTTACTTCCTTATTATTAAAGTTCATGAGATTTTCAACTAACTTTCTGGTCAGAAAGGATATTAATAACCTTGTTGTGTGAGGATTTTCCTTAGCATAGTTTCAGAAAGGTGCAAACATATTCATCAGAAGTGATTATTTGTTTAATTATGCCAGAAAATGCTGGTAAGCTTTTGAATTTTCTAATTTAGTCCAGTGCCATTTTTTTCATTCTTTTCATAACTCTAGATATAATCAACTGTAATATTTCAGACATATGTTTCCATTTTATTTTATGTTGGCAAAGCCTTTGATTGCAGTCCCCAGTGCTTACCTTAACTACACCTCATAGAGGCTGTAAATACACCTCTCCTCAGCTGCATTGCAGCTAGAGACAGCGTCTGGCAGCAGCCTAGGATGGGCAAATGACCTCAAAATCCTGAGGGCCTATAGCAGCGGTGTTCCACATTATTGATAGTAGCAGAGATATTGACAGTCTGTGCTTGGAAGGAAAATAGGAGTTTGATATGACATATTGTGTGTCTCAGCAAGACTCATAAATAATTTTGACAAGTTTTTGTATGCATGGGAAAGTCCTTGATTCAGCCTCCCATAAAAATAAACTTCTATTATGGAATGTATTTGTCAAGTGGCTGTGTGATGGATGGAGCTGCGTTTACCCCTTGGCAGTTCGATGAGTTTTAGATGCACAGCTTACCAGAGAGGATTTACGGGCAGTACAGAAATAATTATTCAGTATGAAATACATAATTCCTGTACCTGGATTTTCATTTTTTATTATATTTTGTTTCTGTTGCATTTCTGGTCTTTAAGACAAAAGGCCTTACCATTTTACGTGGAGCTCTTGAATGCCTGTAGTTTTTTGTTTGGAGAAACCAATTCCTTTCCCAAACTTGGCTGATATTTTGTTAATTGAATGTAAGCTTTTAGCAAATTGGGCAAAACCAGACAGGTTTGCATCTGAAAATTTTTATTTTTACCAATAAAAACTCTCTTGAAAGGATTTCTTAAGCTTCTGATGGGGAAAAATTAACAAATCGTATTAAATTTAGATTCTTATGATAACTATTGCTCATATTGCTCTTACTGGGTNTTTTTTTTTTTTTTTTTTTTTTTTTTTTTTTTTAACCAAGCACTATGCGTACATGAAGAGGTTACACTTTTCTGACATTGAACCCAGAGCACCTGGCACATTTGTTCCATTCTTCCTTAAGGCTGCTCCCTTGACTCTTTCTCCCCCTTTCTTTTTTTTCACAGTAGTCTTGCTTTTCTGTCAGGGCTGCCTTCATATCTCCTCTTACCTCTGTCATTTCTGCCTGTTCATTACTCACTCCTTTCACCTGTTCTGTTTTTACTCATTTAACTTTTTCTTTAGACTTTCTCTCTTTTTTTTTCCTATTCCTGTCCTCTTAATTGGATGTTCTTCTTCCTGTTAATAGTTTCTCCAGCCTTTCTCCTTTACTTTCTTCCTACTCCTCCAGTCCATTTTTTCTTACCTTTTTTTACTCTTTGTTCTCACCATTATCTCACGTTCTAGCTTGCTTTTACACAGTTACTTTATGACTTTCTTTTTCAGTCCCTTCCCTCTCTATTACTTATCACTCCTAACAGTCATATTTTCTTCCAAGTTTTAAACTTCTTACCATGACCTTCTGACAGATCCCAGTTGTTCTGTCTTCCCAAAATGTCTTCCCTGTTTGAAACTTACCGAAGTTGTGAACATGGCACTTTTTTAGTCTCTACAGGACTATCTAGTTTTGGATAGTTCCCATATCTTTGGTTGAGGAATCACACTGTCCTAACTTGCCAGGAAGAACAGTGTAGTCCTGAATGTGTTAACCAAGCTTATTATTGTAAAAGAGTACTAGTTTTTAAAATAACTTTCAGCATATAGTATAGCATGTCGTGGATCAGGCTTAGAGATTCCACTCATTACAGGCAGGAATTATTGTGAACAGAGGATTTCTAAAGAAATAGCAAACTGTTTTTAAATGTAGAATATTTATTTTAAGACTTCATGCCATTTACCATAGCTTCTAGATACGGCAAATTAGAATTTCTGTTCTTCATTTAAACACATTCTGAGATTTGTGTAGAGCAATTTGAATGTAAAAAATGTGCCTGCTCAAACAGTCTGTGGAAATAAGACAGTATGTTAATCCTTGCAGTCAGCACCTGGATTCTAAAAACTGGTCACAATTAGAGTTGTGCTAGCCTCAGGCATACAGGCACCTGGCTGGGCTGCTCACACACAGCTCACATGCTTGGATTTGAGCTGCCCTCCAATCTGCCACTGGCTGTCCAGGAGGATGTGGTGTCCAGTGCCTGCTCTGACCTGTCTGACCCAGGTGGACCTTTTCAATAGCCTTCAGCATCTCTGGTACCACCAGTGGGCAGCTGAGCTGATTCATTTCTGTATGTCAGCATGCAAAATAATGTTACATATTTCTTCTAATATATTAGAATTTAGCTGAAGTTAGGAGCAGGGAGTCAGCAGCAATCTCATTTGGGCTGTGTTAATAAAGCATTGTAGAACAACTAAATAGCAGGTGCCTGCAAGCAGTTGCATCCTCTATCTGCCATTCTCCCATACATGCAATACCATATAGGCCTCCTGTGATTTTGAATCTTTACCTCCTACTGAAAATTGTCCACAAAAAGCCTACTTTTTGTTATTTATTCCTGAATCCTGTTCGTTAATGGACAGTATCTGCCTGGCAAAACTGATTTGCTACTACTGCTGATCGAGATAACACATGTAAACAGGAGGAAGGACTTGGTCTGCTACAGCTAATTATGCCACTGCAAAAATCTGGCAGAGGTGAAAGCCAGACAGTTGTGAATTAATTAGCAGTCATGGATTCATGTTTATGCTGTCTTGTCTCACGTAGGTCAGGGCATTCCATGCTCAAGAGCTGGGAGCTAGAGCAGTAAGTGTTCCTCATTTTCCTGCCATCTCTACTGGGAAGAACATCTACTGAGGAGAAGGGAAATTTTCTACCAGTTAGATTGGAACCATAATTCTTTAAAATGTCATTCCATAATTGATGACATAATTTTAAATAGTTGCCAGGTCTACTGAGAGATCACTGTTTGGTCCATGATAGCTGAAGGTCTGTCTGTACTTCCATTATAAACTTCCTTAATAGGGAAGAATTAATGACCTAGCTATTACGAGTATTTTTGTCCTAAATCTTACTCAAAAAATCCTCATCTAGAAGCAAAAAATATTTATAGAATGCTTTTCATTTTTTTTTTCTGCAGCCAATTTCTCTGGAATTTGGATGCTAAAATAGGAAAAGTAATATTTTATAGTTGTACCTGCCTTTCTTTCTCTGAATGTCATGGAAAGAAGTGAAGGATGGGGGGACAGGTAACTGTAATCTGTGAATGATTATATAAATATGCACTTAAGTGTTTTTTTTTTCTTTATTTTGGGGAGTTTGAGGGACAGGCTGCTGCCTGTTAAGTATTTATGACTGTCTTTTATGAATGTCCCTTCCTTCTTCCCCAAACCTGCTGCTACATTTGTAAATTCTTTTAACAAAATTTTAGTAATCTTTCTCATAGAGCTCTGTATTAGCAGTGCTGTATTAACATGAAGCTTTCTAATAAGTATCAAGCAATTTCTCAATGTGCAGTTCTGTGTCAGAGATTTCTATTACTAATATCTTCAGGCAACTTCATTTCAATCCATGTTGTGCTTCAAGGATCTGTCGAAGTGCACTTCAATGCATCTGAAAACATCCTCAAAATAGAACAACATGGATTGAAATTGAGCGGCCTGGAAGCAAACCAGAGGGGACAATAACAGCTTAGTAAAAGTCTTATTTTTCTCCAGTCTCACTTTCTTTTTCATACCACCATTAAACATAGGAAGTTGAACAACAATTAAATACAGTGGCTTGCTGTGGCTTGCTGTGGCAGTGTGGCAGTCTCCCTGGAAGAAGTAGCATTCACAGGTCTGAAGGATAAACTGATGGTTGTTTCTGAACCTGTGTGTCTGTCTTCCTCTGGTACTCAGATCTCAAAGGGTGAAACTGGAAGTGCTCTTGCTGATTTTTAAGCCCCCTATCTGCATATACAAACCCCATTTTTTTTTATTCAGCAAAATGAGTGTTTGTTAGTGCATTGAATGGAGATGCAGGACAGGAGTTTCTCAGCAGTGTGCCTGTTACAGACTAGCTTTCAGTTTTCATGTATTCCTTCTCTTATGAGGATATACAAAAGAATAAAAAGCTGCTTTCTTTCTCTTTTTTTTTTTTTTTTTTGCAAAATGTAAGATGAGTAGCAGTGATAGTTACTTCCAAAGAATCATTTTAAGTGATTTTCTATTAGAAAATAAAAATTTTTAGAGGACAATAGAAATATTCTTGTCAAAAACTGAACAAAAATGTTTGCTGTGGAACTTGTGTTATTAGACACAAATTAAAAACAATATCTTTATGTGCATGGCATTTAATTTGGAATTTATGGCCAAAATTCTGTGCATAAACATACTATTGCTTTGCTGGGTGGCAGTAGGTACCCTCACAGACAGTTTTGTAGGTAAAAGATGATCAGGGTTCAAGCCTGGGATCATTCTGTAGGCAAGGGAACTGCATTATTTCCCTAAACCTAAGAAGATTTCTAGTTAGTTTGTGTATTTCAGAGGAAAAGTTCTGAAAATAAACTATTAGTGTAACTGATAACATGATATCTAGCTCAATTTCAAAAGAATTTGAAAGGCAATTTGAGGGAAATGATGCAATCACCACAGTGAGCCAGCAGTACAGTGATTTTAGTTAATTATCATGTACGTATGTATAACAATTAGTGTAACATTTTCTGTAATTTAAGGATATAATGTGATCAGAGTAGCTGTTTCACTTGTGACCAAAGTACATGAAAAAAAAGGGGAATGTACTATTTACTAATATGTACTCAAGGCAGATATCCATTTCGTTTTAGCAAGTAGGTCTGTTTAAAAGAGGCAGGAGAGGAGGCTACTTATTAATGGAATAAAGTCCAATCACATATCAAAAAATTTGATTTAAAAACTTGTAATATTTCATTATTTTTTTCTGTATGTTTGGCCAGATTTGCCTAATGGAAAGTTCCTTTAGAATGTTTGGTTATTTCGGTGGCATTATTTCGGTAGTTAAACAGTGCCTGAATAATGCTGATGTGTAAGTGGGGCCCTCACTTTGGAGAGTACCCACTGTACTGTAAGTTGCACTGTCTTTCAGTCAGTCTAGGAGCAAGGCAAAGGACCCTTTCCTCCCCATTCATCAGGGTGCAACCCTAAATACTGCATTTTAAATTAAAGAAGTAGATCACGGATGCTTTATTTTTTTTTCTGTATTCAATACAGAAAAAGAAGTAGAGAGAATGTGGCCTGCTTTGTTCATGAATATTTGAAGTTGTGAGTGGAACTGAAAGTGCTAATATCCTCAGTAGGTAAAAACGTAGAGCAATTTTTTTCAGATATACCTAGGAAATCTGCTTCTAAGTAGTGTAAAATACAGGGTACTGAAAATTTCACTTCATGCCAAAAGTTATGCCCTGAAGGTTTATTTTAAGTAGAGTAGGCTTTGCCAGTATCAACTGAACAGATTTATTAGGGGAGGTGGCTTGTGAGTGATTCCATATAGTGAGGTGTCTAACTGGAAGAACCAGAACCTAAGTTAGGTATTACTTAAGCCATGTTCACTAAAGAAGGATTTAAAACCCATTTTCAGATCTGGTGGGTGTTTATTAGGTATTCATATGGACATGTAGATATTTAGAAGTCCCTTTTTATTCAAGATCAAATTTGGCTCTGCCAGCTGCAGTTTAGAGGTAAGAAAAGTCATGAAAAATATTCAGTTGTTCATGACTAAGAGGGGAAAAAAAAGTAATTTTGTAAAGCTGTGATTTTGTTATAAACCAGAACCTAAAGCCTGAGTGACAGTTCAAAAGATTTCAGTTTTATTGTTGTGTGAAGTTTGCCCCTAACCATCCCAAAATCAGAACATGGGCTTCACAGCCTGACTTTGCCTGAAGAGATACAGTCTTAAATTTGGGGATTCCAAAGGGTTTTGTTGCCTTCTGTATTTTTCCATTGTCCTTCAGCCAAGCTCAGCAAGACCAAACTTGACTTTCTTAACATCATGTCTGAGGTAAATATCTAGAAAATCACCACAAAGAAGAAAGAAGCTGACTCAAGAAACTTCATGTACCTTCTCTAGACATCAGACAAAAGAGAAGAAAAAACCCCATAAAGTCATTCTTTGCCCTGAAGCTGAGTTTATTCAAGTATAATGCACTATCATGTTATCATTGTTAAACTTTGAAAAACAGGAATTGCAAAAGTTGATGTCATTCAGTTTACAACATAAGCTTTAGCTGTTGCTTGGGTCTATAGTTTAGTCATATGCATGTAAATTTTGGCATACAAACTTCACATCCTTAAGGATTTTTTTCCAGTTAAGGTATGAAGATAAAGAAAAAATAACCAGAAGTTACAGACAGGAGTTGTAGAATATTCTGAGTTGGAAGAGATCCACAAGGATCATCAAGTCCATCCCTTAAGTGAAATCAGCAAGCATGAGATATGAAGTGGATCAGAAATCAAGTCCTGAGGCAAATAGAACTGAAGAGAGTAAATGAATTTTAGTCACTGTTAATACTGACTGTAAGTGACCTTCTTCAAAGCCATGTTTCTTTAAGGTGGTTTTGAGAAGGCCAAACTATGAACTTCATTCAGATGATGAATTGAGTCTTAGTCATCCCAAGTTTCTCTCTTGATTTGAACAAGACTAAATTTAAGTCAGAACACTATTGGTTGTGAATGTCATAATTTCCCATTGTGAAATTTGTTCATTGATGAATGAAATGTGAAGTCTTCATTGCACAATATTTTATTGTGTTTTGTTTTTTTTTTCTCATGTCCCACCTATGGAGAGACATTAATGTTTGCACATTTTTTTTTTTCCTTTTTGTGTCATGATTTCTTCTATTTTGTGCTTTTCAGAAAGCATGTGTTGTTTATTTAGTTGAGAGACTATGTGTTGTAAAATTACCTCACTAATTGTTTTTTTCTGGTGCGGTTTTTAAAAATTCCAATTTTTAAATAGGTGCTAATGTTTTTGCTTTGAAATGTGGACATTTACTGCCACAGTAAGGATACAAGTAATTGTATAATCTTATTGTTTTCTATCTGTGGAAAAATTTCTTTTGTACATCTTTTTTGATGCATTTCCCGTGTGTTGGTCTTCATTTTGTGCATTTTTCAATCTGTAATAGTCCAAATTCCCTTTCAATCCTACAACATATTATATGAACACGATTACAAGTATTGTGTTTCAGGAAGGGCATTCTTTTTGTGTCGTGTTGGGTATTAATGATATTTCACCAAAACAAGATTTTATGCAAAAAATTTTGCTTCATTAAAGATTTAGAACTTCATTAGTTTGTCTTTGGAGGCTACAGAGAGGTGAATTTCAGTCATTTAGCTCTGTTTTCTAATCTTTCTTCAGAGTTTCAAATACATATGTATTTTTAACAGTACATAGTATATACATGGAAATTTCCAACATCCTGCTGCATCTGAATTACATTTTGATTTTTGTTTGGTTTTTTTTTTTATAACAATGGTTTTCTACTCTTTTGATTTCACATGATGAAAAAATAGCTGGCATGGATTTTATCAGTCTTTCCAAAGAGCATCACCAGACAGGGGCCTGTCATGGAAAATCACAGACAGCATGAAAAAAAAATTAGAAAATGAAAACAGGTTATAACTGAAACCAGACTATCAAACTTCTTGACAGACACAAGGTTATAGTATAGCAGTTTATTCAGGAGCCAAATGGCAAGAAAACCTTTTTGTGCTATGGGATGGGACATACCTTCCCAAGCCAAGCAGAATTATCCTGTAAAATGCAGTTTGGATAGTCAGATTTCAGTCTTCTCTTAAACTTTGTGTGAGCTTTATCTAACCTGCAAAGTGACTATTTTTTTTAAGCAATTAAAAAAAAGGGTGGGGCTAAACAAAGGTAGTCTGTTTTTAATCAACTTTGGTGCTCTCAGACAAGTGTCCTAGCTAGCATGGATTTACAGAGATCCCTGCTAGCTAAATAGAAGATAATGATGAAAGAGGAAAGATGGAAAGAACTTCCGAAAGTCCTTCAGATGCACTGGAGTTCATGCATCCCTTTTTTGTTTGTTTCATTCCTTTTTTGAAACTCCTCTCTACAATTCATCTCAGACTAGGACTGACATGTTTCTCTTTTCCTTTATTCACTTTCTACTGAAGTATCAGAATTATCTCCTCACTGTACAATGAATTTGATTGCTTGTGTTTATTTAATCTCTCCTTTCTCCACCCTGTTTTTTCTCCTTACTCTTCATGATCATATAATGTACAATGTGTAGTTAAATTAGTGTAAACCTAATTTAAAGTGAGTGAAGTGCACCTGTGTTCTAGGATTAGCTCTAGTGCACCTACATGCAGTTCCCTTAACTATGTAAATTGAGATATAAAGCTTTCTGATAAAAACAAGACCATAGCAAGAGACCAATTCTTTGAGTATTTAAGAAAAAAATTTAAATTCAGCCTCAGCATTCTTTCTCATATTGCATTTCTTGTAGTCCCTTATACATCTTTTCTTCAAGAAAAATATTGGTTTTCAGATTCAAATTTTTACTTCATCTCTTTTTCTCATTTTCTCCCCTTTTCCTTTCCCTCTCTCTTTACAAGCAAGTCCAAAGAGGAAGTTGGACTAGTAGCTCATATTTTATGCCTTAGCCTGTTACTTTGTTCTTTGGGTACCAAAGCAAGCTGTTCTGTACAATATTAGATTGGTAGAATCTGGTTTCTAAGTGGAACAACCCAAGAATGCCTTCCTTTACAAGCAGGTTTTTTTTTTCTTGTGCAGCATTTTTTCCAAGTGCACAAAATTGAAGTATATAAATTTATTAAGTTTTGTTAATATTCTCAGTAGTTACTGAGAAAATTGCTAGACATAGTTTTGTATTTGTTTTCTTTGCTTCTCCTTGATTGATTTTAGTTTAAGTTTCAAATACTTCAATGATTATTTGTTCACTTATTCTAATATTAGGAGGTCAAACTCACAGCTGAAATAGTAATTTTCACCTCTTACGTGCAAATTATTATTTCCCTCTAAAATACATAGAATAAACTTTAGACTGATTCAGAACCCTGAAATTCCCAGGACTTGGAATTCGTGCCTACATGCAAATTTCACTAATGACACCTATTTCCATTAGATGATAAAATCAGAAAGGAAAAAATATTCTATTTAAACATTCTCCGATTGTGTATTTCAGTCCCTATTCTATGTTTGTAACTAATCCTAGCTCAAAAGGTTTTGAACAATTTACATGTAAGCATGAACAGGAAAATATTGCTTCAGCACTCTTCCAGCCATTTATTCCAGCCATCTTTTAAAACCTTTTAAATAGGTTTTAAAAATGTTTAAAATGGTTAGCTGGAAGTTCCAGCCACACATCAAAAGTCATTTCAACCCACCTGGTAATCATGAGTTGAGTTTGGATTTGTTTTAGGACTTAGTTTTTCTATTTTACCTATTGATGGAATGAGGAAAGAGGAGGTTGCATGACATAAGCATGACATAAGCAGTGACCATGGGGCGAGTAGCTGTCAGAGCTAAGAACTCTTTGAGCCGCTTTCTTTTGTCTCTTGCACCAAGCAAAGCTGCAAAGGTTTGGCATCATAACCTTTGGAAGTGACTGCTTTTGCTTTTTTTACTCAATCCAGATTGTAATGAAAGTAAGTGGCATATAATGGTTGTTTTTTGTATTTATGCTCAGATTCATTGTGGTCTTTCAAATGGTGTTTACATGAATCCATGAAAGAGCAAAACATCATGGACTTTTAAAATAGAAATATTAGTCAATAAATAGTGTAGCTGAAAAATCAATAATAAAATGTAGGTGGCTTTTACTGCTAATTTAATTAAGTCTGTATCATGTGTAAAATTGCATATGGACACATAGGTAGAGCTGCTTACCCATATTGAAATGTAACTCTCATATACCATTTGAAAACGAGCTGACATGAAACTTGCTATAAAAAATGAAATATTCTAAGATATCCAGTATATCTGTGAATAAATGAGATGTGCAGAAATAAAAAGGAAAAAAACAACTTCAAGTTGTCTAAAGAATTACATGAAGATAATAGAGAGTTTTTGGTTTTTTTCCTTATTGATTATTCCCAGAACTTAAGGTTTCACAGTTAGATTGACAACTGAGTTATTTGCCCATACCTAGTGACTGACAACAGATAATGGAAAGGCTTTTACCATGATATAACAGCAGACAATAATTTCTAATTTACTACTATAGTTCTCATCAAAAGTACCCCAGCAAAAACAGTAGATTTATCACTTCAATTACTGGAATTTCACATTTAGTTTAAAGAGACATGTTTCTATTATGTGACAGGCTTTACAGATTCTGAACTTCTTCAGACATTTCAGCTATCAGAGTAATCAGGAAAAGATATAAATGAAAGCAATTGTTTTAGTTTTATAACTTTCAGTGCTGTCTACTGGCAAGAAACGAAACAGGCCATAAACTGATGGTCTTTGCCAAGTCTATAAAAGGGAAAAAAAAGACATTCCATATCAGTCTTTTTTACTTTTTTTTTAAACCAACTGTCTGATACTGGATGAAAATAATGTTAAAATAGTATTCAATTAATATCTACAAATTAACTTTTATGTCTATATTTTTTAAACTAGCCACCTAGTGATAATAAAATGTTGTTTACCTCAAAATATATTGAATATATTTTTAATACATTTATTCATATCGCTTCTGTCCAGCTTGCATGCCTCAAGCTATGAGAGGGAACCAAAAGATTAAAAAAAAGACTAACATAAAAAACAGTCAACAATCATAGGCTTCTGTACTCTAAAAAAAGGCCATATGAAGGATTTTAAAACTGATTTAAAATATTCTAACGGGTAGTGTTTTCTACATTTGTGGAACATGGGTTGTTCACTGCTTTTTTTGAGGAGCATATCTTTTATTTTTATAATTCACCCCCCCACTTGGTTGTTTTATTGGGAAATAGGAAGTGCTACGTGTAACTGGGGTTGCTGGGGCATTTCTGAAACCCAGATTTGAATACCCTCAATGTGTCCCAGCCTCATGTCAGGGAATATCTAGTCACAGATGTGCTCCCATGTGCCTCTCTTCTGTTGCTTTCTAGAGTGCCCTAATTTCTTGTTCAAAGACAACCTTTGCTTGTAAACTGATGGGGATATCTGGATTCTCCCCAGATTGGGTCCCAGGTCAGAGGACTGAGGAACAAAATGCTGGTGTGAGTGTTTGTGTCATGGTACCCTCCAATCAGTCATAGTAAATGCAGTGAACAAATCTTAGTGGGGTACCGTGCTGTACTTTCCATTTTATGGCAAGATAAATCAGTGCACTATAGGATATCTGATCTGACTCTAGGTTCACTTCAGGAGATTTGGATCTGTGTCTAGAGAAATAGCCTCTAACATTATGCTTATGCAGACAATCATAGCAGTTCCCTCCGAAATTTCCCTTTTGCAGCAACCCTTGGCAATCCCTTCCACTTCTCATCAAATGAAAGGCATTGAAGGAGGTTTTTATGAAGGATCCCTAGCAGAGACAGTTGGCACATTTTCATGTGGGATTCGCAGTCCTTCTGCAAAGAGTCATTTCTCTCTTAAATACTGTCTTACTCAGAGATTTTCCTGCCTCCTCCTCTCAGACCAGAGAGCAGGAGAGTAGGACTGGGAATCAAAGGCACATGGATTGAGTGCACGCTGCAGAAGACTCACGCTGGTGTGCCAGGTCAGGCGTGCTCTGCTGTGTTACCCACACAAAGGTGCTAGAATAGCAAAGCACCGTAATAAAACCTCACCAACTAGAGAAAACAGTAGGGATTTCCCCACAGCTGTTGCAGAATTCATAAATAAGTTCACGCAATTATGATATTTGGTATAAATGAAATGCCATCACACATGGTGCCTCTGATGGTCTGATGATTGCTAGGGTGCAGCTTGTATCACAGAGCATGCATTTGCTGGCAAAAGGGGAGAGAGATTATCTATTCCATCATATGTGAAAGGGATCTTATTTGGGATTTGCTGTAGTAGAGCAGTGTAGTAGTTAAGCTAGCTCTACAGTTTTACTGCCTGTTACAGCTGAATTTTCAAGAAAAGCTCTGATTTAGATCACAGAAAGGAAGTATCTAAGTGCTATATATGGTGTCAAACGTGCATAAGTGATTGAGCACATCTGTTTATGAGGTACAATACTTGAGTGATAATGTTTATGAGGAGTGCTATTAGGGTGAATAACATAGCTGCTGGTTAAATGCCTTTTTGGATTGTTTTTATATCCACTGATTTAAAGTAGATCTAAATAGATTGGTCACGTATTCCAGATTTGTTTGTTTGTTTGTTTACTTTTACAGAGGCCAGGGAAGAAGTTTTAATTAGTTCTGTGCTGATGAAGTTCTAACCTCTCAACCTTAAAATCAAAGTAAGGGACTGTAAAATCCCAAAATGGCAGCCCCAAATGAGCCTGCAGCTCTCCACTGGTTAATATAGATTCTTCCTTCCAAAACTGAAGGTAGCAGTATTTCGGCACATGATTAGCGTTTTATTTATAATATTCATAAAGTAGTATTTCCGACAGCTTAGCGGCAGAAATGCTAAGCCTAAGTTAAATTTAGGATAAGTGTTTTCTTAAGAATTTTTTTTTCAAATAATTTCATCTCACAGTCATGTAGAATGGCAGATGTTTGCAAATCTTGGTGTAAAATTGATTGAAATATTTTAAGAAAACTGAAATAATGTCAGTGGCAAAATTTATTTTACCAAGTGCAGATGTAAGACATCAAGTTCTCAGACTGATGGCAGAATTAACAAAAAACACCATCTGGTTCAATAATTATCTGAGAATACCCATATTCTTGGATTTGTTTTAATACCACTTAGTTCCCAGCTTTATTTTATCAGTGTTTGCACACCAATGAGACTAGATTGTGCAAAATGAAGACTACTTCCATCTGATCATTTTTAAAAAACAACGTGTTTTTGCATGAATAATGAATCTTTGAATTGTTACTAAACAAGCAAATTATTTGCGTATGTGTCACATCGGTTATCAAGTTTGCACATGTGACAGCTTCAACAGCCGTCACATAAAATGCATAGAGCTTGTAACCATATGTTTTTGCTTGACAAAAAGCTAAAACTCAAGATCAATTTTCAATATGGGATGCACAAATTAGCACTTTAAAATGCTCCACAAATTTGGCGAAATACGCAGAAATAGCACGTTTCTAGATATTAACTGATATCTTTGGATTCGACCTTAAGGTATTCAATCATTTTGATTAAAAGACTGATTTCTCATAAAACCACAGTCTGTTGGAGGCGCAAAGCCAATGACATTTGAGCATTCATATATTTTCATAAACTTTGAACAATGTCAGTGAGACACCTCTTCAATCTTGGCCACACAACAGCAGGGTATTCAATCTTTCTTTAGCTTAAGACAGAAAATTTGAATATCAGCATAGGGTTATTAATGTGACAGTTCACATGGTGTGTACCATGTTGATTCTTAAAAAGCAGATCTGTGGAATGTACGGAGCACTGTTTTCTGCTCTTGCTCTTAAAAATCCAACAGAAAGTCTTAAAATGCATTTTAACAGCTTGATCGTTACGCTTTTTAGTAGTAAAACATGAAGAAAATTGACTACAGTTTTACACCTTGAAAGTCACTGGTATTATTTCTGTGATTATATCATCCGTTGTGTTTAATATTAAAGATGTACAACAGATCTCATCGTGTATTATTTAATTCTTTTTGTTTGTAAAAAAATTGCATTAGCAAGTGACTAAGCAGCCATGCAGTTAAATATTTAGTTGCTCCACCTCCCCCTTTTTCTTGGCTTAGTGTCTGTCAAAATTTAAAGCATTCCAAATAAATAAATAGACATCCCTCCCCATGCTTATTTCTTTAAATTCAGATTTTTTGAGTAATGTAATGTTGTTCAATGTAAGCGTGTCATTTTGCATTACATCATGTTGTAGGTCAGATGCAATGTAACTTTTTATGATGCATTGTAAATGACAAAACATGCTGCAATATGTGATATATATTGGTACGTGCCCCTGATAACATCGCTTTTTCTTTAGAGTGTTGTCGCCTGAGCAGCTTGGGAGAAACCAGATGGGCTGTGAGGGGAAGATGAGCAATTCTGTCTTGCCCAAACTGCTAATGTGACAACACACTGTTAAGACAGGAGACAGCGAGGTGCATGTGTTAATATAATACAAGGCACCCACAGATGTCCCAAAGTTTTCATTTAAAAAGCCCTGTTAAACAAACAAACAAAACCCAGAATCTCATCCTATTTCAGTGACAGTGGGAAGATCTGCTATTACTGTTGAGCAAGGTAGGGTAGAAGTCAAATTGGGTTTAGATCTGTGGTGTGTGCTGGTAAATACTGACTACTCTTGTACAGGAAGAAACAAGGAACGTATCTTGGAATTCAGCATTTCAGTTGCTTCATCAATTCCAAATTTACTGTAATAATTTAATCTTTCTATAAGATCTATCTTAAAGGATGTTGAAATCTGTTACAGTTTTCCATCACATCCAAAAGGCTTCACTCCCCGTTGAAAACCAGCCATTAGCTGAGGTGAAACTTGCAGGATTTCAACACAGAGCAACATTATATGACTAATTATATTACTGTATTTCAGTTTAAAGTGCAAGGGTAACACAGGTAAGTGTTATGTACTTAAAAACACTGGAATTTTCCCAGGACATTCTTACTTACAGAAAATGTGCTACAGGAATTTACCACAAGTATATCACTGCACAGTATTTCCACCTGTGTGATGCCCCACAAATGCAGTAAAAAGTCAATATTCTTAATAGCTTGAAATGTCCTTGTTAGGACATTAGCTGAATAAAAGGCTTTTTTTCCATAGTAGTGTGGCCATATGTAAGCTGTTCAAATTGTGCTTTCACTATCATTAGTTTACTCTCATTTTGCTTTTAGACTCCAAGGCCTTTCAGTGGCTTGCTTCCCTCGGTTCTGTGTTTGTACAGGGCCTGGCACAATACCTCTAAGAACAATTACAACATATAAATTGTATATAAAACACTACTAATACTGCTTAATTCCATGCAGAGCTATCACTTCATTGATAACTCAGAAGCAAAAGCAGCATGAAGAGGCTCACCACTAACTTTTCTGAGCAATAGAGTTTACTTTAAACAAAGAATTCTTCTATTTCATCTCCACCAGTTTTCGAGTGTACTGAGGTTGTAATGTTAGACCTGCAGAGCAATTTGTAGTGCTGATTTAGGCGGCATTACCCATCCATGTGTTTGGATGTGTGTGTATATCTCAACTGATTACATACTCTTCTCTTGTTGTGAGTTTGGACCAATTTTCACAAATGGCAGAGATGCACACAGACACCTAAGCTGCAAGTAGTAAGATACATCCAGAAGCCTATAAAAAAAGCTCTGCAGTATCCTAGAAATTGTGTATTTTGGGTGGTGTGGTTGTGTAACTTCTTCATAAAAGTCACATTTTGTTTACAATTTGTTTTTGGTCTTGTTCCGTATATTTTGAACACTTTGCTTTTTCTATGCCTTCTCCTGCCCATGTAGTCAGTCAAGTTGTTCGCTGAGGTCTTTTTGGGAGTTTTGTTTCCATTCTGGTTTCTTCAAAAGTAGAAAAGTAAAAGCATGGAAAAAAAAGGGAGAGCAGTAGAAAATCGTTTGACGTAATGGTTAAAAATGCCTGAACTTCAAGAAGAAAGACTCTTATTTTGTGGGTTTGGGGTCTTTATTCAAGCCTTCTAGCAGTGAAGGGTTTTCTTTCTTTTCCCCAGCACTTGTAATGAGATTGTTGCTATATAATGAAAGAATCTACAGGACAAAATCTTTCCTGTTTTAACACAGATACCATGTCACTGGCTCTCTTCTTCTTGTGCAGTTGTGATGAAAGCTATATGAATGGCTGAGCTGTTCCAAAAGGCAGTATTTTCATTCTGAGTAGAGAATAGCTGTGGGAAGACTAAGAGCTTCTTGATGCTGCTGCTTCTTTTTCCGCTAACTTTTCTTCCTTATTCAGCCGCAGTAGAAATTGGGTGGGAATTGATAATCCTTTAGGAATGTAGCTTTTGACACTTATCTGGTGGATGATAATTAATGCATTCCAAGAGGATTATCATAGTGGACTGTAGTTATAAAAGAGTGACATTCCATTTACGTGGAGTGAAACTTTAATATATGGCTGTCTCTACCACATATTTTTAGGAGAAATCTTCAACCTTTCAGCTCCAGACAATGTAACTCCACCCAGTCCAGCTGTAATGAGCAGCTATAGGCACAGGCAGTTTTTACCAGTATGATACCATGTCTTAAAAGCACAGAAAACCCCAAAATATTATTGTTAACATAGCATGTATGTAACTGTTTCTGAGATATTCAGGATGAAGCATTTTGTTTATTGACCTGAAGAGGAATAATGTTTTCAAAAATTTTGAAATACAGGATGAAGACTGGATGCAATGGGATTAAAACAGTTTTTGGATTTTTTGTAAGCTGCATTTTTTACTATAAACTTCACTACAGTATTGCAATAGAATGAAATATTCATAGACAAGTTGCTCAGAACTGCGATATCTTTAAAAACTTGCAAATTGCTATATCACTTCAATAATAAAATTGATATTTTTGGGATTTATGATGGTGGTTTTGGGCAGGGTTAGCTGGTCTACACTACTGTCTTTTGTGAGGAGCAAAGCAGCCCATTTTCCTGAAGCCAATGGGATTTGGGACTGGCTTGCCCATCCCACCATTATATGGGACAGGAGTCTGTCCTCCCACACGGGTCACAGGAATATTTTGGCTCAGTTGAAAGGGTCAGTTTCCCTATGGTATTGATCACTGGGACTGCAAAGTTTCCTGTAGTATTAGGAGATGAATGGATTTTAAAATACAGGATACTGATGAGATTGATACCTATATATTACCACCTTTAGGTTCCAAGAGTTGCAAAACGCAGTATGACAGCATCAAAAAGGCTATCACTGATTGTATTACACATTACTGTATAATCTAGGTAATTTTATAACAGTAAAGCAGTAGCCTGCTATGATTCAACTGCAGGAAAAATACATTTGAGTATACCTTTGCATTTGTTCTTTTATTCTCCTAAGTTAATCTTAGGGAGGAAGTGTTATTAGCCACCAGCCATTTGTCAGGATGGGCTTTGTTTTCGGTTTCACTGCACTGACTTCTGCATTGCATTGCAGATGCTACATGGATGCTAACAGGCTCTCTGTGCTAATCTGTAGCAGCATTCCTGTCTCTCTCTCCAGCAAGAAAAACTCCTTTCTGATATTTCATTAGTGTTTGGTTGGTTCAGTAATAGAGTTTATGGTCTGGTTTTATGTTTAACTACCTTTTTGTTATGAACTACTGCCAATCTGCTAAAAAGAGTATTTTTCAGTAAAAAAAATAAATCGAAGATGTCAGGCAATTCTCAGAACTACAAGAATTGTTTCAGAATCAAAGTATTCTGTAAGGTGCTCAAGTTGAGGTCATACTCCTCCAACACATCCTGACGCACAATAAAGATTACATAAATGTTAAATAAGAATACCATCTCAAAAAATACATTTCCTTTATGTAGAAAACAAATTTGTGTCATCGAGTTGTAGATGTAGGAAATGGAAATAATTTATAGGGTCCCCTAGTCAAACCCACATGAGATACAAGATTACTGAATAAAGCAAGTTTTACAGTGCTCTGTCCCATCTTTGCTGTGAAAAACAAAGACCCATTTAAATTGAAATTTTAAACAGCTTCAAGAAGAAAGAAAACCTCAACATTTGTAAAATAATGTAAACTCAACATTTATAAGGATCAAGACCCTTTTTAAATACATTGATGAAAAATATGTCCTAACATTGGAGCTGATGCAGGGAAGAAGCCATATTTCAATCAATAAAAGCCCAGTGGCTTAGCACCTTGCCAGGATCCTGTCTAGACTGTCCTTAGGTATTGTGGCAATTAGGTGAGAGAGAGCCAAAATTAGTACCATGAGCATAACAAATATGGGAGATATTTTCAAACCAAGAGGCATCCTAGAACAAATAAGTCACTGAAAGCCATGATCTCTTCTTTTTCATGTCAATATTCTTCTCTCATTTTACTTTGTCCTGGTTTATTTTGTGTCTATATTGTTATCTTCTTTGTACTTTTAAGCAAATCTCCATTTTATCTGGCCCCATTGGAAGGCACCATGACAATTTGATGTTTCTTGGCCCCTCACTTGTAAGAGGTGAGGCTTGTAGTTTGCTGGCTTTTTGACATCAGCAAAATAGTCCTAGGTAATTCTGAATATTAATGTTACTAACATAGTGTGTTATGTGTCATTACTAAATATTTCAGGTGAAAACTTGGTCTCATCATCACCTTAATGTCCCATTCTTTCCTCTTCCAAAAAAAAAAGTAAGCAAGAAGCGTTCATACATATGCTACATCTGGCTTGATTTCTTTTTCTGTTTTTAGGTTCAAATAGTAGTAATGATTAATAACATAATGGCTCTGAGACATTTAATTCTTCTCTCAAAAAGGGAGCTAGTAAATTTATTCTTTCACAAAAGGACATCCGTTTTAAGTGTATAGGGAAAATGTATCAAAATATTAATTAGACTTTTCTTTTGTTTTGCTAGTTTGCATTAGACAGATGGAATTCTGATCTTTAACAGCATCATGACTCATGAAACTGCTTGTGTACTAAAATGCCATTATTAACACAACAGTAGTTTTCAGCAGTTGGTAATTATTGGCATAATTAAACATTTATCAAGAAACAAGTATTTATCATTCATTAAACTTTCATTAAAAATCCATCTTAGCACAAGCTAGATTAGCCAGTGATTTTCAAGTGATAACTTCTTAACTTCTGGCAGGAACATAGAGCATTTTGATGGCAAAGAAAGTCGTGCATAATGCAACCTTTCAGGTTTTGTAAACAGTTATAACATTTCAGACTTAGGAGTGCTATTTTTAAGCATTCTATAAGACTCAGACAAGAAAGTACTTGGCTATTTT
>WBNO01016900.1:153734-221343 GCA_013400575.1 Peucedramus taeniatus
AACACATTTCAAAAAGAGCTTCAAATAGCATTATAGATAACTAAGGTATTAGATGGGAAATTTAAATAAGTTTTTATTTTGTCTGTATTACATTATCAATAATCCACTCACTGAAGCTGGGTAAGTAACTAAAAGAGTGCAATCCCCTTCTTACGGTGTGCACATAGTTTTTTTTGTTGTTTTTTTCCCTTTTGGGGTTACAGCAGTGATTTCTGACAGTGAATTCATTTGTCAGTGTCTTTTAAAAATATGCTGCACTTTCTGGTGGTGTTTGCTGTGATGCTATCCATGCTGGTTATCTGTTTAAGAAATGGATTAACAGCTGTTTATGCTCTGGTATGATTCACAAGAAAGAACCAAAAAAACTGAAGAAGGATTGAGCCATAAAATACAGAAATATCTTTAGCAGTTGATTAGTTAGTGTTCAGTGGAAAAAAAGGACAAAGTAGGGCTGTTATGCCAAAGAACCTTGGCCCAAACAAATCTTATTTTAATTAGCATGGTCATCACAACTAGGAAGATTTGGAATGTGTTCATGTTAATTTTTAATAAACAGGAAAGCCAATAGTACCATTACAGCACACTGAAATCCCATAGCTGTTTTTCATTTAGAAAGTTAGGCGTTGAAATTGTGTCTAAAAATCCGCATTTCAATTATTTTATCACCTAGTCTTGCAAGTGCACACATCTGATACTGTTCTTTTGTGTGGCAGCTGTAAAAATCGTAAGCAATTTTTACTGTCAAGAAAACTCTGAATAAATAGAGGCTGTTAACTTAGGCAGATATCTGAGGTTATTTGGTGGCAATCAAGAACTCACAGCACTTCAACTAATGGGTTATGATCAGAAACTGTTCCTAATAGCCAGCTAGACGGATCTGAATATGAAGATTTCTATAATTTTGTTGTCAGCTTGTGATGTACTCTAGTGCTAATTATTTGGAACAATTATGTTTTCCTAATAACAAAAGAAGAAGCAGTGAATTAAGCAGGCTTACCTTCAGATCTTTAGATAACAGTTTAAATGCACTTGCCATTAAGAAATAACATTTCTTTTTCCTGTATGGAACCCTAATTATTGAAGATGCTTGTCTTTTAAAATCTACTTCTACTTTTTTTTAAGAATGTTCAATGTGTCAGTTTACACTGATGACTTCAGTAACTAGTATTTTCTCAGTCTTAGTTTTATGCCCGTACCTCCCATAGACTGCTTACTTCATTTGGTTATTCAAAAACCATAATTAGTGCAGTAATTAACATGTGGATCCTTCAAAGGAAGACTGTTAGAATCATGGGACGTCTCTCATCATTCTTGCTGATGTATAGATGATAAAAAAGACTTGGTTGAGGTGACAACAGGATTTGTATTACTGCACATTATCCAAACTGCAGGGAAATTCAGACAGGACTGTGGTCCATGGAGTCTTTCCTTCTGAAAAAAGTAATTATCCACACTGTTTCTATAATGTAACTAGGTGTTATCCTGCATTTGCAGCTGTCAAATCATTTGTTTTAAAACCATTTTTTATACCTTGTGAATACTTGAAAGTTTGAGGGTTTGCATGTTGTCTTTTAAGCAATTACAGAAGTGGGGTGCAGCAAGTGCAGCAACAAAAACAATAATAATAGTAATTTATATAAGCATAACAGGTTCCTTCTTGACAGTTGATTTCAGAGATGTTTATGATAATGTTAAGTTGATACCATCATAAGATTGCATTCATAAAGAATAGGCCAAATTTCATTTTATTTATTTTCCCTGGAGAAAATATATTTGTTTTTTTAAGATTTCAGATAAGCTGAATCTGTTGTGTTTTCAAGCCATAGTAAATCAGTTGCTGATATGTGAGTCTCTGCATGGCTCATGTAAATATATTCCAGTGTTTCTCTGAGATGCTTATAGTCAATGTTTTCAGCTTCAATATACAATGTTTTAAATTAGTGCATTAAGGAAATTCACATTCTTTCATTCGGCCTTTAACTTTCTGTAAGTAGTGATCCTCTTTTTCACATTCAGTGACATATGCCAGAAAAATTCAGTATTTTACCCTACAGGCAGCCCATGGGACTGGGATGAAATGGCCTCTATACATAGGGTATGACTTTATTTGCTAAAGAGGTTATTTGAAAAAGCCCTTAGGGTACTGCTGCCCTTTTGTCCCTCAAACTAGTAGGGGGAAAAATATAAAAGGAACTACATAGTAATCCCTTGTAGACAGGTGACCTTAAGCCAATTCTATACTGTAAGGTTTGTTTCCATTTAAACTCAAAACAGACAAAGGAAAGAAGCAAAATGCAGGTTTAAATCTGTTGCAGAAACGTTGCCATTTTTTTTTCTGTAAATGTCTGTCAAATACAGACAACTTTTACTGCAAATTCATAAAACTGAGTATCATTCTGTATAATTTAATTTAACATTCTGTAGACAATATGCCCTATATTTTAGCAAAAACAGCATCTGAGGGCTGATGGAAATAAACCTACCTCTGTTCATTTCAGGTAACCTGTTCAGAATTTTATTTTCTTTACAACTGTTTAAATTCTGCAAGTACAGCCAAGCATAATTATGCAAACCTTCTGATTCCAGTCTTAACATTAAAAATCAGTCGCCATCAGGATCCACTGGAAAAATCAGCAATCACTTTTGTCCTCTGAAGTTCTTTTTTCCTCTGCTCCTAATGTTGGCCATTGATTGACATTAAGAGTGCTATAGGCAAACCAGATGTTATCACAGGGTTATGGTCCCACTGCACGTGCGCCATTTGGTGGTGGTGTATTTGGTGTTTAAACCTGTGGTCAGCCACAATAGTTTTGCAATGAATGAAGGCCACAATATTATTTTTTATATCAAGCAGTCAGCTGTTCCAAGATATGTACCATCCCAATGTGAAGCTGCTTTTCACTAGGCAGGCTTCAAAACACCATTATAAATTATGAACAGCAGCTCTGAACCCACCTCAGGATAGCCTCTCATAAGTCACAGGTGTGACATCACGGAGCACTGTAATTAATGGATGTTATGCCACTCCCTTGACTTATGAGTTTTACAGAGGCTTTTAATTACTTTTGAGTTTAAGCTATTCTGGCAGAATTTTGAAGGAACTCCAATGGCAGCCTCTTCTGAATGAAGCTGTTCTAGTGACATTTGGAAAATGAGCCACTCTCGTGGCTGAAGGAAAATGTCTCAGCAGTTCTTCACGCCTGGTAGTCTGGAGGGAGGTTAAAGGAAACAGCTTCTGTCGACTGCTGCAGGCACTGAGTTACTGTGTTCCTTTTGTGCATTGGGGGAGGAGCTGTGAAAATTGTGGTCAAATGAATGATATGATATCAAATTAAAGGGGGAAAAACATCTGAGAAGCCAAGAATATCTTGAAGAGTTATCATGGTGTCATCAACCTGATTTTGGGTATAGAGAAGCCATTGTTTCACATCTGAACGCAGACTTCATGGAACTGGTAAAGAAGAAATGTCATCATTTTTCACCTATCAAGAATGAATTATAAATGGTCACCAGTTAATAAGCATTTAAAACATTACGTTAGTTTCAGTGCCAAAATCCAGCATCAGAAGAGCTTCACCCCTCGTACGCATACACACCAGAACGCACGTATCACAATGTTAAGTTAACTCAGGTGTAAAGCTTTGTTCTCTAAACAGCTGAAGCATCATGTCATTGTTTATGTGCACTAAACACACATATTTCTCCATATGTTGGCACCATATTGGTGTTATCACCATAGCATTCCCTCCTCTTCAAATGATCTTTTGTTATAACATTTGTTTTTGTGAGGCAAATAAAATATAGTAAATGTAAACCAATTATTTAACCAAATTACTTTGATCGTGGGAAACTGACAATTAGTGTTACAGCTTCTCAGCAGTGAAATCCACACAATAGAGGAGACTGTGATATTCTGTACTGCAGTGTAAGTCAATGTAGTGCATTTATTTTGTGTAGCAAGCTGTGAGAGAGGAGGAGAGAAGTGCGGGAGAGGAGCGAAGTCCCTCTTGATGAACTGTTATTCTGTATCTGTGCTGCGTTTTGTGTGTTGTTTAGTTCTTCTGGGTTTGCTTGTTAATATATTGGGACAGCTCTTCACAGCAACCTTCACGACTTATGTCAACACCTAAAGCATATACATGTGGGTATGAGATGATCAGCTAATTAATCAAGGAGTTAGAGACTTGCCAAAGTACCATATGTAATTTGGATTTCTAGTAAATACTGATGACAGGTTAGTTTGGTTACCTATAACCATTCTCCACGTTAACAGTTTTATCGTTTGCACATGAATTGGAGGAGAAGTATTGAAATCATATGCACTGGTATACCCACAGGATCTGGATTTATTCTCAAACCTTGAATGCATCAGCCCTTCCACGAAATAGCTTTGAGTTAGGAGAGCATTCTGGGCATTGTCATGCAAATGAGGCCACCAAACATACCACTTTGCTTCAAAATTGAAGCATTTGCTCTGTAGTGACAAGTAGCTTTTAAAACTGGAGCAGGGTTTTCTGAGCTAAGTGGGCAACCCTATCTATCCTCTGAGATCCACTTTCTAAAATAAGTACCCGTACATGAAGTCCTAATTCCACATCTGAGTGCTCGTATTGATACTTACTACACATCCATACATTTCTGTCACCGTTTAACCAGGCCAATCTCATTCTGATGCAGATTAAGGTGGTCCTTTATCCTTGAGTATTGTCCTTCTCCCACAATCATACAATGAGAAAACCAGCAGAAGATGCATGTAGTACTGAGAAGTTGAGGTTGATCTGGTATTCAGCAACTCTTAAAGCCAAGGTCTCATGATACATCACTTCAACTAGTACAAATTCTAATTAATGCTACAGCATCTTCTCAGCAGCCCTCAAGAATTTAGCCAGTAGGTCATGAGGGAAGAACAAGTCCTCACCTGCCTGCCAGTTCACAGAAAATACCTGTAATCAGAAACTATTTCAGTCTAGTTTTGGGACCAACTTCAGAAATGGTAAAAAAGTGTGACATTTGTTTTTCTCTCTCTCTCTGTAACAAAATAATCCCAAATGCTGCTTTTGCCTGTGCTTATGTAAAGGGGTGTGGAAAGAGCAACAGAGTTAAACATGGTGACTCAGGATTAGGTAGCTTTTAACCAGCATCCTAATGCCCATTAGAAGCCAGAATGGATTTCAGAGCACTGGCATTAAATTATAAGAATAAGCAGAATCCAGATTTTTTTTTTGTTTTAATCCAAAATTGTATTATTTGCTTTGTGACTCAGTGGGAATTTTGTCCATGTCCTGAATGTGGACAAAATTTTATTCCTAATCTCTGACCAGTGTTGTTCCATGTGCTGCACTGTGTTCCATGGAGGTGACAAAGCTATAGATGCAAATAATGAGTCCATCATAGTAATGGAAGTACTTGATCTACTGCCCAAGTAAGCATTTCTAAAAGGTAATGGAGACAGTGGGTACTGGACACTTGCAATGCTGGAACAGTCAGGTTTCTCAAATCCCTTGTGGCCCAGTGTCAGTGGCATTGTCAGTGTGGTGCTGCATAATGCCTCAGCAATGGCTAATGGTTTCTTTACAGGCAGGTTCGGGTCTCAAATTCAAGGCATTCAGATTTGAAAATGTAGATCTTAAGGACTTACAGCTTGTTAGACCTTTTCAGTCATGTATGTCCATCCTCAAAAACAGGAGCTCTCTTGGGATGACTGATTAAATTTATGGAGAGAGTTGCTTTCAAAGCTGGGTTTTCTGGTGTTTGCAGCACATTTAGATGGTTCCTCAACTCTAGGAACCAAACCATCCCAATATATAATTCCTTAAATATTTGGGTTCAAATTCTTAATGTTGGTGTGAATGGATTCATAAAAGAAAAAGAAAGGATGCTGAAAAAGAGCTATTGCAGTTGCCCTCCCTTTTTGTTGTTGTTGTTGTGCGTTAGCTACATTATCTCCCAACCTCTTTTTGAGCAGTTATTTAAGTAAAACTTGGTGTTACATTTCTTTTTATTACGAATGCTATTTATACACAAATTGGAGCAGATCATGATGCAGCAAAGAACTTTTTATACTGCATAGGTTGTGCAGCAAAATAGTGCTTTATCAGCATTTCATGCCTCAGTGAGGAGTGTTTTGCTGGTTTAAATCTCATCATTATGAGAAGAATTTATTATCTGGATACAAAGATTTTACTGGAAACTATTGAGCTAGGCTGTTGTCATCTAACTGAGAATGAAATCATGTTCATGATAAGTAGACAAGGGGATTAATGAAAAACCCACACTATATATACTGTTTACATACAACCTTAGAGACCTACTTTATCAGTTAGAACATGATTACATTCATTTTTGCTTCCTTGCCATGGGACAATCCCAGAAATTGTGGGCAATCCTTTGCCCTTCTGCACTTAAACTCCTTGTCTACAAACATGATGCAAAGTGAAGATGGTTGAGGTGGTTTCATGGAAACGAAGCACATGGTGTGACAGACCCGTCTGTGCCAGCATTATGAAACAGAAGTGCCCAGTATGATCATCCTTGCCTTTTGTTCCACACGACGCTGCTCAGGCCACGGGTTTGTGAACGCTGCCGGTAGAGTCTGCAAGCCTCGATTTATCTGACTGCTTCTTCTCCTGTGCTGTCGGTTCTCAGTTGCGCTGCAAGCTCCCCCACCCCCACAATTTCCTCCCTTTACCCAGCCCTTTTCCCCAGACAAATCTGAGGTAGAACCTCCTAGCAATTTTCCAAGGTTCTGGGCTCAAAGACTAAACTAATTTATTTTTGAATTGCAGATCAAACATAAACTGCAAAGAAGCATTTAATCAGTTAGGAGAAGCAAGGGTATGGCTTGTTTAAGTCCCAGAATCCATAAACCTGTAATGATTTTATTATATTGGTGTCAGTTTTCATTATTTTCATAAATGGGTGTTCCCTGCTTAATGCACGGTATTTGCATCTGATGAACCAACGAGTTTAAACATGGTTTGTTTTAATGCTTTGTGAATTTGCATCCAAATTCATCAGAAGTAATTCTATTTGAAATCACACAGGGCTAAACACAGTGGTTGTAAATCCATTTGAATTGAGATGCCAGAATCAGCCCATTAATCTACAAATCTGCAATATAATTTTTGTATGGTTGGTGGGCTTCTGGTCTGTTTTTTCGTGATGAGGCAGTGGGGATACCAAGTGCATGTGTGGGAGGGGAAGTGTTTGAGGAGGTTGTGATAAATTGACCAAGTGGGAGTATATCTTTGTTATGGAAACCGGCCTGTGAAAGGAGCATATGAAAGGCCAGAGACCATGGTTTGAGCTTGTCTGTCACTGCCACTTGAGGTAGTTGCACGAGGAGAAGGCAAGTCTCTCAAATAAGCACATTCCCTAATATTTAAGATGATAGAGATTGTCATCAGCACCTTCCATTCAGTCTTCAGAGTGTCAGTTCGTCCAGAGCTTGAAGAAGTGCTATAGCCTGCATGTAGTATTTTAAGTCCTCTTGCTAAGCACTCTGTTACCTTGGATTTTTCTGTGGTCTGTTGTTAAAAAGGGAATGAATAAATGCAGCAAGGTTCACCTCCAACAGAAACAGGCTGGTTTTGGAAGGAGTGGAGGGCTGTACTGCAGCAAACAGTGCTTCATTTCTTGAAAGCCGTAGGAGAAATCTGTATTTCTTTCAGAGAAACTAGAGAATTAGTTTAATTTCTGTGTTCTTAAATAGACTGAAATGTCTGAAGATGTTTGTTTAAGCTAATAGTTACCAGATTTGAAGGGGAATATATCATTGTCTGAGAGTGCAAAAGGATTTATGTATGAGAGGTTAAGAAGAAAGGTTTATCAACAAAATTTTCCACACTACACATACTTCTGAAATGTAACAATGAAGTTTTGGAGAAAACTATTTAAAGAAAGTAAATAATACATGTTAAAAATACAAAAGAAATGCTTAGTCATGTATAATGTATGTTAGCCTTTTTAATGGAATGTGTTCATTCATTTATTTGAATAGGTGATGATTCAAAATGGAATTCAGCTGATACTTTTGAAAATATTCATGTAATTGTTTTGCTTAGTTATAATCAAGCTGAATTCAGTTTGAGAAGTTTGTGTTTGGCTGAGGGCAAAAGTGATATTTAGCTAAGTTTGTGTCTGCCTTCCTCTGGGAACTAGCAGTCCTGGTTTGGCCCTTGTTAAGCTGAAACTCAAGAATCTATGTCCTTGTTTTGAATGGCTTGGACGGGAGCTAACAGGGTCCAGCTTAGAAAAGCATTTAGACCTGTGCTTTGCATTAGCTCTATGTTTAATTCCCAAAAGTCTAACTACTGGGCCCTTCTTCTGCACTTGCGAGAACTGCGATGAGTAGGAAGTCTGCCATCTGACATCTGTGAAATGAGCTGGTAGACTTGAGTCTTTTTCATAATGAACCAGTTTCCATCTCATAAAATTCTGTAATTGCAGATGGTATCAGTGGACACCTCTGACAATCTCAGCAGAGATTGCAGCCCGGCATTCCTCATTATAGGATACATGGACACTGAACTCCTCTCTGCTCAGAACGTGGGGTTGAGTCATTGACAGGGCATTATCAGGAAAATTGCAATGATGTGACTAGAGCTTCCCGGTGGGTAAATGGAGTACCTCAACTCTTGGAGTTGACAATAGGCTCTCCTAAGAAATGATAATGCAGTGATTAAGATTTAAAACTGGGACTCAGCACACCTTGGAATTCTTGTGTGACCCTGGCAACACACTTCTTGTTGTTTTTCATTTTTCTGCCTGAAAAGTTAGTATAATGCTTTTTCCATTTTTATGGTGTTATTTAGTGATAAATATGTTACCAATTGTGAGCAATTCACGAGATACAGTTTTAGATAGATGCCATTAGATTTTAAGTCTGTTCTGTTCAGTTTGCATTTGCATGTTCTTGTGCCTAGCACTAGTGGAAAGCAGGCCAGTTTTATTTTACTTCCTAATTCTGCATTGAGGAAGTCAGCTTTATGTAAAGATACCTAAAAATCTTTCATAAAATTCACTCTATTGTGAGAGGCCCTAGAAAAAATAACATGTGAAAGAAGAAAAACATTAATTTTGGACTTCTTTTAGCTTGTTCTTTTAGGCACTGATACAATTTTTGTTCTGTCTGTGTACATTTTCATACGTGCATTTTCTCTTTATAAAGAAAATAATGTTCAAATATCTTTAGAGTCTTTTTATTTCAGTAGAAGCACTTGAATAATGTTTTAAGGGTAGTTGGAGACAGTGAAAAAAATGGTGAGCCTCAGTGGGTTTTGGAGTGCTGGAACATATCCCAAAATAATCTGTAAGGCCTACATGTGACTTTGCAGCAGCTGTTTGAACCTGTGATGCCATGGGCTGCTCCGAAGCTCTGTAATCTGCACACATTTGAAATAACAAACCACAACGAGTCCTGGCGATTGGTCTGTTGCATGCCAGAAGTTTGAAAACTCTGAGCTCACTAAACTACAGTAGCTGGAAAAAGAGTAAGAAATACTTTTTTTTAAAAGTAGGTGAAATAACCTTTTAACAAACGTGTCAGCAGGAGCTGTTAGTTTCTTAGTGGTTTTGAAAATCCAGTCTTCCAGGTATCTCACTTCAGGCTTCTGGGGTTGGTTTTTAGTTTGGGTTTTTGTTTGTTTGTTTGTTTGTTGTTGTTGTTGTTGTTGGTTGGTTGGTTTCATTTGTTGGGTTGTTTTGGGTTTTTTTTTTGTTGGGGATATTGTCTGCTCTCCATTTTGTCGCATATCCCAAGCTTTACTGCTTCCATAGAAATGATCATGAATTCCTCTGACATCTTGTCTACTGCACAAAAAAAATCTGGACTAAGTTCCAGCAATAGTAAAAGTGTTTGGCTTCATTTATGCTGTCGCTAAGGGTGCTGTACCACGTCCTAGGTATGATGGCATTTATTGTAGAATGTGGATACCACAGGCATTCACATCAGAATGATGGCATTCACTGCAGCGTGCATCATGCTACAGACAAGTGAACCATGGTGTTTTCAAACCACTTGACATCTTTTACTTAGCATGGTTTTAAGCATTGCTTGGCTTTGGTTGGAGACAGACAGCAATAATAAATCTTTGAACCAGTGCTTTCAGAACTGAGAACTATTTGTGAATATTTTACATTTTAAAATAGTTTAGATAAATATGCTCATTATTTAATTTTAAAATAGTCCCGCTTTTCCTAGTTTAAGTTGGGTCTCAGGAAGGAAAAAAAATAAAAGAGCTAATGAGATGACCTGACATAGTGGCAGGGGTGGTTTACTAGTCCATATTTGACTAGGATTCATGCTTCATATGATTGACAGTCATTGCAAGTTCTTTGGGTTTAAGACTTAAGGCACCACGGTCTTGAGTGAACTTTAGTTCAGAACAGAGATGTTTACAAAAGTTATCTAAGTAGTTCCTGCAGAATCCTGTGCTGCTTTTCACTGAATTGTTCTGGAATAGTATGGATTTGCAGTATAAATGGTGATGAGCTGGGTTAAGTTGTACTCTTAACTACTGTATGGTCTATTTATTCCGTCTGGGAACATCATCACCCTGGCACCTGAAAGTGGATGAGGCAGCTGAATTGACTTTCCATTTCTCACCATGTCTAACCATCTTCCTGCAGTATGACATGAACATTCTAGTCTTTCATCAAAATAAGATTATGCTTATCAAATAGGGACAAAAATTTTCCTCCCTCTCCCACATTTTCAGATTATGTAGCCAGAATATCTGCACAGAATATCTAACCTTCAGTATTTCCATTCAAGTCAGACTTCTAATAGTCCTTGTTTCACTATTGTGAATATTCTTTAGTCAAGATCTCTCTTCTAGAAAGATCAATCATAATTTAGTTGTATCTGTACCAGAACAATGTGTAGCAGACGTGCCTTTGAATGTGCAATTAAAAATTGCTTTGGCCTGTTTTATTTTCCTGTTTTACATTTCATATACTCATATGTAATTTGATGAACACTGTCATTCTTTAAATTTCTTCAGCATTACAGTTCTCAAGGGACTTGTCTCTCATAGAATACAATTTTTGCATATTTACTTTTACCACAAGTGCTAGTATGCAGTAGCACAAGTTCAATCTTACATTCTTATTTTCTTATTTATTTATGCTACCTCCTGGTTTTCTTTGTATTGATGTTAATGCTTCCAGTTTGGTGTTAGCTCCATGTGCCATCTAAAGCTGTTGATTTCTACCTCTAGTAAAGCAACAATTTAGGTAGCCTTGTCAACAGAGTAATTATTCAGCTCTCAACCACACAGCTTTGCAGCCAAGTGCAAGCAACCTAGTAAGGAGGTTCTGAGCCCTTTGGGAGAGCTGCAGTTTAGCAGTTGACTTTGCATTTCCCATGCAACCCAGGCACATAGACCATCTTGCAGTTCCTGCAATGACAGTGCTCAGTGACAGCCCAGAAAGCCCCAGCTTTGGTATCTTCTGTCTTGCTTTATCTACATCCTGCCTTGTGCTTTCTAACACTGAAAGTGGAAGACAGGTTATTTAAGTGCTACTCTATCAGTAGCACTGAAAATATATTTCTGTCAGCAGAAGGGTCAATTACATGAACAGCTCTTCCTTTGAATATATTCTGGAAACATGCTGCTTCTATCCTTCACCAGAGGTGAATCATGAAAAGAAGACTTTGTCATGATCTCGACTCTTGAAAGTGGTATAAAAGAGTTACCCATCTCTCCAGCCTCTATTTCCCATCCAACCTCCCAGAACCAGCAAGTACCCCTCCTTCATGCTTCCTAAATAATCCCAGCATTACTGCTGGGCCTGTGACACTCTGAGCTGAAAAATCAGCATGTTTTCTGACACTCATCACTTTGGGCATGGTAAGCCTTGATGCTGTCGTGTACCTCAGGAGGAGTGAGTGGCAGCAAAGGGGAAGGCCTGTGTATTGAAACTGTCCCACCTATAACTAGCCCTATTCCTTCCTCCTCATATGTTGTCATTTTCCTTGCACTGACACTGACTTTTGGGGTGGGAAATCTGATGTCAGAAGTTTGGGAACTGCCTTCATAATTAATTCGCCTTCATCTTAAGCCAGGTACCACTGTGGAGACAGCTGTACTCACGGCTGATCCTGTGTTGTGGTTGCACATGTAGGGCTGGAGCGTCTAATCAGGTTGGGGTTTTTTCCAAAACACAGCTTGGCATGACCTACAGCTTTCAGACTAAATTATTGTAGTGCTCTTTTCGAGCTGTAGATCTATTGCAAAAATACATAAATATTATTTGCCACTGGCATTACACTTGATGTTGTAAAAGCAAAGAAACAGATCTTTCTCCACTGAAAACCTGTAAAGCAAAAACTATAAAACCCTCTTCCCTTGTTTTCTTCTGAAACTGGTTGTAATGCTCTCTTCCCCTCACTGTGCCAGACTCTACAGCTTAACTAAACGTGTGTCCCTCCTCCAGTTTTCTTTCCTGTGTTCCCAAGCAGGCGAGAGACTAAAAGGAAAGTATCAACTGTATGTCAGATATGCAGATAAAAAGCTGCAAAATTAAGTTATGAAGCTTGCCCTTTTTAGCAAAATCCCATATTGGGCCAGTATAGTTCCTTCCTCGTGACAGTTTATTGCTTCTATTCATGTGAATCAGGGATTATTCAGTATGCTTTTGATGAAGTCCACAAAAGAGAGCGTGCTCATCTCCTCCAATGTTTTGGACATTGAAACAGTGTTTTTTTCCAGGTAAGATAATGCATTAATTGCTTCACTTAGTAGATGAGCATTAGCTTTTGATATAAGCCATCCCATAGACTCCTGACACTTTGCATGCTGAGCAGTCTTGTCCTTGAAGTTACTGTAGAGCACAATGATCAGAACTTACCGCTGATGTTTTGTTAGCATTTACCAGCAGTGTCTTGGCAGAGGGTGACCTCCAGTACTGTCTCTAAACATTTTCAATTTACAGACTCAAGAATTTTTGCTGCCTTTGCCTCTCATTCTTTTGAGGAGGTCAGCCCTTCATGAATTTGCCACAAGAAAGAAGTTCAAAATACCCTATATACTTAAAGAGCTTAATAGAAATATAGCTGCAATGAACACACGACATACAATTCATTTTAATATTTATAGAAGAAATTCATGTTGTTTTAAGTGTACACAAGCAGCTGCTGTCATTTGGCTATGAGCAGATGTTAGACCTCCGAAAGCTTCACTGATAATTAAAATACTAACAGTTAGTGTTTTACCCCAGCTGCAGGTTCTGTTTACTGTAAATTTGATTTTAATGGTGCCTCTGTGCAGTTATTGAATAGAGGTTTGTTTTCTACTATACATGTAAAAGTGTCTACAATGAAGACAAATGGTTATTTCCCATAATTTACTCTGGAAAGATATGAATATAGCTGTAACGTAGTTGAATTTATAAATGAAATACAGATATGACTATCACATTTGAAATGGTAGTTTCTGCTGTCTTGACTAACAAAAAGAACTAGGGAAACTTACTATTTGTAGTTATTCCCAAGCATTCCTCCTAAAAACTGCTGTGCTTTTTAAATGGGTTGAGATGTGCCCTCAAGCAAAGAACAGGTGCTTCTTTTTACTGAAAGGGTGCATAAATCAGAATAGATAAATACAGAGAATCATGATACTCATAGTTGTTAGGTATGCTGAAGAATATAATTTCTGCTTGATCATTTAATAGCATGATATTTTATTTTGGGTATCCCTTACAAGTGTCTATTCTCTTTTTTTCATATATGTACATCAAACGTTAGGGAAGGCCAGCCATTTTCAGAATTGTTAATCCCAAGGGCCTGATTATGCAAACACAATGCATAATGCAAGCAACCATGTTTAGTCCCTTTGAGACTATTGAGGCTAACTATGGCAGTAAGCACTACGCTTGATAAATAAATGTTTATAGAACCAGGATCTGAATATATATATATTCTTGAAAAACAAAAACTTCTGCTGAGATAACAATGACAAAAAAGTTGTTTTTCCTTTTTCTGACGAAGCCGTTAGTGTCTGGGACTAGACCTATTTCAGAAATCCAGATCATTTTCCCTATGAGCAGAGCTTGGGGAGTTTTTCCCCTGATTTTTCTCATATTAGTCTGTTATTTTTATATTATATGTTCTGTCTGCCTAGGAAACAGAAATCTCTGGTTTGACCAAGCGCAACCAGAACCCCTTGAAATTGGGATTCTGATTTAGAAGTGCTAAAAATGCACTCTCCATTTGCACTGCAGGGGATAAAACAGAGAGAGTGCATCCGAGTATCATCAATGTCAGTTGTTCCCAAACTAAGGGCCAGAGTAGCCTTTGAAGCTGGACTGCCAAGAAATGTCCAGACTGGTTATCCTCATCTGAAGCTGCTAAATTGCACTGGAAGACATAGCTGAAATACTCCAGATGCATTCCTGATGCTGCTTGCCCGTGTAGGTAATTGCTGCATTATGCCACAGAGAGGGTTTTGCTCACACATCAGAGTTGAGAAGAGCAGCCTGCATGGTGGCAAACAGGTAAAGAGAAAAGTTGTTTGCGAGTAAACCAGTTACTCTGCAGGTTAGGCAGCTGTAAATTCTGCATGTTGACACTGTACATTAGTGCCACGATCAGTGGGAGTTTTGGTATGTATATTTTTTATTTGCATTCTGTCTGTAACACTGGGCTCTATAGCATTCATTTTTGACCTTGAGTGCAGGAAAAGAGAAACTGAAATTTTTCCTAGAGAAGGCTTTTTCCAAAAGGTTAATTAGACACTGAAGGGAAACTAAACCAAACAAACTGCCTAAACACCCTAACTGAACAGCTTGGTTATTTAATTTGGTGGTTGTCTTTTTCTTTTGTGTCTTTTTGTGGCCGTTGACATAGTTCTGTAAGATGTGGAAGGTAAAAATAGCAAGCAGGAAATTTCAGTCTGTTTTTCAAAAGAAAAAAATATTACAAGAGTACATTCTTTCACATTTTTAGAAAGCTAAGGGACATCTGCTGCTTTTTAAGATACCTGAAATGTTAAAACTTCATCCTTTATTCAAGCAGTTCTTAGAAGACCTTGAAGTTTCTAAACATGATTGAGTGGTTAAGGACAAAACTAGAAGCTAAGGCTGTTTTGAGTTTCAGCATTGAAACATGACATTACTGGGTTTTTAAGTATAAAATAAACTATGAACATTATTTGGGATTTTTTTTTTTTTGGGGGGGTGGGTTTCAGTAATAATATATTGAAAGGGGGGAAAAATGAAGCCTTGTTGTATTGGTATCTCTTGAGATTTATGTAATTTGTGTCAATGGTGGAATTTTTTTATGTCTCTTAGGGAGCTGGTAAAGTCCCCTATAGGGATACTTATTTGTATTGCTTTACAAATATTTGCTGCCTTTGTGGACATAATAGCGTAACTGGGCCATTTTGGGTTGCTGATTTATTTCACTTCTCGGTTTGACCCATCATATTTTCTTTCCTTCAGCAGAAGACATGAATGAGCCTTCACAACCTCTTATTTAGTAGCTTAACTAGCTGGTTTAAAAAATGCTGACCCATACATTGCTTGCACATAAGAGCCTTGCAAATGATAAAGAAAAGTTTTTACTACGGTCAAGGAACAGAGATCTGAAAAATGCATCTTATTATTATGGCCTCTGAAAATCAGGGAAATCCCAAATTATGCCACAGTTCTTAGACTGTACTTAATTAATTGAAGTAGAGGTAGATCATTACAAAAATAATTGAAAGAAAACAGAGCAGAAACTTGTAGCTTCATCAAGGCACAAGTTATATTACTTTATGAATTTGAAATGGGGACTTACTGTACCATTCAAAATATTGTGCTGCCATGTAGACAATAACTTTTAAAATAAGAAAATCAGTTGCTTGCTCAAGTGATGTTAGACATAAGGCAATTTTTTAAAATCTCTTAAATTTCTTACAGTTTGCATTTAATTGAAGGAAAATATATTTCTTTGCATTCACATTATTTAATATTTGTTGCATTTTGGCAGATATGAAATGTTTATTTGTGTCAATAAATAATATACCTAATGACCAAAGTATGAAAAATTAAGTGTTGCTGAATAGGGGACTATAAATCAGGCCTCCTAGAACTTTTAGAGAAAAGGAAAAATAGCTGTTTTAAGCTAGCTGTGTAAATGCAGATCATTTCCGTCGTCATAATAGATTATTTCATTTATGACTTACTGCTTTGTCCTAAAGGTGCTCCTTGTGAAGGATGTCCTCAGCCCAGCCTCACCACACACAGCCGCTTGCTGCAAGTTTTGGGGAAGGATTAGAATTCTAAAGAGGCTGCTGGCTGAGAGCAAGGTGGTGCTTTACATATAATATTAGCCCAGACTTTCCTCACGCGTTACGCGTTTCTTTCTGAGACAAGTCTCCTTAATGCCATCTTTATCTGCTACACGATGCATGAAATCTACTTTCTGTTTTAGAACTGCAGCTGACCCCCGACCCCACGAGTGGCGCCACAATGTGACCTTTCTATTGTCATCAGCTTTCATTCTCCTGAAAATTCTATGAATTTTTATTACAAGTTTTTTTAAACCAAGCTGAGGCTTCAACAAATTACTTGACACAGATGAGATGAAGTTGTTGAAGTAGTGTTAGATAAGTTTTACAGCCAGCATGTGTGCTGCTGAACAGTACAAAGCCAGTGTCCTACAATGTCATACACCAGTAACTGCTGAGCCTACTATTGGATAAATACATCATTTTATGGAACATTGATTGTTCTATAAACCCAATGGAGTATTATGCTCTATGATCAAACCATTTAGATTGTGTGTAGAGCACAGAAAATGCCATATTCAGGATGGTACTAAAAGTGCCATTTGTGTATTTTATGGATGTCATTACGGGGGAAACTTCTCTCTGTAGGCCCTGTTTACTGCAAAATTTTTTAGTCTGTAATGACATTTTTCATTCACAACGTATGCCTTCAAGAGAGGGGGCCCTTGTTTTATTTGTTTCATTCGAGTTTACTGCACAAATCCTGTACATTTTAATTAAATGTAAGCTTAACAAAAGAATAAGGTATTTATTCTGCGGGGAACAAATGATGACAGTAACAAAAGAATAAAACAGACACACAAAAGGAAATCAGGTATTGAGTAAGAGAGAGGGGAAAAGGTACTAAGCCCTATTTCTAGTTTCCCAGACACACATTAAACATCAAAGCATTTCTTTTAGCCCTATTTCAGGAGTTTGTGGTCTCAGAGAATTAAAATAACCTGTGAATATGGATTTAATGTCTAAAATATCCTGACATTTTCAAATAAAAAACTAACAGTCGCTCAGGACTCCAACTGATAAATAATGGCTCTGCTGAAATGACAGACTTCTTGGAAAGAAACCAATTCTCTGATCATTGCACCCCTAGATATGAAACACCTCCTTACAAATTGTCTGAATATGAGCTCTTGTATCATTATATTTTGTCATTTTAATGCCTATTTGTGTATCTTTTTAATTTGCAATGACATGCAATCAGCAACAAGTCCACTTTTCCCAATATTAATGTGGGCTTGTATTGCAGCTTATGTTTGCCGTGTCAGCCAACACTTACCCCTTCTCTTTAACCGTTAAGAGGGGGTGAGAGGCAGGCTGGGTTTACTGGGACAACATGGTTTGTTGCTACATACAGTCCAATAATGTGACATGTTCCTTAAACACATAAAAATCCCTGCAAATGTTGTGTTGGATTCCAGTGCTTCATTATAAAAACAGCAGCTAAGCCTCAAAATCTGTTGTTTTCTAAATATCTTCCCTACTTGTTTTTTTGCTGTTGAAACAAAAGAAAACCAGTAAAATCTGCAATTCATATTTACCATGAAAATTCACTAAAATTGAAGTTGATGTTCCCAGTAAATTCTTGGTCATAGTCCAGTTAAAATTTAAAGTTACAGTAGATTCACATTAGTTTAAATGACACTTGAACTTCTACACAGCTCAACATTAATTCATTATAGTTGAAATGGAAGAATCTTCAGTGGGTGAATCTTTTACAATCTGATTGAGGCTGTTACATTTTATAGGAGCCATTTTTCAAAGCAGTACTGACAGCACTCGAAGTTATTAAATTGCTGAATCAAAAGATGGACCTGCAATCGCATTTATGAACTGTGATGGAATAGCTGGGGTTGCACTGAGCTGAGGTTAAGATGTTGGTGTAGTTAAGCTTCATCACACCCCTTAGTGACAGCAGTATTTACCCATGTAGTTTACTTTAATGGTCAGGAAGTGGCTTAACTCACCTCTGGATTCAAATAGATTAAGTAAGCAGTCAGAATGGCATAATTATCAGTGCTGCGAGGGATTCACCGGATAGCTCTTCACCCAGGAGACTTCCCATTCAATTGCACAGTAAAGACTGGAGTTGCATAGATTCACAGGCACGGCATTTATTTGAGGAGATGAAAACAGGGTGAATTTCCTTTTTCTTTCCCTTGCCCAGACCAGAGATTCTCCTCAATAACCAATGCTGTGTCCTGTATGTAAATTATTGTGATCTTTGGAGAAAGATGTCATAATTTTAGTGTATGTGCATGTGAAAATTATCATTGTAGTGTTATTTTGATTTTGAAATCCAGTGGAAAATGCATGATTTGTGGAGTTATTTTGATTTTGTGCCACATCATTGCCAGGCTCCTCTTTTATCTTGTCAACAAAGTAAGATTCCTGAGAGAATTAATTACTTACACTCTATTACAAAATGTGGAGGATAATTGTCATTTTATGTTGATTTCCCCTTCCTACTTTTCTGCTCTTTTGGGGGTCATGTGAATGTCAGTGCCTACAGAGAGCACAGAAAAAGTGGGAATAAGAACCAGTTGTATACCACAGTATGCTTACTTCTTCCTCATACCTGACAAAATGTACTTCAATTGCATGGGCCAGATTTTTATGCAGCATCACCTGTAAACACTCTAATGGTTTAAATTGTTAATTTTCTATTCCAAAGAGAAGAAAAAACCTGCCTTGCAAACTGGGAATAAGAAAGTTGTATGGCGTCAGTTTAGACTTGCGAAGGTGATTTGCAGGCTTTCAGCTTGACAAAATTACTTCTTTGTGCTTCACAGTACAGTTCTCTACCAGAAGCTCTGTAATTGAAAAAAGGATGGATGGATGGATGGATGGATGGATGGATGGATAGATAGATAGATAGATAGATAGATAGATAGATAGATATCAGTATAAGACCTCATTCTTTTAATTATTGATGTTATTTTGGAATTTTAGTGTGATATGCGCCTTAACATAGCAAGTTGCTAGAATTTGCAAGGCGCCAAGTATTCAGTCTTGGAGTAAATCAGCTTCTAAGTGTGAACTTACCTTTAAGCAAATGAGTCTGTTTTTCAGAGCCCATTTTAATTCTCTGTGGGATCAGGGTCTGACAGCTCTATGCTTTGAAATGAAAGAGCCCCCTTAGACCAGCTTTAGTATAATTTTCTTGGTCTCTTGAGTTCAATGAAGCACATTGTTCACTAGAACTGGCTTGGAAAGTATAGTGCTAGCCTGAAATTTCACTCTAAGTGTCGCTTTTTTTCCTTGCCTGTTTTTATCCCAAGCAAGCCATGGCATATCTATTTGTGTTAGTGGTAAGAAGCTATACCTGTTATTCCAGAGATGTGATTTCAGTTTGTGTAGGTGAATTTAAACTGGAGTGTGGATATGGGCAATTTCGGCAGCATGGACTTAATCAGCCTTCCCCAGGCCCATCTGCCATTAGACCCTCACCTTGTTTGCAATTTCCAGCACCCACACTTCTCTCTGTGTGTATGCACGGGTTGTGTCCCACAGCTTGCTCCCAGCACATAGAGGAGCTTCCTGGGTGCTTCTGGATGGCACTGCCATGGGGAGACGGGGAGGGATAGAGCTATCCTTCTATGGACATCCACAAAGCTGGCCACAGGGTCCTCCCATTTATGTCTTCCCAAAAACGTGGAGGCCATGCTTGGAGGATGATGGCCTTGACTTTGTACAGCCTTGGGCACCATTTGCCTTGCTGAAACTTTATTGTTAGTGGTGAGAATTGAGAAGGAAACCGTCAATGAGACAAAACCAAACTGGGTGGCACAGCAAGCAGCTGGAATATGGAGGTTACATGTATTATAGTTTGTTAATTGATTTCATGCAGAAATAATTAAGATGTGTAATTGGGGGTTCTCTGGATTAGATTTTATAGAATATCCTGCTTAGGGTAAGAAAACTACTGAGTGTTTTCTCCAGGTAACTGGGTAAGTGACTGAGTCAGTATCATGAGCTGGAGAAGATGCTGGATAGAAAAGGAGGGGGAAGACAATGGCACCAAAATGACAGCATGGCAATGACCTCACCAACAAAAGCAGGGTATTAAGAAGATCAACCACAGTTTCTCACACTAGGATATGTTTAATGTAATACACAATCATAAAATTCATTACTGAAGTACTGAAATATTACCAGTAGGATCTTCTATAAAAGATGTAGTTTTTAACTGTATACTGTATTTATCTGGGCTTTTTTTATACAGAATATTTTTGAAAACATATTTAAATTGTTAATAAGCTGCAGCATTGTTACACTCAGCAATTATTTCAACCTGTAAATATGTTATTTGGAAAACATGCAAATTGGTTTTGTTCATTTGTTCATTTTATCTATGTTTTCTGTCAATGAAATCTAAATATTGTCAGGGAATTTTTTTCCATTTAAGCTACAATTTGTTAAAGTAATGAACTGATACTTGCCATGATACCATGTTAACAGCATATTTTGTCTTGTAGGCATTGTGTCCAAGTCCTATGAGTGCCGACTGAAGGGGCAAGGAGCAACCTTTGTGGAAACCACGAGCCCTTTTACCGCGGCAGCACTGGGAGAGGTTTCTCCAGTGAAGGAGAAGACCTTCCAGGGCAGCAGGAGACAGCCACAATCCCCTGAGGAAGTTCAGCAGTTCATTATTATTCAAGGATACGACGGCGACTTCGCCATCGATGCTTCCGTGGAAGAGACAGCAGCGGCCACCCTGCAGACACTGGCGATGGCGGGGCAGATGGCCAGGGTGGTCCACATTACGGAGGACGGGCAAGTCATAGCCACAAACCAAAATGGGTCCCACGTGAGTAGTGTGGTTCCCGAGCAGATCCTTACAGAGCAGTTAGCAGATGGTGCCACACAGGTGGTGGTGGTTGAAGGAGCGGGAGCTGACATGGAGGAGGCCGTTCAAATAGACGCGGTTCCCGACTCCGGTAGCACGGTACTGCAGCAGATAATGCGACAAGAAGTTTTAGATGCTTCTGAGGCTACAGTTCATCCTCCAGAGTCCTCCTCAGCATTAGATGCCCTGCTTTGTGCTGTGACAGAGCTGGGTGAAGCGGAAAACAAATCCGAACTCCTTGACAGATGCAGGTCTGGTCACAAAGACTTCTTGCAAATGCCGAACCCAGAGATGCCCAGCATTCCCAGTGATGCAGAGGGACAAGAAATACAAATGTTCCATGAAGTTCAGGAGACTCAGGAAGATACCAAACCTATGGAAGTAGTGACACGGGTCATGCACCCATCGGCTATAATTGCATCTCAGGAGAGAGCTCAGGCTGCCTTCAAGAACATGGTGCAAGGAGTGCTGCAGTTTGCTGTGTGTGACACAGCTGCAGCCGACCAGCTCATGAAAGAAGGTGTCACCCAGGTCATTGTAAATGAGGAGGGGACTGTGCATATGGTAGCTGGAGAAGGTTCTCAGATTATAATGCAGGAAGCTGGTAGCCACACGCTCAGTGTGCAGAGTGAACACATGGATTTAGTGGAGTCAGATGGGCAAATATCACAGATCATTGTCAGTGAAGAATTAGCTCAAGCCATGGCTCAGGGTTCTGATGGTGACTTCTCTGAAGGTGCCACACACTATATCGTCACAGAATTGCCACCAGACATGCAGGATGAGCCTGGTGTGTACTCACATGCTGTGATAGAGACAGCTGGGTCCCAAGACATTCTGCAGGCTGGTACTGCTATAAAAGCAGAAGCTGTAGCCCCTGATAGAGCGAGAGAACAGTTAAGCATGGTCATTTATACAGAGGGTGGCTCACAGGTAATTCAGGGCCAGAGAGATTATAACAAAGTACAAGAAGCATGAAGAGCTTCACTCACAGGCTGGGTGCAGAGCAGAGCTGGATGTTACCAGAATCTTGGAGGCACTGTATTCCTGGAATGTTTTCTGTAAAGCCTTCTCAGTAGAACCTCCTCCAAACCAGGCAACAAATAAATGTCCTGCTAATAGGAGGAGTTCACTGAAGAGGATAATACAATTTTGTTACAATAGCTCTAAGAACTATGATATGTGATTATTATAAAACAAGCATACTAGGGTACAAAACAGGATAAAAAGCCTCCCGCCCAAAGTAGAAATTGTTCTGTCCAGTGCTTTCTTTGTTGATGTTTTTGTCTTAATGTTGTTTTATCTCAGGGTAATTCCCTGCCTTCTGTCATTTTTGTGTAACATAATCACAGGAGTAAAATAATTGCACTTACATGTACATTTTGTGAACAGATGAATATGCAAAAAAATACAAACCCCACAATAACAAGGTGAACAGGTAAGCATACATACGATATTGGATGCCCTTCTTCATTTTAAAGTAGAACAGGTGACATTTTGCTTTCTAAAATCTTACTTTAAAACATGCTTGGCTAAAAATATGTCATCAAAATAAGGATTTTTTTGCATCTAAAATGAAAGTTTCCATAGTACTTTACTCTTTCATGGTAACACATTAGACTTTCCCTGAAGAAGAGCTCAAAAAAACTACACTTCAGAAAATCCTTGATTATACATATTCGGGAAGAAGAACTTGATGCCTGTAACTTCCACTTAATTTTAGATGAGAGTCCTACATAAGAAATGTGCATTTTTTGAAAAAAATATTGTCACTGTCAGTGTTTTGCTTTTCTTATAACTAGTGCTTCATATAAATACCATTTTGCAGTTCATTTTGTGAGCTACTTCTCAAATGTTAGGAGGATTTTTAAAGAAAATTCTGACATTGACATTAACAAGTAGGGGGAAGAAAAGGTGACCTTGTATTTCTTGCTTAGTCCAGAATGTCAGTTATTTACTTGTGGATATACTGCAATTGTTCAATGCAAGTTCATGTTGAAAAGATTTGTTTCATGATAAAACTGCTTCTGTTTCTTTAGAAAAAATTGTAAAATATAAACTGGCAAGGTTTGGGGATTTTTTTTTTTTTTGTCTTTCAAATAAAATGTTAGCATTAAAATGAAGCATCATGATTTTTAATATTAAACAATAAACAGAACTGGCATTCAGCAGGAGCAAACGAATGCTATCTGTTATGTCTGTGCATTTTCTCTTTTCTCTTTTCCTTTCTCTAGCTTGCTAGATAGATAAAGATAAAAGAATCTAATTTCTGAAGTGTGCCTCATGCATGCTTAATATAATTGTGTAAGTGTTTAGGGTATAAGCCATGCTGACTCTAGAGATAACTGGGTTTCCTATCATGTTTAATATCTTAAAATTATCAACTGTAAGAAAGTTGGGGTGGGGTAAAACAATAGTTCCTTCCTGAAGCAACTGCTTAAAAATGTATTTTCTGATAGGGCTGCTGAGAAAAGGTGCTTCATTCTGGGGCTGTAAGATCCTGCTGCCTCTTCATCTCTTATTATTATTATTTTTCAAATTTTGTTATTTTCCAAGAGTTGAGGTTGTGTCTTTGTCAAACCCCCAAAAAAGTAAATTTCAAGTTAGACATCAAGATTCATAATTAGGCGAGTTTGACTTGCTCATCTTTCTTAAAAGTGACAGGCTGTTCACTTACTCTTAAGTACTGTCTTCAGCAAACAGTGACAGGATCAACTCCCGTTTGTTATCAGGAAAAAGGTGACCTTTACAAAATGATGGCCCTCTGCAAGACTCTCACAGATGTTCAAAAAACTGAATGTTTTTCAGTGGAAATATTTCTTCTTGATCATTTCTCCTGTTAACTGTAGCCCTGTGGTCTTGCAGCTTGGATGCTAATTCTTCTCTGTGCTTAGTCCTGTATGGCTAACCTTTCTGCTGCAGTACAGGGTGTTGACACTGACATGCTGCAGTTTACCATTTGTGATTTATTTAGGATAAATATGTCTCAGGTGGCATTTAATCCTTCATAAAACCAGTGTAGCCTGCAGTGTCAAACCAGCAATCACATTGTATGCACAATGAAAAGAGCAGACCTTTGCATAAAAAAAAAGCCCCAGTGGTAGATGTTCCTGTGCTTGGGAGCACTGGAAAGGATTCACTAACCTACCATGTGCTGTAATTACCTGTGAGCTCAGGTTAAGGATACTTTTCTCTGAGTGCAGTCTGATCAGGAGAGCTAATATTTTCCTAGGGCCTTTTTTTTTCCTTCTTTCTAATGTGCACTTTAAAGTTAACTTATTAGTGCCCTACAAATGTAACATTAGAAATCAAGGATGACATTCGTCCCTGTGCTGTCATCCTGCTTAAGGACTCCATGGACTGTCTCAACCCCGTGCTAAAACGCTCTCTGCCATACACTGAAAGTTGAGGCTATGGCAGGTCTCTTCCAGAGCCTCGGAAACATCTCTGGCATTTGTCTCCCTCCTGTGCCAGAGCTCCTGGCATTGTCCCAGATCATAATATGGGAGATGAGCTGGATTGTTCTATGGATCTTCCAAGCATTCCCATGCCTTCTGCCGTGGAGAGCAGGAAAGATTAGGCAGCAGAGGAAGGCGCTCAGACTAGAACAGCACCTGAAGAGGCCCTGGCCCTCCAAGGGCCATGCATGGAGCTGGTGAGGCACCTGTGACATGTCCAGGAGCAGGCTCAGAAGCTGCTGGGGCCCTTTGCCACAGGCAGCATCCAGTCTGGGAGCATCACAGAACTTGTGTGGTGGATTTAGGAAGGTGCCTATCCCCGGCAGCCATTCACTACAAGTGTGTTTTGCTGTTTGGTTTGAATACCTTCAGGGGCCTGTCTCCAGAGAATTCAAGGGCTGTGCTGTAATGGAAGTGATTGTTGAGGGGGCAGTATTCCCATGTCAGTCAGTTGCTTCCTGATGTTCTGACTGCCAGGGCCATGGGCTTAATTTTCTCTTTGTTATGCATTCTGAATAAGCATTAATGAAGTTGGATTATACTGTGACAATGCCAAACAGGTAAAAATGTAAGTATTTAAAAATTACGGAACTCGTATGGAGGGGGAAAATAAATAAATCATAAATAAAATTTAAAAAAAAAACAAAAATCCACAAAAAAAAAATCCACAAAGCAACCAAGCAAAAACAAACCCCACTAAAAGTGAACCAAAAATCCTAAGTGAAGATAGAGAAAGAAGAGCTATTTCCAGCAAGCAGTTTCATCCTCCATCTCTTAACAGTCAAACACACGTCCTGAGGCAGTGTATCCTGGTCTCTGAATTCAGGCTCCATCTTTGGGGAAAAATGGGAGATAAGAGATAGCTGGAAACAATATTTAGAGAAACATTTCCTATAACAAAAACAAAAGAAAATAACCCAAAACCCAACACCACCTAAAGGGCCCACAGCAACATACCATTCTGCCAGACTCGCAGCTGTGCTCCACCATGGAAGGGAGATGAGCCAGGGAGTTGATGTGCTGTGGTTATGCACATGTGGATTGTGCATAGTCCTGCAAGCACTGCTGTCATTTATAAACACTGCTTTAATACCAGGAGTGTTAGCTGTGAGTCCCAGAAGAAATACATTTGTGATTCTTGTTGGCGGTGGATTCAGCTCATGTAGAAGCTTGTAGGAATCTCTGTGTTAAAAGTTCCTGTGCCTTGGGCTGGCCCTGAGCTGGACCTGTGCTTGAGATGCTGGTGAGTCCTCTTCAGAAAATCCTGGGGATTGAGAGATGGGGCTGGAGCTGTGCAAGGAGCTGGCGTTGTGGTAGGCAGAGGCCTCGTAAAGCAACCTCTGGGGCTTTTCTCCAACTTTGCCTGTTCAGTAGGCTTCCTGAGCACAAAAGCTGTAAACAGAATAAAGAGACAAGGGTGAAGATTGAAATTTGAAACTAAGTTAGTTCAAGTGAGAGGATTAAGTAACAGAAAAAAAGGTCATTCATTTGGCAAAACAGAGGAGGGCTGTGAGTTTTCACTTATTTTACTGAGCAATATTAGCCCATAATTTAAGATAGTGTGTGGCTCGCTCAAACAGGCTACCCCCGTTCTATCTTGTTGAAGAATACAATTCGTTTTCTGCTCCTCTAGGGTGATATCATTTTATATGAAGAAAAAAGTTAGCTCAGATGGCAGTTATATGTTTCGGAAGCACCTTCTAATCAGGGATTGGTGATTCATTATTAGCTTCAGCAGGCGATCCATCTGACATGTAAGGGGAAAAAATTAGCAGCTGTCACTGCATGATGAGTTAATTTCCTGATAGGCCTGACACTGAAAAGCCATTTGGAGACATGGAGATGGCTGATGAGAAAACCTGGTGCTGGTTTATAATTGGAGAGAAAGAAAGGGCAGAGAGACAGAGGGAGATGGGGGAGGGACTGAGGCTGCTCTACAAGTGGGGATGGGTGTTTGTGTATTTACTAAATAGACGGCTCCACGATAACCTGCATCTCTGTGCACACACACCTGGGCGGGTAAGTGATAGGGACCAGGGCCTTTCATTTTCCTTCTGCCTCGTGTCATTATTTCCAGTCGTTTGTAATTAGTACTCCAGACGGTTTTCCGCTCGCTCCAGCCCGGGTGTACAAGCACGCGATTGGGTTATCTCGCGGTGACATTGAAACCTGACATTTTAGAGGAAAGGGGAGAAAATGACGCTACTCCTTTAATGGTTCCCGCTGCAATTTTCTTAATTGCAGCTTGAGATTTCAATCAATCATATAAAAATAAACTTATCTGAAACAAATATTGCTAAAACTTCCAAGAGCACAATTGTGAATGATGAGTGTTCAAAGAAGCCTCTTGTAGAGCACGAGGAAATATGCTCTTCAAAAGATGTAAGCACATGGCTCTCTGTTTATCCCTTTTAAGAACGATAAATAAAACTATGGGGAAAATAGGTGTTCAAGACCAAATGCAATCCACTGTGGAATCTGCCTTGTGTGTGTAATTGGGACAGCAACACACGGTCCTTAATATATATTAAATAAAGCTAATAGGAAGCCCTCGACTTGGGACTAATTCCTTCAGTGGCTGTACATGTCAGGTACTGCTTTAAAGGGATTTTTTTTTTTTTTTTGGCCATTTAGGTAAGGTATCTAATATGCCCAGCAAAGGAGGCCAGGCTTTTCTTTTAACTGGGGAAATTAAAAAAAAAACAAACAAAAAAAAAAAAACCCCAAAACCAAAAACAAACAAAACAAAAAAAAAAAAACCCCACATAATAAACATTTAAAGGGTTTGGTTTTTTTTTTAATTTGGTAGAATATAATGGTATTTTACCCATCATCAGAAGACAATTTTTGACCAGGAAGAGGACAAGCCAGGTACAAAACCAGTTTTGACTTTTTCTATTAGGATGTTCTTAAATGATGGTCAAGGATTTGGGAGCAGTGATGGAGAAGCAAAGATCCACTGTAGACAGGTAGACCCAGCACGTATTGTGCAATTGAAATTGATGTGTGTGTATACACAAACCAGGATTATGTCCTGCTATGTAACCTGACCTTGTTTAAAACACATTCTTGTCTTCTGGCAGCAACACATTTGTCAAGGCTACTTTGAACAACCAGTTGTACTGCGTAGTCCTGCCCCAGAGGTCAGTGTTAACTGAGAGCCATCGGGTTCTGGGAATTTCTGATGAGTAAGAATAGCAATCCCCTGGGCAGCAGTAGATTAATTCTGGGGTGGCTTTTCTTCCATATTCCCCAAACCTCTGATCACTCTTACTGCTTGGAATGCTCCTTTTGCTGCTTGGAGTCCTCATTTCTTACTGCAGCTTTTGCATGTCTTAATTCAGCTTCTGAGAGATCCTACACACAGATTCTCATTGCCAGTTTGTCATGTTTGGGAATGAACCACGTGGTCGTTCAGGGAGCAGAAGAATGGGTGATTAGTTAGTTGCCTCTGCTGGGATGCATCCCTTGGTATGTAAGTAGCCATGAGCTTCAGGATCCATGCAATGCTCAAGAAGCAGATTTTGAAAGTAATCCAGCTCCTTGGGAGGGCTGGTTGGATAAGCTGAGTGTCACAAGGAGACATCTGGTTAGACAAAGGAGAAAAAAAGGTTGAGTAAATGCAATGGATGGAGTCAGAAACTTTGATTCTTGGTCTGCTAGGAACCAAGCTTGTTAAGGAGCTTCTGAGAGCAGAAATGTAACTGAATCATCAGGAACCCAAAGCCACGACTGTTCATTCATAACAAAGCCACACACACCAGAGCTGAAAGACAAGGAGCAGATATAATAGGAGGCAAAACCAAACGTGCCTTTCCAGCACCTCTCAGTGCTGGAACACAAATACAACTCCCTTCCCCTCTCTGTTCTCTCTTTCTTCACCAATGCCCAGGGCAGACACAGGCAACTTGAGGGCCATATTCCACTGACCCTGTGGTGCCATGCAGGACACAGTGTCGGGTTTGGAGATCTGGCCATCACATGTGCTGTAAGCACTCCAGGTCAGGTGTGGTCTTCTAATATCTCCAGATTCCCATGAGGAGAGACACCCACAGAGAAAACATGTCTCATCAAGGTATAGAGAGACACCAGGGGAAGGATAGGACTCGTTTCTGTGGCAAATAAAGTCCTTGCTAGCAGATGTCTTACTCTGAGAGAGTTTCAGGACTTTCCCCCAAATTCTGCTAAGCTTGTTCTATCTGCCAATGTGTTCCTCTATCACTGGGGGTGTAGAACAGGCTTGTGTTTTCTGCTCAGCAGATGGTGGTGATTGCTGGTGTTTGGTAGCTGTGAAATCCAGATGTCCAGCTCCAGGAGGATTTTTCCCTTTCTAGGGACATCTGGCCATCCTCTCAGCCTTACTCTTTCTTCTCCTCATTTTTGCTTGGAGTCTGTAAGCTTTGCCCACGTATTTGCAGAGCAGATAATTCAGCTGATTTATTCTTGTGCTTTATTCAAGGTTAAGAAGGAAGAAGCAAAGGGAAGCCTGGGGTTGTGCTTGTACCTGAGGACCCAGATAGGGACATGTATGTCCCAAGCCCACTGCCTGCTCCTGCCAGGGCAGCAGAGAGGTTGATGCTGCGGTGGCACATTGAACAGACATAATGGCACTGTTGGCTGGCAGCAGCTTGGTGGGGATGGCAGGTGAAGGGAAACCTAGAGGGATGCATCCAAACACCAGGATGGCTGTCTTGCTTTGGCTCAGAGCAGCTAGGCACCGTGTGGGGCGTTTCTGCTCAGGCTCCTGCGTTAGATCCATATGCAAGCTATGATGATAAAATCCAGGGACAGCAGGTACTGCAGATATTTAAAGCAAATAGAAGCAGAAATTTCCAGGAGCATTTCTGTCTAGTACATTGGATCCACAAGAGAAATGCTGAGTGACCTGTGAGAGTCTTGATCCCCTGACTACTTTTTCTTATTATTTTCCCCAATTCCATGAGTGAATTTCTTGTTCTTGCAGGTAGAGAGCTGGCTCTGAGGGGAACAGGCTAGCTGCATACCTGGTCATCCTGCTGGTGGATCACTCTGCTACAGAAAGTGTCTTGCTGGGCTGGGACATGATCTATGGGAGATCGGTGATGTGGAGAAAAGCTGGCTTCCAAGGAGCAGGAGACAAGTCTTAGGCATCATGTCTGTTGGAGTGAGCAAAAGATAATAAATTCTCTTGCTCTTGTAGTCTGTTGGTATCTAACTCCAAAATTTGATAGACTAAGTGCAAATGTGGCAGAAACTCTTGCCAGTCTTCACTGCCCTGAGTGCCAAGTTTATCCTCTAGTCCCTATTTGCTGGGCCTTCTACTGGAGATCTAAAATGGCCCTACTCCAGTAGTGAGCTCTCAAAGCCCCTGAAAAGAATCAGGGATCTGTTTCTTCTCCTCTATTCTTCTAAGGTGGGTTCATGACTCAGCTCCTGCTACCTCATTCAACACTCAGCAGCAGGAGTGAGGCTCCTGTCCCAACAGCCCAGCCGTGCTTCACCTGCAGCACAGGAGCGACTGCACCCCAGCAGTGCAGGGGATGAGCTCTGCCATGCCACAGATGGGTGCAGGGGCACACTTAACACATCTTTTCAGTCATTTGTCTCAGTGGTTTAGTGGGTAGCTCTGTGCCTGGTTTATTGCGCTGTTGAAAGCCTGCTTCAGAGGCAGGATGAGTCATTTTCTATGGTCATTTCTTCTGGTACTTGTCACTCTGGTGTCTGAGTGCCTCCCAAACCATCACAGCTTTGTCCTCCTTTAGCCCCACTAAGGTATGAGGAAATGTTTCTCTTCTTTCACAGATGGAGAGCTACAGAGTACAGAGAAAGATCTCCAAACATTTGTGGGGCCTCATTTGAGCTAACACAGACATTAACCTTCTAAGGCTTAGGTAAGTAGGGAGATATCCCTGGTATGTTACCATCATAACACCTTTCTAATGGAGGGTGCCCTTCTAGTGGAAGGTATCCCTGCCTGTGCCTGGGGTTGGTAATAGCTGATGTTTAAAGTCCCTTCCAACCCAAATATGATTCCCTGATTTCAGTGACCTTTGGTGTCCCTTGCTGTGAGCGTGCTCAGTGTCCCCACAAACCAGACACCAGGGGCTGATGTGGGCACTGGGCAGAAAGAAGCATTTCTTTGTTTTCACTGCTGCACCACATTGCTTCTCTTTATCCCCTGACTGCTCCTGTTGGCTTTGGGGGTTCCTGCTGCAGATACCTAATAGGAAATTTCCCTTTCTGCTTAGGAAGCCTGGGGCTTACAGGACTGTTACACATACAGGCAACAATACTGCATGGGGTTTTCTGTACTGTAAAGAGCTGCCACAAAGGCAAGAGCCAGGCTTTGAGTGCTCCTACAAGGAGATCCTTGACTCACCTGCCAGCCATGGTTGCTCACCTAACACACTCACCCAGCCATGCAGTAGAGAGCTGCCCCATTGGGCAAGTAGCAGCTCACAGGGCCTGTTTTGCCTGCACTCCCTTTTAATAAAGGAGAGGAGCACAGCTCCCTGCAGGAATAGCTGGTGATGAGGAGTCATCTGCTTGCACAGAGCTCTGGGTGTTAATTCAGCGTGAAACCCCCAGTTCTGCTGTGCCAGACAAGGCACGTGTGGGAGATCTGGTTTCTTCATCCAAGCAGCTTTCTAAGAAAGCCCCTTTGATAATCAGTCTGAAAGATTGCTGAAGTGAAAATTAAACCACTCTAAATGCTGTTATGGAAACATACCCATCACAAGCAAGAGCTGGATTTCTGTAGTTGCCACACAATAAATAGAGGAGGCTCAGCTCTGATGTCAGACCAGCTTTACCTTGTGCATGTCCTCCAATGTCTGGTTTTCCAGTTATGAACTGCAGTAATTGTGATCAATCAGGCTTTATGCTCACTACCCACAGGCTGTTTATTAATGAATCTGCATCCCATCTTCATTTTTTCACAATCTCATCAAATCTGTTCCAGATCCTGTTTACATCAAATTTTGTCTGCAGCACACTTCTGTAATATCCAATTTGGAATTCCTGATTCTGCACCAGTTCCTCAGACCAGGTCCTCAGTATACCAACATGTTCCTGAAATAAAAGCGAAATGAAAACATGAGATCTTTCAACAAAGTGCAAAGAAAAGCCATTGATTTCTAAGTGATACCATCCTTCCAGAATATAAACAGACAATTTTTTCAAAGTCCTTTCTGTATGTCTGTGTCTGTACGTGTGTGTATGTTTAAAGGCTAGAATTGCCTTCCTGTGGATGCTTTTAAAAACATCAGGTACTTTTCTCCTTAGCAGTATATATTTTCTGTTTGGGCACATGGGTTTTATGAATATTTGGCTTGACTTGCTAAAGACATCAATTTGATGTGTTGCCATGTGTTATAAAGGCCTCAGATCAGATGCAGAATAGGGAGAAAAAGCTTTAGAATAAAAGTTTATTAAAAACACATACATAGAGTCTATTCTAAACAGAAGAAAAAGGAAAAAAAACCCAAACAAGATAAAAAACAACGAATGTTCCCCTGTTGCATCAATGCCAGAACATTATGTTTGCAAATAAGAATTTAGCACTACAAAGACAATGCCCTAGATTAACTAAGATCCCATTTCACAAAACCCTATGGCAATAGTCTGCAACATCAGTCACAGGAGAAGATATAACACAGATGCATTTGTGCCCTCATGCAGCTGAACTGAAACAAAACAAAGAGTGAATTAGGCTGAATATCTTACTGTGTGCAACGTATTGTACAACAAGGCACCTTTGGGAATGTGTCACAGGGTTTGGTAAATTGAAAACAAAATAAACAGATCTATGGGAATAAATAACATCATATTAGATGTCTGCTGCATGTAGACTACATTAGCTTCCAGTCACAATCCGGCTTCAGTTTTCCCCCTAGTTTTCAATGCCTGTGAAAACTAGATGATCTGAAACCTCTGCAAAGAAAGGGGGGTAGGGGCAGAGGGAGGCACACTGTGCTGGTTCTCTTGCACATGCACACATGTGCATGCACACTCGCACCCTCTGACTTTTGCTTTAACACAATTTCTGCCAGATGAGGAGAGGCCAGTGTGTCCCTTGCTGTTTTTCACACAAGTTTGGCTGTTTCTGGGCCAAGGCACAGAGTGAAAGCATTTTCCCACACACACTGATCACTCCTCACTGCTCAGCTAAGGTGAGAGCACTGGCAACCCAGTTTACCTTCAGCCCAATTCACTCCATTGCCATGGCCAACATCAGTCCATGAGGTCCTGAGACCCCTGCCAAAAGCACCAGCAGCTGCACGGGCTTGGTGTGTCCAGGAGAAGGGACAAGAGATTCCCAGGGCACCTGACCCTGATGTAGCCATGCCACACATGATTTCAGGGGCAGCTGTGGAGACCCAGGAGAGGCAAGTACTTTGCTGAGTCCCATCTCTAATTACAGCCAATTTTAGTTAATGTTTTGAAAGCACTTTTTTTAGTGCTCAGCCATATGGGGCCAAGGTCTGCTTCCAAGTACGTGGGTAAAACCCCACTGATTTCAGGGAGGTTGCTTGTATGAACTGAACTTAAAAGATCAGGCCATATTTATCTCAGCAAAAGTTCAAGCTAATTCATTTTCTCTCATTTTCTCTCTCTCTCTCTCCTTCTGTTTTGCTTAGCTTATAGCTGAGTAAAAGGAGCACATATCTTGGAGATAGCTTTTTAAATATAAAATTCTCTTTATAACCCCAGAGCAATATGTCATTCCGCGATTACAAAAAAATGTACTCTTCCCAAAGAAAATCCTTCTGAAGCAAACATTGGCTTTATCCTGTCTGAGATCTAAGCACCAGCCTTTGAATTCATGTATATCAGAAATAGGCAAAGATCTGCAACAGAGCAAAATTGTGGCCTCCAAATTGTCATTATTCCAGTCAAAAGCCTATTTCTTCCCTTTAAGAAGCTGCAATAGGCCTTGAGATGAAGTGCAAAAAAATAACAAGGGACACAGAGAGAAAATTATATATTTATAACTTTTTAGTCTGAACATTCTTAGGAGAAGAAGAAATTTGATGAAGAAGTTGGGGAAAATTTTAACATTCAGGTAATTGATATTCTTGTCTCTGCCAACTCAACTCCTTCTGGCTTAGGGAAAGATCAGGTCTGCCTTCCCTCTCCACAGATGTGAGCTCAGGTCCGGGGGGCTGTGGGCGCCCTGCTGGGCTCTGGCCAGCTGACATCCTTATCATTTTTATTTCTTTCCATCTTCACTAGTAAGAGGTTGTTTGAAGGATGCTGTTTTTCAGGTTTGCCCAGGGGTGTGCTTTCTTTAGGCGTTCAAGGCAGCTGGTTTTTGTTATCTGACTTCAGAAATGTATTTCTCACAAGGCAGAACATAACAGAGGGTCCCTTTCTGGCCAGCCTTGGAGATACTTGCTCTCTTGCTCATACAAATCTGAAGTTCCACTCCCTCCACTCAGAAACCGAAGGGCCTGTATCTGACCTTATCTCCAGATCAATATATTCCCCTTTGGGTTCCAAAATGCATTCAAGCATTTTTAATTTGATTTCTCTATTCACACAGACACAACGAGGTGAGAGAAGGATGGAGCTGACAGGTCTCATAATCAGCTCTCATCTTCTTTCGCCAATGTGTCAAAATTGCATTTCCATAATTCCTTCCATTAGTATTTTACCTCATGTCTCCAAAGGCTCATGCTGGTGTGGTGAGCAAGAACTAGATTCAGGAATTAAGCTGGGACTTGCACTATGGCCATAAGTGCTACTGCTAAAGTCAAGGCACTTGTTCAGGGGCTTAGAGACAACTCAAGATCTCGGTGGGGCTGGGGTTCAGCACACTGGGCTTTCACCTCAGCCTTTAGACAACCACCAGAGATAGATGGATGGTGGGGATGGAGCATTGGGACCCCTCAGCGGAGAGGAGGAAAGCCCAACTCTTCTCACTTCTGCTCTACATGTAGCCTGTTGTCAATTATAACTTTGCATGCTCCTGATCCTGCATCCTGCATTTTCTCTGTGTTGTGACCCCATTTACGGCAGCAGCCTGCTCCTGTGACTCATGGAATGGGGCATGGCATTATGGCATTGCTCAGGACTTGGACTGGGTGTTTTTGCTTAACCCCTTGGTGTACTCTGCTCTGGATACTGGGAAGGAGGTAGGAGCTCCTGCTGTAAGGAGGCTTGCCCCAGGGAGTAGGGGACTGCTCATCTATCTCTCCTCTTATTCTGGGTCTTCCCATCCAAAGGCTGTGAACTCATTCTGATGTAGCTTGTTCAGGGCAGCAGCAGGAATGGGTGATGGCCCCATGGCCAGAAAAGCAGAAGGGAGACTGCAGGGAGGGGTTGCAGCAGAGACAGTGCCAGCTGCCAGGATGCAGGAGCTGGTGGCTGGGAGGAGCCCTCCCAGAGCCACCACCAGTCCCCCCAGACTCGTGGGCGAGGCTTCAGCTGGGTGGTGGCTGCCCTGTGCCCGAGTGAGCTGCCCTTGGTGAGCTGCTGGCTAAGCTGGAGTGTCAGGAGCACAGGGCTGGTGGTGACAGCCCTGCTGCTCACCTTGCTGCAGTTTTGGGGACAGAGCTATCACACTTGGCTTTTCTCCTTCCTGCGGTTAAGAAGGGTTTGAGGTCTCCAGCAAAACTGGGGGGCTGAGTGTGAAACAAGCCCCAGTAAGGGAGCTGGGGGTTTTAGCTTGTATTTTAGCTTCCTGGAGACCCAAGTGTGTGAGGGCAGGAGGGAAGGTTGTTCCAAGGGAAACTTGTGTCCTGGGAGGGAATCATGCCTATCATTTATGTGGACAGCACAGCTCAAGAGCACCATTACATGTGTGCAGACATCAGGCATGCAGACTTGTAATCTTCCCTGCCTGGCTCAGTGTGAGCTGCTTCCTTAGTATGTCCATGAGAAGGGAGTGCAAATAAATCCCATGCATTTTTGCCAGCTTCCTGACTGCTGCACAGCTGAAGGGCTTTCTGGGGACCATCTCTGCAAACTTCCTCAGCAGTGCCCTCAGGGCTGTCCTACTGGACAGTGTGACAGAGACGTGGTCCCTGGCAGAGTGCTGTGTCTCTTGGCTCCTTGCCGAGGGTCCTGACGTGCCATGAGACATGTCACTCTGTGGAGCAGTGGCACACACAGTGGGTGACACGAGTCTCTCCACAGCCACTCTGCTCCTTTACACCAGTCTCAGTGAGGATAGTGTAATGTGAATGGACTCGTGATCTGGAAGACATATTTAAAATGCCTGACACCAGAAATTAAATTTCTCCTCCCTTGTCCTCAGGGACACTAACGCTGACTGTGAGCACAAAGGAAACCTGGCTGGCTGCATGCTGTCCCCATCTAAAGATGAAAGCCCTAAAGTACTGCCTGCAGGGAGTCAGGAGCTGATGGCTTCAGAAGCACTTACGAGGCTTAGGAGCATATATTCTGTTTATTTAAAGTGACCAGTGTCACTTCAGAGCAAAAGTGCTACTGAGTGTTTCTGAACTAACTGTGCTAAAGCCACATCTGAAGCACCTAACTCAGACCAACAAGGTCCAAGCACCCTGGCCATCAGTCACCCTACTTTTAAGGAGATGATCATAAAGGCACTTGGCCACAGGAGGGACGTTATTTGGGATGCTCTTTGCACTTGATTTCTTATGAGCATTTGCATATGGGCAGGAGAATCTGCTCTCAAATTTTGATACTAGTGCCAAAGAATTTATTCTTCCCCAAACCATGTGAAAGGTAAATATTCATAAAACTTCTGTGTGCAAAAGCAGCAGAGAGTATTCAAATATGTCTGGGTAGAATGTCTTTTATTTTCCTCAGGTACAAATAAAGCACCCCCCATCCCCTAGCTCCTTCTAGCTCTCCTTTTAAATCTCTTTTTAATGCCTCACTTTTTACTGCTAATAATTTCTCTCCTTTGCTAATGATGCTAACCTTAGAGCCTGCTGCAAACTGACTTGTTTCATGTCAGCCTCTCTCTATTGCCCACTTTTGTTAAGCCACAAAGCAGGTTTCAGTCTATTCAACATCAGCTATTTCTCCGACTTGAATATTACCATTGCCTGTTTCAAAGGCATCTCCAAGCCCACAGTATTTCTGCACAGATACCTCTATTATTGTCTGTCATCAGGATATGCTGGGCTCCTCTCCTGCCTCTCTCCCCCCTTGCTTCTTTCCCATGTATGTGGCAAAGTCTCTCTCTGCTCTAATAGCTCTCCTGAGAGCAGGGTGAAGCAGGTCTTTACAGAGGCCTGTTAATTTTAAAGGACAAGCTTCCTATATTAACACCCCTGTGGCAGCCTGCTTCCCGTGCAGCGGGCTCTATCCCCAGCACTTACCCAGAATTAAAGCACACAAGGACCGAGCCCACTCCCCTGCGGGAGCCGCTGGATAATGCCAGCCCTGATTCCCAGCTCCCTCCAGCTGCAGCAAGCATTCCCAGGTGTCCCTAAGCAGGCTGAAGCCACTGGAGTAGGAAGCCTGGGGGACACTGTGACAATCTGGCCTGTGCTGACCCACAGGGTGCGGGCAGCATGGGGAGCTGACGGAGGACATCTGCTTGTTTAACAGAGGCTGTGTTACAGACGTCCTTCCCTTCCAAAATCAATTTTCTCCCAGGTGCTGGGCTCTTTGGAGAATTATAACAGAGTTATAATTATGAGTGTGGCAACATTTGGTCTTTCTGGGTGACTGAGACCTTTTCAGTGGCTTGGAGTAACTGGGAGGAAGAAGGTTTTTCTTTGCAAATAACAGATTGTGAAACAGTAACTATTTAGCATAAATTATGTCTTCTGGCTCCCTAATCACAATTCAAAAGACACAGGCCTTACTTACCCCAGCATTCGTCCATCGGGATGCGGCGCTGCCATGGGGCTCCTGCTCCGCCAACAAACTGGGCAAATCCCTCAGAGAGGCTGACCCCTGAAACTGAAACCAAACAGTTGAGACTTGCAACGGGGACAACCTTTATCTCTTTCTCTTTGAGACATCTGTCCACTACATCATCCCCCTCAACCCATGCTTCCCTCCCCAAAAGAGCGAGATAAAAATTAAAAAAGGAGGAAGGAGAAGAAAAACTCTGGTTGGTACAAAGAGGAATTTGCAGTTATTGCTAATGTTAGCATTTCCCTCCCCCCCCCTCTGTTTCTTTGGCATACAGGTAAAATAACAAAATAAATCCCACAAAGGGCTTTCTGCCAGGCTGCCTTTGGAACTTTGCTTAAGTGGCCTTAAGTAAGATAATAAGCAAGGAGTGTGAAAAGAAGAGACTTTGTCTTTTCACATTAGCAGCAGCCCTGTTCAAGTGGCAGTATCTATGAAAATGCTGTTCAGCCTTTAATGAGGCTACAGTGTGTTAGTGTACCAGTCTAATTAATCCCATATTTTCACACAGCATAATTACTGAGCTGGGGCTGAATTATTTGGCTACTGGAGGTGGAGCAGTGCCTGCCTGCACTGTCCTCTGTCTCTGCTCCTCACAATTTATTATGCTATACAGCAAGACACCATTGAAACCTCCTAGTATAGGACTATCTGTCATCTCTACATTATCAGTAAAATACACCACCTTCCATACTGTGCTACAAGGGCTTTAGCAAATTGCTATTTTTATGGGATATGATAAAGGAAATGCTACCTTATGTTCAAATTTTTAACTGTCTCGTGTACAGAATATACAGTTGTGCTTTGTGCACTCGAGTTCAATGAGGCCTCATTTGCATTGCTACAGCCAGGCTGGGTGTCACCCTGCTATTTTGCTCCCATTCAGTCCCCCTCCTTTCTTTTCTTTCTTTTCTTCCTCTTTTTCCTTTTCTTTCTTTCTTTCTTTCTTTCTTTCTTTCTTTCTTTCTTTCTTTCTTTCTTTCTTTCNCCGACACTTCCTTCCGACACTTCCTTCCGACACTTCCTTCCGACACTTCCTTCCGACACTTCCTTCCGACACTTCCTTCCTTCCTTCCGACACTTCCTTCCTTCCTTCCAACACTTCCTTCCTTCCTTCCTTCTTTCCTCTTTTTTTTGCTTTATTTCTTCTTCTTCCTCCTCTTCTTTTTCTCCTCTCTTCCTCTCTCTTCCTCTCCCCTTTTTTTTATTTCTCTCTCTCTTTATTTCCACTCCATTAACAAGACCTACACTTTCAGAATCTCCATCTTTACTGGCATTAAGATTTTTCATCCCTTAAAGTCCTTTCTCTCCTACCCTTCCTAGTTTGTGTTATTCTTTGAAACATATATTTTTGCACATTATTATTCACCTCTGATATATGATCTTGCCATTTTGGAACTGGTAGAGTCCCCCACCCCTTTCCTTCCCATAGGATTTGAGAGAGATTTGTGGTTTAAACATTTGCTCACTTGCTAGTGTTTTTGGGACTGGTTTAATAGTGTCTTTTTAATGGAAGGCCAAACAGTACATTAACTATATGGAACTGGTTTAGAATTTTTCTTTTCAGAAAAAAAAAAAAAAAACAAACCAAAAAAAACCACTGTTGTACCCCGTAAATTTTAAAACCAGCCCTAACAGTACATAAGGCTATTTTGTTATTGTGTATGGTTTCCATACATGCATTGTGAGATATATGGATGTATATACCCAGGCAAAGTGAGATCTCAAAGTAAAGAAAACCACATGCTTAATAGCACAAGCGGGAAAATTACTTCTCCAAGTTTTTAACCAAATAACAGCCCTGAGACTTGAGTCCTCTTCTGGGCAATCTTAAATATAACATATTCAAGGAGCAGTAAAGTGAATTTCACTGCACCTTTGCTGATACAGCGATTGAATATTGCATCTGACACTCCAAAGCTCTTCCATATGTGCGCAGGGGAACCCAAACAGCTTGCACTGCCCCCGAGATTAGTGACACCGTGCAGAGTCTTTTATCAATCATTTTGGGGCAGCTGAAAGTAGTGCAAGCTCAAGGGTTAAGCAAGGTTAAATTTTAAAAAAATTCATCTTGTAGCCTTTGCAGACCCTGACAGGCCACGGGGCAGCACAGCTTCTGCAGGAGCTGATCTTTGGAGGCTGATTTGTTTGCATCTTCACTGCTGCATGGGCTATCCTGATAGAAGTTTTGGGGTACTCATGGTGCTCTTAACAGGGCTGTGAAGGGAAAAATAGAAGTGAATAAACAAGGAATAGCTCTGTGAGAGCAGTGGGGCACTGCTAAAGCCTGACCTGCCTGCACTGCCTTTTGGCACCTGGAGAGTTGCCTGTACTGAGGACGAGGGTTACAGGAGCATCCACATGTCCATGTGGGGCCTGGCTGGGTGTTGTGTGGAAGTACAGACCACTGCAGCCACAGCTTGCACTCAAGCCACTTGATTCAGAAATGAGGACAAGCATTTCAGGAGATCAGCATTAATCTGGGTCTGGTGCTGGAAGTTTGGACAAGGTTATGCAGGTTAAACCTGAGAGAACTCGTGGATGTCTCATTTTCCAAAAATGAAACAGTCAAATAACTTGAAGGTGTCTCACTCTGTCAGCTCTTCCATATGGCATCCAAAATTACCAGCTAATTTTTAAAATCCCTTCTGCACATGGTCTGTAAATTATCAGTTCTTCTGTGTAAATATACCATAAAGTTTTTCCCTGTCCTTGCATGTCTGGCTTTTGCAGTAAGGCTGCTTCCCCATCACTCATCATTATCTGTCAAAATGTTCTGTCCTGTGAGCTGTCTCTTCTTGAGATATTCAGAGCTCTCCTTACTTCCACTTTCCTTCTCACTTCCATCTTTCTCTTGCTGCTGCTTAGGCTCCTTAGGCTGAGCTTTCAGCTCTCATCCACCACCCACCATTGCTGACTCCCTTTTACCTGTTTTGAGTCTGTGCACCCACCCCCACGCTAAGATTTGTCTGCTACATTCTTTTTTGTGGCTTCTGAAAAAGTAAGTCCCGATTTTTTTGTGTGTCAGTGGATACCTTTAGACATGAACACATACCTGTGTTTGGTGACAGAGGTACTTGGGTATGTCCCCCAGCTCACAGGAAAGGCCTTTTAGGGTGTGACATTTCAAAACCATGAGGAGTGCTGGTTGCTAAAGCCAAACATGCCAGGTCATTAAACTGCTCTGCTAGGGTTGGGTTTGGGCTTGAAGCTGAGCTGGGAAGGGGAAATGCATTTTTTGGCAGTTCCTCCAAGTCCAGTGCCAGGCATGCAGGATGTGCATTTTCCAGGTGACTGTTCCCAGTGGCCTCCCCACTGCTGGCAGCCCTGTGTACTCACAAAGAGCAGTCCTGCTCGAAGTGGGTCACTTTGCTAATTTATGTTTTTTGTCCTTCTGTAGTGTTTTCTTCTTCTGTTTTCACTCTTACTCCACTCATGAGGCTGATTGCTAAAGCCCTGGGCTGCAACACAGACACTGGCATCTACAGCCATGGAACTCACATGAAACCAAGCACCAGATGCAGTTGCCTAAACTGGAGATGTAAAAATTATTCCACTGGTGCTTGAGCCTCCTTCCACCTGATTAGGGTGCCCTGATTAGCTGCTGGTGTCAGTGACAGGACAGCTGCCAGTGCCTGCACCAAGGCTGCCAGGGAAGATCCATGGTGTGGTGGCATATTTGGGATGAGGACTCCTGCAGCTGATGAGGACAGGAGCAGCTCCTGGGGAGCACCTGGTAAACAGCAGAATTGTCATAGCCCATCCCTGAACCTTGCACATCATCTTTCAACTTGAGGCTGAGGTACACAAGCTAAGAGGATGCAGCCCTTGTTTTGGACATCTCTGTGATTCTAAGGCCCCAAGAGGGCAGTTACAGCCCTCCTTGACTGTGGGTTTGACCCCTTAAATGAGTAATCACATAGCAAAGCAGGTGCCCACCCTAAACACAACTCTTTCATAAATGTATTTCAAAAAATAGGTTTCCATTGTGGTTTTCCATGCCACGTTGACCCTCTGTGCTCGAGCACCTCTGCAAGTTACCCAGTGTTCAAGAACTTTGAAAGAAACAGCTGGGATTTAATATTAGGTGCACCAACTTCCTATGACATGTTCAACCTTTAAAAAAAATGAATGATTTCTTTAAAAGGTTGGATGTTTCATGCTAGGATCAGAACAAGTGACTTGGGGTGGGGAAAAAAAATCAAAAAAGCACCACAAATAGAGAAATGAGGAAAAAACACCCAGGTGTGTGCTAAAATGGTGTGGAGAAAATTAATACTGCAAGGATTGGTATAAATAAGACATTACATGACCCCTTCTGCCAGTGGGGGATCTCTGGAGGTGACAGACAAGTAAGGGTCTTAATGAATAGCCTTTTCCTAAATTCTTTGCTGTGGGCTCAGCATAAACCTTTACATAAAAGTGGGAGCCTGTGAACAGTAGGAATTATTTATATTAAATGTGCTTCTCAGCAAAACATGGCAAAATTCCTATTCCCAACTGGAAGAAAATCATATTTCATGGCTGTAATACCATTAAGCAGGATACAGAGATTGGCAGTGGGGAATAGGGGTGGGAGGGAGGCCCACCAGCAGAAGGAAGGGGTTTGTTACCAGCTAGAGGATGGTATTTTTTTGCTGAATGCCTCCCCAAGTTGGGAGTCGTGTTGGCTGTCATGTGGCAGACAGGAGGGAGAGGGAGAGGTGGAGGGGAAGAATTTACATGATGGACTTTGCACATTGGAAAAGAACATTGAACTTCGTAGGGAAGAACCCAGCAGGGTCTATAGAGACCACTTTCAAAGGCTATAACCTTTTAATGGAGGATGGGATTACTGCTAAAACCGCCAGATTACATCCTACAGTCATTGCTGAAAGGTTAAACCACCAGCTCAGGCTGTGGCCTGACATGGGTGACCAGGGGCTGCTGGGGGCTGAACACTGCACAGGAGAGGTGCCTTCATAATGTGGGGAAACATGGAGTGGGAAGGAGCAAGTATTGCTCTCTCCACAGTCACTTGCACTAACCAGGCTGCAGAGCAGGGTAGCAGCTGCCTAGGGACTCTCAGATGGGGCCAGAAAAATAACGTGAGCAAGATGTGTTGGTAGAAAGCATCTGGAGAAGATGTAAAGACAATGCTGCTGGTCTTAGAAAAAAGCCCAGAGGCAGCAAGACCCCAGGAGGGAATATCCCAGCTCTGAGGAGCAGTTTGAGTTTCATTTCTTGCTGAATTAGACATTGCTTCTGCAGGGTTGGGATGAGCACCTAGGTACTCTGTGTGTGTGTGTGTGTGTGTGTGAATTAACTGGATGGCTGCTCGGGAATAAAACCAGTACTAATGTCAACCAAATGGTTTTTAAAATCCCAATAGCACAGTTGTGGTGGACTATTAAATCCTATGGCCCCTCTTTTTTCCCTGGAGAGGCTGGGTAGATGCATCAGCTGGGAAGCACCCAGCTCCCTGTGCATGGCAGGGAGGAGAGGTCGGTATTTCCTTGGTGCTCACTTCAGAGAAAGACACAGAGGTGAGTGAAGATTTATAACCTGGCTGGAAGATCATCAATCAGTCAATCAAGTGAACAAGGCAAGGCCTTCTCTCATTTACCTGGGATGATGCAGAGCTCCATACTCCTCGTGGTGTGAGTGAGAGAGCACCCCTGTGCAAGGCCAGGCTCACTCTGGGGAAACAGCAGTGCTGGCAGAGCAGGGCTCCAGCAAAGGTCGCTGTGCCTTGCAAGGGATTGCCCCGGGGGTTGGGAGCTGCTGTCGATCAGCCTGGCTCCAGGCTGGCAGCGAGGTTACGCAGACAGCGCTCACCTGAGCGCAGCCCATGCGGATCCTTCCCGACATACCCTCTTCCCCTGGTGATGGAGCAGAATATATAGTGCGATGGGTACATGTCTGCAGAGGTGTTTTGTTCAAAGCAGGCAAATTGACAGGCTTCCCTCATAAAACAGTAATGCAGCTTATACATAAAAAAAAGATCATAAAAATTCAGTTTTCTCCCAAGTAAGATAATTCTGACATTACTTAAAATACTTCAGACTTGTCAGTAAAATTTCAATGTCATTAAAATTAACTGGCATATTTTAAGATTGACTTTCTTGCTTGCTTTCAACTCCCAGTCAGCCTGACATGGGGAGGGCACTTGCTATTCTTATCTTTTACACACTTGTATTTCTTGGCCTTTAACAGCTTCTTCTGTGGCGCGCACTGCTCTGTCTGCCAGGGATAAGGGGTGTCACTGGCTGCTGCTAATCCATTATGGCAAGCTGTCTAATTACCAGTGGTGTAGCAGTAAATAAAATGCGGGTTCACTTCTGGCCTGCTCCTTATCCCTCATCTGAGAAGTGGGCAAATGTTGTATCACCCCAATTATTGCTCCATTTACCTGCATGTTCCCTTGACTATGGCACTGCTAATTACTTACTTTGTTAGGCGGAAGAAATATTGGGTATTTATTTCGTTTGCTGTGATGATAAGAAATACAACTCCTATTATTTGTCCCCTGGACTAGAAAATTCCCTTTGCAGCAATCCTTCTAGCCTGAGCGCATAAATAAAACCACATTTTACTCCAGCATAGCTTTGGTACCTGAAAAGAGGTCATATTTTGATCAGGAAAATGTTCTTGTCTCTTTTCTCTAGTATGGGAAAGGCAGGTTGGAGAGGTTTGTGAAGTGGAACTGGATGCTGCACTGGATCAAATGATTTATTACTGAAGCCACATTTTGCAAGAAACCATTGCTCTTAGGCAAAAAAATTATCCTTCCTGTGGTGCGTGGCTCTTGGCAAGGAATCAGAAATTAGAACAGTCTCAGTTTGGGTGTGAATGGCACAAGATATGTTTTTCATTTGGGACATTCTCAGCAGTTGATCCCAGTCCCCTTGGCTGCTGCCATCTCCTCAACACTCTCCCAGTGTTGTGAGATCATCCTTAGGAAAAATGCTGATTAGTAGTTGGCAAAACATGTGAGTTCTTACTATATTAAATGGTGAACCAACAGAGAGAATAAGTAGGTGTAAGCCCTGAAACAAGTGGATCAGCCCAGGTAGGGCAGCTGAGTGCTTCCAAACAGCACCAGGCAGGCAGGGTGGAGGAAAGTGGTGTCTAATGAGAACAAACCTAGAAAGAGGCCAAAACCTAGAAAGAGACCAAACCCTGACTGGCACTCTGGTACTCTCTCGACTCTAATGGCCATCTTATCACCTTACCCAACTTATAACAAACACTCAATTTGTTGCCCAAACCAGTTATATTTCATCAGCACCTCCCCTTTTAGCATTGTTGAGGGGTGGTGAAGACCTCTTTAGAGATTTAAGAGTCTAGGTGGCCACAGAACATATAGGGTTTTCCTTTTCTTGATCACTTTCTGTGGGGTTTTCTTCAGGTATCAGTTTCCTCTGGTCTGGAGCCCAGTTAGTCCTGCATGCTAGGACTGTCCTTAGCAAATGATCAGTGGCTAAAAAAGAGGTAAAATGAGGAGGAGGAGAATGTGCAAGTTATTTTAAAATATCTATATACTTATCCACATGCACATATAGTATAATGTGTGTTTTTCAGCAGAATGTCCTTCAGTTTTATGTCATTCAGCACACTGTTGCACCATCAGCCTTGGTTTCAGTTACTTTGCAGCGTGCTTTTGGGGTGCAATGCAGAAATTTGGACCAGCACATCACTGGGATTTTATTTCTGAATTTCACTTCTGACAACACAAGAAATAAAAAAAAAAGGGCTACAGCTGGCTGAAATGAATGCACATACGCAGTCTCCCTTCTTGAAATATTCAAAATGCTCATACCTCAAGGTCATTATTTAAATGTTCATTTTAGCCTTCTGCATCACCGTTAAACAAAGTGCTGGCCTAACACTGCTCCCTCATTTAGACTAGAGAATAGTCAAAAACACCATGCATTTCCTAGCACTGGGAGGGAGGGTCTTTCATCCAGATTTTGAAAACTAAGAGAGCCTTGCCTTAGGACCACTGATTTCCAGGTGAAAGAAACATACTTTGAATATGGCTACCAAAGAAAGCAGGATTATTATGAATGGTTTTGGTACAGAAGCAAAGCTTCAATTTCTTCTCAAAGCTCTTTGAGGGTGGAGGGGGAGTTGCAGCTGGAGTGTTGCATTTGCCTTCAAGGTCTTGCTGCTGAACTCCCCTTCATCTTGTTCAGTGGGAAGGAGGAGGCTGTGGTGCAGCTCCCTGGTGGTGAGCAGCCACTGTGCTGTGGCAGAGGGGGATAAGCAGAGGGGACTGAAGGCAGAAAAGTACTGCGCTGAGAGAAGTCCTGGATCTAGGAAAGCTGACAGGACACATCAGAGCGATCTGGAAAAAGGAAAAACAAAACAGCGTCAGGGAAAGAGAGATCCTAAAAGGATGTCTCAAAAACATATTCAAAAAATTCAAACGAAGGAAAAGGAGAAAGCAGAAGCTCCCTCCTTCTTCGCTGTGTGAAATGCCCTGTCTGCAAACATGACTGACATCACTGGGGAAGAATGTAAACTTTGATTTAAAAAAAAAAATACTGCTTGCTGCTGCTCCTCTTTGGCAGCACATCTCATTTCTTTAGAGTATTTTTATCTGATTACGTATGTATATGCACATATATAAATATTTTGTTAAAAGCAGAAGGAGGCTTCTCTCTTTCTTCCCTGCACTTGCAACAGTGGCTGTGCAATATCCAAAGGGGCTTCTCCTGAGAACTTCCAAGCATGCTGCCCGAGGAAGAGGAGAGAAAAATGAATTTTAAAAAAATAGTATTAATAACGATACCAATAACAAATAAAGCTAAGTAAGAAACGAAGGACTAATTCAAGTTGTATCCTTTAAACCAATAATAAATGACCCAGCAGTGGGGAAAGCAGGTTGGCAAATTAAAACTAATGTGGGAGGTGTGTGCACCCCCCAACCTCCCCCCCATTACTCCACCCCAGCCACAAAGATCTACGCTGGGGGCTCGAGTGTCTTCCCTCCTTCCCTTCAATCTACCTAGCCAGAGCCCTCTCCCTGCTTGACAGCTACTGCAAGCCCAAACTGACAGCTCTTCAAAATCCGCTGAAGAAACCCAGCATTAATTAAGTCATTGCTGGACTGTAATTTCCTTGAGAAGTAAAAAATTCTCACACAAGAAAAGGTTACAGAGACCTTTTCTGTGTCAAAATTACCATGCTGCATGAATATTAATGCTCTTAATGAAGACAACCTTTGCTTCATCAGGAAGGTTCTGGAGCAGGTGCCAAGCCTGAAGTCTCACTCTGTGGATTTTCTACTCTATGAAAGTCAGCACAATGCAATTTTTCCATTAAAATCAACATTTCCCACATGATCGCGGATTTTTTTTTCCTTCTTTACAGATAGGCGGAAAGAAGGGGGGAAAAATCCCTCTGCTTTGAAATCAAACATTTAAAGGTTTCATTCAACACATTAATCAGTGCTGAGAGAGAGGAGAGGAGGAGGAGGAGGAGCAGGAAGAGGAGGAGAAGGAGGGGGGTGGAGGGGGAATCTGCCTTATTTATACAGATCTTGCACACGTTTCCATAGATCACAGCCGTGTCCATGTCTCGGGCTGCCCCAGGGCGCTGCCAGGCTCATCCTCTCCAGAAAGGCTCGATGGGCTCGCAGAGGGATATCGGGATGGGGGCTTTGGGAGATGGCTGGGGTGGTCACCCTGCCTGGGACATGAGCCTCTGTCACAAGCCTTTGGGCACTCACACTCCAGAGACCTAGGAACAGCATCAGGAGGTTTGGCCAGCTGGAAGGGCACGGCCAAAGCGGGTATCACAAAAAAATGGGGGGACTGCAAAAGGAGACATCCCCCACAGAGGGCAAGGGAGGCAGTCCAAATGCTTGGCCACAGCGAGAGCAAGAATGTGCATTAGCATCAAACAGTGGAGGAAAAGGCTGTTTCTTGGCTCTTTCTAAAGGAGGAGAGAGATTTTGATAGCACTGCACCAGAGAAATTGCACTGCCTTGTGCAGTGCTCTTTTACGAGCATTTAGCCTCAAACAAGAAAGGGAGAGAAATTATAAAGAAAAGTGTGGAGAAACACAGAGGACAGAATAGAGGCTGCAGATCTAGATTGAAAAGAAAAGCAGGTAAAAGCCACCTCTTTCTCTCCCTTCAAAAGGAGAAAATGATATGAAAACTGTCCATTAATTTTATCTTCTACTTCTACTTATTAGGCATTCATGATCTAATAATGGCTGTGGCTAACTTATAAAAAAAAATCTGATTATTTTCTGTTGGGGCATGCAATGCCCTGTATATATTAAAAAGGTAAGCAATGATATATATTTATGGGTACTGATGTAATAGCTATTAGATTTATAATACAGGGAAGAAACATAATTTTATTAGAAAGAGCAATAGTTCACAATCCTATTATTGTTTATTGCTGACGTCAGTGCTGAACTATAATAAGAATCATGTAACAACTGGAAATAATCATAAAAATACCGTTTAGATTTGCAAGAAAGTGGATCCTCTAAAACAAAAGTAGGGATTTGAGACCCCTACCTGGCAGCAGCCATTTGGTTTGCTGAAGCCAAAGAAATGCAACTCCAGGTTTTGCCCTCCTGGTCCAAAGGCAAGCATCTTCTTGACCTCAAGTGTGTCGTCAGCCTCACTGCAAACACCTGGGCAAGGCCTGGAGGACTGCCCAAGGTGTTCCCACGGGTGCCTTGGGCAGCATGGCCCTATAGGGACTATGTGGGACCACTGTGTGACCCCAAGAATGCAGGGACACCTGGGACAGTGGCATCCCCAGATCAGCCTCCCACTGTGAGCAACACACAGGCACCAAACTATCCTTTGGGTGCCTGGGCAATAGCCTTGATAATAAGAGTTTATGAAACCTCACATCCTAAACATCAGGGAAGGACTTGAACTATCACTTGGCACGTTTTATGGCTAGCCTTTGTTTTATATGAGTATATGAATATATACTTAGACTCTAAATCTTTCATTATAGTTGCCCTAAAAATTTGTTTTCAGGATGTATCTGGAGCTGTCAGCCTTGCTGGTTCTCTCCTTCTCTCTATTACTTTCTTTTTTCTCTTCTTTCTAGCAGGTTTTTTTTTTTTTTTCCTTTAGAGCAGTGTTTGCTGACCTTCAGGCTCCAAAATTAACTCATTCTCCCGACATCTGTGAATTATTAATGAGGGTGTTTCAGAAAGTTCCTTAGCCACTTGCTTTAAAACTCCAGAGTGCAAATTAATAGAGCTGTTTTTGGGAAAGCTTAATTTTAGCAGGTGCTGCCTCAGATCTTCCTTTGTTGCAGAGATAAACGTTCTCCTCCTGCAGAAACGTCAGACGGGATAGATACACCCTCCAGCTTCATTGCAAATTCAGAACAAAAGTGTCTAGTCAACACTTCTGATCTTTCTTTGTTAAACCCTGCAATGCTGTGAGCTGTCTCTAGCAATGGTCCCACAACTGTTCACAGGTTTTTTTGCTCTTTGTAGAGTGTTCTTTTATTATCCATCATTCCACTGGCCACTGATTCTTCATTGATTTCTTTTAACTCTCTCCATGTGCCNAATATGGACTAGAGGGATGCTGTGTCTGGAGGGGGTAAAAGTGGTGGTTGGGAGTGCTCTCAGTAGTAAAGGAAGAGGCTGAGGTGCTTTGTAGCTGGAGTAGCAACAGGCCCTGCTGAGAAGGTGGTGGAGGAGATGCCAGGCAAACGTAGTGAGGGAGAACAATGCTCCTGAGCCCATTTTCCTGATCCTGGTGGGATTCAAGTCAAAGACACTGTCAGGATGTCCTCTGTGGCCACATGCTGGATGAAAAACTCTGGCCCTCCAGTAAGCCTTTTCTCCTATACCCTTCCTCCCTCTATCCTGATGCTTACTAGCCCTCTTCTGCCCAAACCATTTCCTCCTGCTCAGGACCAGATGCTCCCTGGCCCTGCCAAATTTCCCCACCCAAAACCCCAATTCCTCAAATTTTCACCTACTGTCAGCCACCATTGTCCCTTTTCTTTTCCTAGACAGCTGAATACCTGGTCTGATCACAAGTCTATGGAAAGAGATACCTTCCAGCTTCACTTCAAAATGTTAATGGGCTCAGCCACAGCCAAGGTAAGATGAAAATAGGACAGGCAGTCAGCAAGTGCCACAGCCTTAGAAATCCAACTCCATGAGCAGAACCTGCACTAAAAGCTTCAGCTGTGGTGCCTCGATATGAAGGTGTTAGAAAGAAAGAAAGGTTTGCAAATGTTGATGTAGCCAAAATCACACTGAAACAGAGCAGGAATAGGAATATAATATTTAGCTCCTTTACTTCAATAAATTGTCTGCATTAAAAAAACTAAAATAGATAATCTTACAAATTAGTGGAATTTCATATTTCCACAGAACTAGGTGATACTGTGTCCTGTAATGATACAAATATTCTTATGGGACATGATATCACACTTAAAACTCTAAATTTTTAAAGGTTTTTCAGTTACTTTATAGCAGCAGAGTGTCTTCAGAATGAACTAGATTTGCTATTCCATCTGAAGAACAAAGAGAAAAATTTATAGAAGATCAAACAAATAAAAATACATTGAGAAAGACAGTAAGTGATGTCAACGCACTAAGAAATTAAAAACTTTGCATTAGTGTCTGAGCTTTTTTGTTGGTACCCAGGTATTATAAATAATAAACTAAACCGAAATTGTACATATTATAAAGCTGCATTTTTCTGTAGGGGTTCTGGTGACATGTACAAACCACGCGAGCTTTACTCCCGTGGCTTATCCATGTCACTGATCCCCCTCTATAAAAGTAAAGAAGGGAGGTGCAGTTGGGAGGGGTGAAACTTGCATGGAACCAATTCCATCTTTTGCCTACATTTGTTTCCACATCACCTGACAAGCCTTGCCCATGTCTGTGCCGGAGTCTGCCTTGGGATGAATGAACTTCTGCAGCAGAGAAATTAATCTTGTGAAAAATGCTTGTTTTGGGTCATTGGAACTATTTGAGAAATATTTTGCTGAAAAATAGAGGGGAAACTCAACTCAAGTGGAAAACCTGAGGTGAAGTTTATTTGTGACTGAAAAAGAATGATAATCTCTATTTTGTCCGTGTCAATTTTTTTTTCTTAAGACTGCTTGTAATCAGCTCAGTTCAGTCTTAAATGCTGCTTGCTTTCTTTTTACAAGTAATTCCACAAGGAAGAAAAAAGCCCAACAGAGTTCACCATGATCTAATAGTGATAAAATCCATGTACCTTTAAATATAACTTTCAAATTAGCCTGTGGCTGAGAAATTATTGTGAGATGATTTCTGTTAGGTTTATTTGAGATAGATCTGAACACAAAGGAGTCTCAGGCTTTTCTCAGGGAAGGCTGGGGTCTGCATCAGTTGCCATCACTGTCCCCTGGCCCAAGCACTTACTGGCTTTGGGATGTACAAACAATGACTCTGAAATGCATCCCCCAGATCTATGTGTTGTGTAAGAGGATGTTTATGGAAGTTTTGATCTGAAGAAATGGAAGTTGAGGAGACTTACCATCCACCGTGCACCTTGTAGCACAGCATTTTGACTTTTGCTTTAAAACAGATAGGAGTTTTGTTCATGGGGAATCTTTTGGGGTGCTGAACCCAGTGGTCCTGCCTCCCAAATGATGACAATCCTGCCAGGATCACTGCAGGAGATTCACCCCCTCTCCCCCGCCATACATGGATACCTTGCTCCCAGAGAGCTGGAATGGTGAATCTCCCTTCTGGCTCTTGCTGGCCTCTTAGAAAATCCCTGGCTTAATCAGAAGGCTTGTTTATGGTACAGCTCCTTGTCTCACAAGTACTACAGATGCCACTTTGCTGCACCTAAACTGCTTACGAGACAGCACTCTTATCTAATAAGACATAGCACAGCCATACATATTTATTTATATTTGAACTCTTGCCCTCTGTACTATACTGCAGGTCATGCATCTGCTCCAACACCACCTTATTAATTTTCTACTACTCTTCTCCATGGTGGCAACAGTGCTTCAAAGCCTGAAAGGAATATTTTCCCTTTTTCTCACTTTGATCTGTCTCTTTAACTCTTTAGCTGCTGAAAGGAGGGGAGTCTGGGCTTCCCGAGCACGGTATCGCAGCGCTCCTTGTTGGGAATCGGGACACAGCCAGGCTCTCCAGACAATGTCACTTCTCCACTTGTGTAATACATTACTGTTCTGTTTTGTACCTTGCTAATTAGAAAGCAGGAAAGAAAAAAATATATTTATATATAAAAGAGCTCCCATCTGACAGACTCAAATTACAAAAGTATTCTGATATAAATTATTTAATCAGTGGGGGAAAAAAAGAAAGTCACAGTACTAACTATCATTTCTAGACAGAGTATTAACAACCATTTCTTTCATTGGCTTCTGGTGTCTTATTTTGCGCACCCATCACCAATAAGAAGCTCTCGCATGATGTTTACCATAAAATATGACTTTCATCTCTTTGTCTTTGCATTCGCTTGCTTCATTTACCTTCCTAATGTATAAAAAGTTTTTAATTTGCCTCCCTCCCTTCCTCTTCTGTCACTAGCACTCTTGAAAACTTCTGGAAGAAAAAAGTAAAGACTTTAATTCATATATGGGACCCCATTCTGCCAGCCAGATCTGCCAGTCTTTGAAATACGTTCCATGAACAAGGGGTTGTTTGAAGGTGTGATCGCAGCTTTATGGCAAGGTTGCAAGCCAGCAATAGGAAACCATTCTGACAAATGTGCTGATCTCCAAATATGAAGCTCTGTCTGGATGGATGGGCACGGGGAGGCCACAGGCTTTCTCGGGGCAGCTGTCCCCAGCAGCAGAGGGAAACGTGCTCAGGGCCTGAGCTCCTCCTGGGGCAGAAGTGCTCGCTCTGGGGGCTGGGTGCCCTCCTCTGCAGTGATCCCCTTTGGTGCCCTGAGGTTGTGCCTGTCCCCAAGGGCACGTGTCCAGAGGTCAGGCCTGATGTGCCCAGTCCCCTGCTTCGGCCAGTGACTGGAGCTAGGCTGTCAGCCCAGTGCTTTCCTCGAGGTGGGCTCATGTCCACGGCCCGTGGATGGCAGCTTGCGGTGCCAGGTCATTTTTCCTTTCACTCTCTAAAAGTCAAGCCCAGAAATTTAATAAGCCCTATCATAAAGAGGCATTTCATGGCACAGCTTTCACAAAACCACCATTGGTATTGCCATGAGGCTGAGTCAACCTAAAAGGTAGACAGCAGCTCTTCAAACTATAAGGAGATCTAGACTCCTTCCAAAAGACAAGAGGTATCCAAGGACATTGCACAAGAGTTTACTTGGGCATATGTGCTGCTGCGAGGCCAACAAAGCTGTGTTACACAAAAACAATGGGCAAATCCCCGTAACCACCCATGGGCTGCTGGCAGACTACAGAGTAAGTTTTCTCATCTAAGAACCTGAGACTATGAGTGAAAAGTATTTTAAAAGCTCAGGAATGGCAACATGCACCAAAACCTGTGTTCATGTATCAATTGTGCCAAATCTGAGGGCTGCACTGGGATGGGTAACCCTGGTTACCATGGTGGTAACCTGGTCAACCCTGGGGCCCACCTTGAGTCAATGCCTGTGTCTGGTAAGAGTAGAAATATATTGTTTTCTGGTCACTGTGCTTGGTGAACACATTTTGTTTGCCGTCTGAGAATATACATAATAAAAACCACAGAGTAAATTCCTTTTCCTTCTACAGTTATGTCACTACTCTCTCTCTCCCTCTCTCTCCCTCTATATATCTATATTGCAGGCTTGAAATCCATATCCAGTTGTTGGATACACAGCTGAAGCTACTGAGATTTTCATAGAAATCTTCCACTTTTCTTCCTACGAGCTGCGAGTGGGCTAGGAGTGGGGTTGAAAGTGTTACCAGGAAAAAAATTAATACTAAGAAGAAATTAATAAGGCAGGAGGCACCTGTGTCCCAGTGCTCTCTGGGCACATGAATACTGTGACATGGCAGGGCTGCTCCCTCTGGAGCTGGGGCAATGCTGGTGCCCACTGGCCCAGCAGCAGGGTACAGCCCAAGCAAGACCAATGGTTCACACTTGCCAAGCTCTCTGGGGCTGCTTTTTTCACCCAGCTGTACCCCCAGCACCACGAGGGAGTATGTGCAGCCCTGAGCCTTCCCTGCAGCCCCTGCAACATCGTTGTCCTCATTAAATCTGGCCCATCAGGCCCATCCCTGCAGTGCCAGTGGGAAAGTGATAGTCCCTAGCAAGTGACATAGGCTCTGCATTCAATTGCTCTTGCAGGGGGAAAAAGGTCCAGGTGTTTTTTCCACAGCAGAGCTGCTGCTAATAGCATCCTTCTGCTCCTCTGCTCTCTCTCTCTCTTCCTCACTACCACCAGATGCTGGAAGTATGAAATAAAGCTCATTTTTCTGACATAATACATTAAGATCTTGAAAGTTTATGCCACGGCATAGTAAAATGAAAACCTCTTGGCACAACAGAGGTGAAGTGTTGCCTGTTTGTGAGCAGGAAGGGAAGTTTCTGCTCACGTTATCATATACGATGCGCAATGGCAACTGGGGGCTGCCTGCAACCCTTGCCCTCTCTGCTGCTCCCTCCCGCTCCCCCCTCTTGCCTCATGGAGACAAAAAGTCCGGTGTTCAGAGGCAGACAAGGCTCAGGATTTAAGAGAGGTGATTTTTTCCCTCCTTACCGTGCTGCTGTGGTGATGCTGCCTTAACCTCAGCCCACATCAGGGGACTGTCTCCCCGGAGGGATGCAAGCCGCTCTCTGGACAAAAGCAGCCTTTGTGCTCCTTCAGTGGGCATGGGGAAAAGCAAGGGGTGCCTCATGATAGCTGTGCAGAGAGAGTATCAGAAGCAAAGAGCTACAAGCCCTGGGTTACCCAGGATGGGGCGGGAGAAGCCACCTTCTCTGGTGGGAATTGCTGCTTGCAGCTTTTAACCACATAAGTGACATCAGGTTGCCAAACCTGCCAGCAAAGGCAGCAAATGTGGCTTCTGGGAGAGAGACAACTGAAACAAAATCCTGGAAAGGTCTCAGGCTGGTTGGTGAAGGAAAGTTCAGCCTTCATCCACACAGTTGTGTGCCGTTTCTTCATTTTTGTGTACAAACACACAAAATGCCAGCTCCCTGTGTGGGAGTTTTATTGTCTTGCTTGAAAGGTACAAGTTGAGAAGCCAGGGCAATATTAAATGCTGTTTATTAAATGAGGGAGGCTTTAATCTGCTCTAGAGATACTAAATATTTGATTTAGCAGAAGCTTGGACAAATATCAAAAAAAACCACATTTTATTCTTTGAATTGCATTTTCCCAAGGAGAAGGTGGGGCCACTCAATGCTAACAGCTGGAAAGAGTGGATCCCAAGCACATTAGAGATGTAGGAGCAAGAGGGTTTTTTCCTTAAGAAAACTTTCAACACACCTACCCAAGTGCAGGGTGAGAAAATCCCCTTTGTCAGATGCCTCATTGACTGGGTAAGTGTTGAGATGGGCCCTCCCTTGGAAAAAAAAATTAGGAAAACAAATCAAAAAGTCCTATCAAAATAGAGCCTCCACAAGCAGAAAGAGATGAACCCCCTGATTCATAAAAGGGTATAATATGTGCTTGTCCTCTCACTGTGCCCATACCAACGTACTGCTTTGGAATATTCTGATCACCAGTGGATTTTGGCCTGGCCCACTCTGGCTGTTCTTAAATTGGAACTTGTGCTGATTGAGTTAAACCAATGGACACTTATTGTGCTGAAGAAAGATGTGCTTTGCTCCAGCCTGACACCAGTGCTAATTAATTTAGAGTAAACAGAAATAAAAAATGATACAAAGTACAGTAAAAGTATCCAGCTTGCAGTGATTTAATGAAATCAGTTCACACTCAGATAAAACCAGTGCAACTTAGCACACAGATAAACACCGAGAGAAACTGATTAAATGTCCAAACAAAGACATGAAAGCTTGAAATCAGTTGGACAGTAAAGAGGGTCAATTTTAAAACAGATTATATTGTCCCAGCAGAATTAGTTTCTTTTTTCCCTACTGATTTTGTATTGTTTTGGCTTGGTTTCGGTGTGGTGCTGCTCAGTATTTCCAATTCAACCTCTCCACTCAATAGAAAAGTCTGGAGTATTTCTTTGTACTTTTCCCCAGACATTATCACTCCTTTCTCTGCATCAGCTGGTACCACCTGCATAGAAACAAGCAGATCTTCGAGGAGAATCAAATATCCCACGGGCAAACTGGTTTTCTTTGTTTATAACACTCTGCCAAGCACATCTTTAAAGGTGGGGGGGCTTGTTGGTTTGTTTCTTTTTAAAATGCCTTTAAAGCCAAGAACCTCTAAGCCTTCTAGAATTTTTTTTTTTAGCATCTGACTTCTATCCAGATTCTGTGAATGCAGCTGCCTGCTCTGAAGACATCCAGGCTTCCACACACTGTGGTGTGCCGTGCAGACAGATGCTCAACCACCAACACACACAAACAGAAAATGTGGGTTAGGAGATGGGGATGAGAGTGACCTGGAATGGCTGGAAGCTGAGACTCCCAGACAAGTCAATACATGGACTGCAGCATCAGCAGGACGAGCACAAACAAACAATCACAGATTGCTGCTGCACTTATCACCAGACTGGAGATCTCCACCAGGAAAAGGAAGAGGTGCCACCTTCGGTGTCACAGGGAGGTGGGCACGGTGACATTCCTGGTATTCTTGGTACAGTCCTTGGGCTGCCAGCCCAAAAGTCCACTCTTGTGTGGAAGGTGCTGAATGTGGAGCCCAAAGTCAGGAGGGAGTCAGATGCTGTCCTGAGCTCTCATCAGCTCAGGCGCAGCAGCCTCCTCATCTGCAAGGGAGGTCAGAGCTCTGTGGGATGATGCAAGAGGCTGAAATCATTCTCACTCCTGTTACCCATACAGTGTTAGCCTCTTACACCTGGAAATTTGCTTTGCCCTAAGCAGCTTCAGCTACTGGACAACTTCTACCTCTCAGTAATCAAGCATATCATCTTTGACAGTTTGGCCTTTCTAAGCATCTTTTCAAGGATTGGCAAATTGATCCCAAATGCTGCTTTTGAAGCACTTTAGGAAGAGGGGAAAAAATATATTTCAGTATACTTATAGCACAATTTCCCCTGAAAGAATTAAAATATATTTTGTGGTCTCTTTACTTTTGTAGCTAAGACTTTAGATTCTTTTGATATTTGTTTTATCTAGATTCTCATCCTGCCCACCACACCTGGCATGGCTGGGTATCTGCTGAACCATTCTGGGCCCTTCCTGGCTTATTCTGTTCAGGAATCTATTACATGGGCAACTCTTTTTCTATGTGCAGCTCCTTGGTGATGACAGTGGGAGTTTTGCACACACAGAGACCATAGAACTCACCGGCAATCCACAGAAGACTTTTTTTTTTTTTTTTTTTTTTTTTTTTTTTTTTTTTTTGTTTTTTAAAAGGAGAGCAACTTCNGTATGGAAAAAACTCTTCTTATGAAAACAGATAACATCAAGTGCCTGAGGCCTTTGCCCTAGGTGTCTCAAAGGGAAAGGCACTTAAAAAATGTGCAAAGCAGCAGCCCAAACCTCCCACAGTGCTGAAAAGAAGACTAAATATTCTTAAGGAAATGTTGGGTTTGTTCCAGTTTCTCCAAAAGCACTTACCAAACCCACTTCCACATTTTCGGGCACTGTTTTTGGGAACTCAGCATTTAGGTACTTTGAATGAAAACAGCATGGTCAGCTGGACCACCTTATGTGAACATTAATTTCTGTTCACTGGACATGAATCTATTTTCCCTGTGAAAAATACTTGTAGTGCTCCACAGGAGCCACGTGGAATCACACTGCTCTAAAGCCAGAGGAGAGTCCAGCCTCTAAGATGCACTTCACTTTACAAAGCATGTGCTATTAATTAACCATGAGAAATGGCTGCTCATTTGCTTTTCAGCTATATGAAGATTAAATGTTTCTTAACTCAGCATCAGTCTCAGCTATCTCTCTTCAGATTTGCTCCATGAAGCTGTCCACAAAGTACAGGGGAAATGGTGGATGAGTGTGGGCAGCAGGGATGACTGAAATAGAGCGAGCCATGCTGAAGAGAGGTGAAATTTAAGGAGAAACCATCCATATGCCAGAGGAAGAAAATCCATCATATTTCATGAATTCTGAGCAGGTCATCTTCAAAGAGAAGGATTCTTAGAAAGTAAAATGGGTTCTTATTTTGCACACACAGAGACCATGGCATTCACGGGCAATCCACAGAAGCACTTTTTTTTTTAAATATGGTATGGAGAAGAGCTCAGCAGCTCAGCAGAGGCACCCAGGCATGGGGGGATTTAGATATCAGCAGACCAAAGGGATTCTGATTTCCCACTGTGGTGCTTGTCAACACTTCAGGCCAATGTGACTCTCTATCATGGCCTCTTTCCTGTGGTCCTTACACACCTCTTCTCTGAAATGCTGAGGATGAGACTGGAGCATCTTGAGAAATGCAAATAGGAGACATGATATGCAAGAGTTTGTAAAAGCATCATATCTTGGATGTGCTTCATTTAACAAAAAGGCAGATTTTTTTTTCCTGGAGCCACCCTAAGTAATAAATTGATGCTAACAGCATAAATGAGTTCTTGTGTGGTTTGGAAGCCATAAAGACTCTCAACCACCAGACTGGTCCAATTCCTCCTGTTCTTTGCTTTTGGTCTAGTAAATTGAAAGGCCACCACAGATGTTAGTACCACAAATATTCATGTTCTACTCAGAAACGGAACCTTTTTTATTTGATGATTTCTTCAAATGAACATGCCTTTCACAAGGAAGAGGGAGACCATCAAGCTTCTGGAAATGTTATCAGCTTCTTCAAATAGGCTCCAGTGAAACTTTGCTGTTTTCCTAGTAAAATATCTCCCCTTTTTTTCCTCTCACTCTTTTTTTTTTTTTTTTACATTTTTCACATGTTACCAAACCTCTCTATCAGGCTGGTATTTCTTCAGGTAAAGCTATTTGTTGAACTATTCTCCCCTTTTAAATTGTATATATTTTCTCTGTATTCCCACTGCTTCACTAGGCCTATGTGGTGCCCATCAGAGCTACTCTCTCCAGTTTCCTCACAGGCAATGTACCGAATCATCAGATGAACAAAGGTCACATTAGCTCCTTAGACATTCATGCACAGCTCTTCAGTTGCTCAACTTCACTGACTGTGGAGAACTTGCTTTTGAATGTAGAAAAGCAGAAAACACACAGCTGTGGAGAAAAGGGAACCAGAGGGACCAGTACAGCATCTCTGAGAAGACAAAAAATACATATACAATGAATCTTAGCTAGAATAATTTCCGTTGCAAGGAGCAAGGTTTTTCTTATGCAGATATAGTGTAATCAACTTGGAACCCTCTGGTTTTTTGAGTCATCCTCATTTCTAACTAGTTGTTACAATAGGCTTATTTTCATCAAGTGGTTCCCTCAGCATTACTGCGTACTCCAGCAAGGAGAATGGCTGGAGGAAGCAGCTTCCAGAAGTAGCACCTATGACAGAAATTTGGAGGTCTGAGAACGGTTGGATGAAACTTTAAAGCAACCTGATTTAACAGTGCTTCATCTGACACAGGGAAACCTGTATAATTTTATGTCTCCTTGATGTATGTGGTGAAGTGTTTACGCCCTTAATTCATTTCTCAGGAAATGAACTGGGGAGCTTAAAATCTCCTGGAATCAGGCTAGCAGCAGTCTATTGCCAAAATCCCATGTGGTCCATATCCATATACTGGGAGAAACCTCCACTGCCCTGCATGAAGTTCCACTGTTGGTTTTAAGAACTGCTCGCAAAATTTGAGTATTTTCAGTTGCCACTGGATTTAGTGGTAAACAAGGCTGTTCATGATCACCCAGCAGCGTGTTGGTTGAGAGCAAACAGCAGCAAATATGTAACTTGCAGCCTTTCTGAAGACAAATAAGTGTCATGAGCCACTTATGTGGAAAACAAGATGTCCAACTCCGCAAATAGTTAGACCTCCTGCAATCAGCACAGTAAGAGACTTGCTTAATGGGTAAGATGAACTCTTTATTCCAAATCATTATGTTTCGGGTCCTGCTTTTTGGTTTTGAATTTCTGAACGACTATGAAAACTCATCTCTGAAAAATGTCTACCACAAAATGAACAAAACCCTCATAAAGATTCTAATCCTCCTATTTAATATGCGCAAGAGGGTGCTGTGCTGTGGGTCTGAACAGGAATATTAGCTGCTCCAAACTATATTTAGATTGCCAACAAAAAGTAAAAGGCAAAATGTCTTAGTGTAGATTCCTGTCTCCTTTAAAAGGAAAAAACCATCATCATTCTAAAACTGCAGCTGAGAAAAAATAAAAAAAAAAAGGGGGGGGGANCATAAAGATTCTAATCCTCCTATTTAATATGCGCAAGAGGGTGCTGTGCTGTGGGTCTGAACAGGAATATTAGCTGCTCCAAACTATATTTAGATTGCCAACAAAAAGTAAAAGGCAAAATGTCTTAGTGTAGATTCCTGTCTCCTTTTAAAAGGAAAAAACCATCATCATTCTAAAACTGCAGCTGAGAAAAAATAAAAAAAAAAAGGGGGGGGGAAAGTTAAAAAAAAAAAAGAAACAGTGAATTATGTGATGTGGTGTTTTTACCAACTGTCTAAATAAAGGTTTAGTGAGTCACTGTGGAAAACAGAAAATCTTTCTTTATTTTAAGAGCTGCAGTTGAAGAGTTTTGTATGAAAAATCTTCCCTTAGGTTTGTAACTTAAACATTGCCCATCTGCTCTTGCCTTCCTCGTCTGCATTTACAGTAAATCTGAGATTTCCTTTTTTCAAAAAATACATTAAAAAAAAAAAAGTACAGATTTGGCCAACAGTGTTTGTAGAGATACAGAGAAATCCAACTTAGGGTGCCAGCATCTAAAATGATGTTTTCCTTTTGGTGCATACTATAGGCAAGATATTTTCTGCTCTGGGCTCTATGTTAGCTTCAAGTTCCCTGTAGGATTTTCTGGTTTCTGAAAGAGAAAGTGACATGGAAGCTTGAATCCTGATTAGGTAGGGTACCCATTTGCCAAATTTTAGGGAAAGAAAAGAAAGATTGGTCTCCCTGAGATGAGGACCAGAATCCACTGAAGCTGATGGGAAGATCCCAGGTGCCTGTGGAGGCAGCTGTATGGTGGAGCAGTGAGCGCCTCTGCTCCGTGTGTCCTGATAAGCTCATTGCCAAATCATGTGCCTTGCTTGCAGTCACCATGGCTAAAGAGCAATGCCAATCCCTCAGCACAGAGGGTGGGATGCACATCTCATGGCTCTCATGTACTCATGAGTATAATAAGACACTTTTTTTTTCCTTTTCTTAATATACTCTCACACAAGTGAAAGAGGCTTCAGGTCATGGTTTTGAAATAAATCCAGAGTAACTGCACCAGAGACAATTCCTTTTTTTCCTGGTGGAAAAACAGGTAGAAATGATAATCAGGCCCTTTAGTGCTGTCCCTGAAAGGAAGGGTGGCTTACAAAGCATCACCTCTGGGTGTGTTATTGGGGTCCAGCCATGCCTGGTCACCAGTATGGAGGCAGAAGTGACTTGCACTTTAAGGATAACCTGTGAGGAAGAGATGCAAAGGCAGGATACTTCACCAACTCCTAACTTGTATTTCTGTCTCTGACTCCCATTATTAATGAACTCATTCACTTTCATAAAAACAACTACACAAGATCTTCTAACCATATCTATAAAACTGTTTAATGCTCTTTTCGAAACAAGGCATCTTACAGCCATAGTAATTGTAGTTTTACTAGACCTTTAAATGAGAAGCAGCTACTTATTAAGTTTGATATGGTGAGCTGATTAGACAAGTTAAACATAAAGGCACAATTTATGCATAGTCTATAACCACATGTGCATGTAGTGCAGTTCTTACATTGGTCTTTGGCACTCACTGCAATAGGAAATCCTGCTAGGTACACAGTTTTATGCCACTTACAGGTTACAAGTGGTAAAGCGAAAAATGCTGGGTTTTACGGCAAAATAATATTCATAAATCTCCAGCAGTGAATTACAGTATAACTCAGAGCTGTCTTTGTTTTGCTGCTGCTATGAATTCAATTCTGTTGCCAGTGCAGAAACAATAAACACAAAGACCAAAGTGGAAACCACTCCCCTTGCATTTGGCAAGTGCTTATATCCAATTTACAGCTGGACTCTGAAAACGGCTTCTGAAACAGTGCTAATAACAAAGAAATTCCCACAGATGCTCAGTTTTGCACTTCATTCCTGGTGAAGTGAAGCAGTCCATTGTGTACAAGTTAAAGATTTCTTCTAATGCCTTACCTGGTTTTCCCAGTTCATCTGTCTCTGTTCCATACCTCTTTCAATGTGAATCATATTTATTTGTCTTTTGTCTGATTAGGCAGCTCGCTTAGGGTGCTGTGTTTTAAAGAGCTCTCCCTTATATAATTCTCACAAGGGAGACACTGTGCTGCCTGAACAGTCCTCTGAATTTAGCTCCTCATGATCTGGCGTAATTATGTTTTTGCCAGTTTATTTGGTTATTGTCATGTGCTAAATTCAGGATCAGTGCTCTGCTGTGACTATACCAGCAGTTTTGTTATTTTAAGTATGTAGGTTTTTACCATCACTGTCATTAGTGGAATGATCTCAGGGAATTCAATTGATTTAATTTGTTGAGATGCATCACCCACAGGTAAAATGGTCAGTACAACCAAGTTTTATCAGAGCTTGGTTTGTTACAAAACAGCATCCATCAAAAACAAAGGTGGCATGTGCTTTCATTGCACTGTGTTTGTATGGCCCACATTGTAATAGTGACGCTGAGCTGCTGTGTGGGCATTTCCACTAACACCTTTATGACTGGATTTAAAATCAACTCAGAAAGTGATTCTTGGAAGACCTCACACATGCAGAACATTAGGAACCCCAGCAGTGGTGAGGACTCTTTGTGTGCTTAAGCACCTTGCTGTCTCAGGGCCACAATGAGTGGAAGGGTCAGGACACATGAAGAAGAACAGTTACCAAAAATTAATCATTTATTCTGCCTGTGGCATAAGAGGATTACCCCAGGAAACTGGAAGGAATGTCTTCCCCTGTGCAGCATTGAAGAAACAGCAATTTTCTTCTGACACAACAAGCATTGGCCAATGTTCAGCTGCAGACTAATAGTCTTATCTGGTGTGAGGAGCCTTATCTGTGATTTGTTAGCATGGGTGTGATGCTGCAACTAAAATGTTGCACCACAAAGCGCCAACACTAACTGGCTTAAAGGGAACTATTTTTAGCTTACAGTGATGTAAGCAAGAAAAGAAGGAGGCCTTAATTGTACTTAAACACCTGAACTAGTTGTGGGTTTCAACCTCCTTCAAATATTCAGTAGAGGTTTGGAACCTATAGAGTGAATTTAAGTCTCTCTACAACTGGTTTGCTTTTCTTCCATGCCTCCTGAAGTCTCTTTGGAAGTAGTTCACAAGCCCCAGATGTCCCTGGACTCAGGCTGAAAGATTTTTGCTTTAAAAGCATCAGGAAGTATTTAGGAAGAGCAAGTGGGCTGTTAAGATTTCATGTGGACAGTAAAGACTTTGAATATTCTTATTTTAAATATTTTGAATAATATGCCAGCATTTAAAAAATCCTTTTGAACTGAAACTGAGAACTGCTATCTTGAAATAATAAAAGATTTCCACAAACTGCGAAGTTCCAGTATGCACAAGAGAAATGACTGTGTTTTCTTTAAATATGATGTTCTGGGCATTGCCTGGCATTTTGCTTCTTACAGTCTTTCTCAGAAGAACAAAATGTAATAGTAAAATGTACCGGAGTGATACTTTGAAGGCGAGCATATATATTTCTTTATTTCTTAGTTCTAGTGTAGACACAATGTTATGGTTTTCTACTTACTACCTTATATCTAAACACAGAAACTTACATAAACTCAAAACACAATCAGGTGGAATATGAAATAAATATTTAAGATAAACTACTATGCATATGATAAATGCATCTCTTTGAATTGTATCATTTATTCTTGAGTATTTTCTAGTTAGTTCAATAAGCTCCTTAATAACTGTGAGCTGAAGACCAGGTGAAACACAGGGACTGGTGGAAGATCTCTTTGCATCTACATTCAACTCTGTGCTATTTAGAAATGCAGAGCACTGCTGCTGAGAAGAGGCTCCATAAATGTCCAACAGAAATTAAAGTTACTCATATGGGACTGGCCTGCTGGGAGTTCCAAGGCATTAAAATTCTCATTCCCTTCTACCTTGTTTATCTGAGTGTGGTTAGCCAGCATGCCACTCCTAGGGGGATGAAGGCTGGAAATAACCCTTCCACCTACTACTACTGTGAGCTATTCTGCCTAAACCTGCCCCTGTAAGATTACTTAGAAATAAAGAGTCCCAAGGACTAGACTTCTGTCACACACAGAACTGAAAATATTTGTCTTCCAAGCAACATCTTACTTTCTAATTGGCTTTTAGGTTAGTTTACAGTTGTCTATACTGATGTGTAAACAAGAGCATGATTTAGCATTTGTCTGCCTGAAATTCTGGGGTTTTTTTCTCCATTTAGTTTTGATAGCAAGGATTGATGGGTGTTCTTTTAAGATCATCATTCTAACAGAGCATTTTGAGTCTGTGTAAGACAGAGTTTCTTACATTTTTTGTTCTTTCTGTAGGTTCACCACCAATACCCAGAACATTGTGGGAGTTCCTCTTCACCCAAAGGTTTTATTGGATGATGAAAAGACAAGTAAGGGAAATGTGCTGTTAAGATCTCCTGGGATTGACTTCTACATGGAAATTAAATCCATTGTATTAAAGAAGGGTCTGTGCAATCAGAGGTTATCACATCAACTCATTTCATCATTTCATGCTGGTACTCTGTATAGGTACTTCTTTCTTTGATTTAAACTTCAGTAAATGTGTTCATTGGATTTTCTATGGTCTAAGTGCAGAATGGGTCCAGCTGTGGTGGTTAACACCATCAAAACATTATCAAATTACGCTGGAAAGGCCTTTGTCTTCAAGAAAAATAGTAGCTATGGTCCACAGTTTTCCACGGGAGGCTTGTCTCGAGGGGTTTGCCTTAGAATGAAGAAAAAGCAGGACAGTAGCAAAGTATCCCTTACAAACATCACCTGTGAGCTGGAACAGTTTAAAGATTCTCCCATTTCAGTGCATTGGTCTCATGAAGTGATTAAAGAAAGATAAGAGAGAAGTAGAGGAAAGCAATTTTCAATGCCAGCAGAGGCTTAAACATAAAACAACAGAGAAATATTGATATATTATATTCTCTCTGGCCAGATGAAGAGTTTTCTTCCATCCCTCAAGGCAGAACTGTAAATACAGGAATAGTCAACTCCCTACATCTCTAAAGATTACCCAGCACACTTGGATAATCTGATTATTAGAAAGACCTGACCAGACCTCTCATTTAGCATAAGAGAACACTGGATCTTCTAGACCTCCTGGTGATGCTGGACTGTCCCCTTGGATTTCCTAGCATGGTCCATTTGTGGCTAGTTAAGTTTCCTTAGAGATTCAGTAATCATCCTCACCCAGAAAAATCACCATTTCCAACAAACACAGTTTCAAATTTTCCCTCCCATCTTATTTGAAATCTGTGCCTATAATGCTGCTCTGCTACTGAGTTGGCTTTCTTTTTATCCTTTAGTTATCCACCCTTTCCAAAATTAAAACTTAATCTGAAGAGAAGCACACCTGTGTCAGGTACTCTGACTCCATGCACACCTACATGTGCATATGTGTAAAATTCAAAAACACCTTACAGCAAGTAACAAACTATAGATAGGAGAAATATTTTTTGATAGAAGCCAAGCTTGATAAAAGGAGTGCACACTGTCGTGCCTGAAAGTATGGTATTAATAATTAAGCCATGCAATCATTACCTCAGGATATTATTTCTTAAATATCTCTTGCAAAGGCAATACGATTACATATGAATTATATCAATTTTCCACCAACAAAAAAAAATCCACAGAAATAGGAATTGAATTACACTGTCCAATTTGCTGTAAAGTTCATTGTACGTGAAGAAATTAATCAAAGCTACCACCACCCATTTTTATGGGAACATAAAATGATGTGAACTTCCATTTTTAATAAAGATGCATAGCTCTTTTATGAAGACTGACTAATAACACTGTAATGAACTGAAATGTTACTGATACATTAAGAATGAAAATTTTGAGGGATGTGTTTACTGAGTTTCCTGTTTCAAGCCAAGCAATACTTTCATTTGAATCTGTCTATTGAGAAAGGAAAAATCCAAACAATAAAGTTGATGTGAAGTCTGTGTCAATTCATCTCCCACATATATAAATGGCCAGCCACATTCTTTTTGTCTAGCTACTTCCACCTAAACGATCCCTCAGACAGACAGGGTCTGTATTCTCCAGCAATCTGAGATTTTCAGATGTTGTCCAGACATCTCTGTGTTGCCACAAATGTCCATGAGTGGATATTCCCAACTTAATTCAAAGGGCTACAAGACAATGAAGGAATTTTATTAGGTCCCAAATTCAAGAGGATTGTGAGAAGTGACATGACTATACATTTTCTGTGCAGTATAAAGGCTTTTAATCAGGGAGGCTGTCTCTCCTTCCCACGGAAGAATGCTAATTAATTAAAGTAATATGATATTAATTGAATAATCGGTAAGCTAATTTATTTTGACTGTGTTCACATAGCTTTTGCTCTTAGGTTTTTGGTTTGTTTTTTTTAACAGTCTAAGAGGTTATGCAATTGTCTGGAATATTTGCTGAAACAGTGTTTAAGCATGTAGGGGAAAGCAAGTGGGAATATCTCAATCACAGCAGAGGGTTCTCAGAGTGCTGTTTATCTGGCCTGAAAGTAAGTACTGCTCTCCTTTCTTTTGGACAACGAAATTGAAACAGAGGCAAAATCTGGGTAAGCAAATTTTTGTGGGCTGCTTTTTTTTTTTGTAAGTTTTGTTATGCTTTTTTTTCTTCTGAACAGTCATTCAGCCAGTTAACTTTGTTCACCAGGTGTTTTTTCATTTCTCACAAATGACTGTCTAAATTAGAAACTGTCAGAAGTTTTCTTAGTTGCTAGAATTCATCTGGAGGAAATCTTCAAAGCCTTTTATCATGGGTGGTCCTTCGCTTTGCCTCCTCTTAACCCTTGTTCTAGTTAACATTTTTTTAAAAAAGAACTAAGGGCAATGTTTCATAACTGTGAGAGGTAAAAAGCTAATGAATAATAGAATTGTTAGTAATAGATAAAGGTGGACTTCTTGATTATATTTACTAAATTAACTTAATAATTAACATTTAATGTGATAGAGACATCATATGATGAGTCAGGGAATTGACTTGCTTACTTGTCTTTCTCAGCTTTGTGAATCTGAGCATCAATCAAATGCTAGAAATTTGTTTAGCTAGAGGCGTGATTACTCTCTTTATGAACTCTTTTGGACCACTGCTGCAGAGGAATATTATTTCAGGAGTATCATCTACTTCTCTGTTGCCCCTACCTCCAACTGCCTCATTCTAAAAATGTCCCTTCTGTGGATCCTAAGAGGGACCACATGCATCGTCTTAAGACCACTAAACTACAGAGATGGCAACAAGAGAGAAATACAATATTCCAGCTGGATAATCACCAAGCAGTCTGATTCACTTAGTCTAATGTTCCCAGTCAGATCCTGGCAATGAAATAAGCATGTAGGAGGTTGCAAACTGATTAGTTTTAATTAAAATAATAGAAGGGTCCAAGCCATGGACCTCAGATTTGAGCTTCTTTTATTTTTTTCATGAGAAAGGATATCTGATCAAATCTTATTCTTAACCTGTCCCTCAGGCTTTTAGGCTGATTTGAATTCAAAGCCACATGGATCTGCTTGGCTGTTTCTAGAAAACTGCTTTACAAATTGACCGTCATTTTGTCAATCCATACCCATAGGTGATCTTCAGAAGTCCTCAGCTCTGGATTTGCTCTAGAAATTTAATAGTGTTGCACTGGCCTACCTCTGGGACAACATCCATCTTTGTCCTCATTGCTACGTTATTCTCATTATCAGTTAGTCAGTTTTAAAAGTCTGGACTTATGTTCAGGTCCTGGACATTTTGTGACATCCCAACCACAAAAGGTTACTTCCTCCCCTCAGGGAGCAATAGGTGCTGTAAATAATGTTGACAAAATTTGGGGCCAGCAATAAGGAGACTAATAATAATAGTAGTAGTAGTAGT
>WBNO01016901.1:0-15778 GCA_013400575.1 Peucedramus taeniatus
CAGGGAGCTGGGAACATGGACAGGGCTCTGGAACTGCCCCAGCTCATCCCGGGCTCTGGCCAGGGGAGCAGCTCTGCTCCTGCTCTGCTCCTGTCTCTGTGCCCCGTGTCCCATGCTGGAGCTGAGGCCACCCCGCTGCTCCAGGGTGTCCCTGCTCCCTGGGCACCGAGGAGCTCCCTGTGGAGCAGCAGTGGTGCCCGTGGGGTCTGAGGGACTGTGCCCTGGTGGGGTGTCACCACACCCAGTGCTGCCAGTGCCAGTCTCTTCACCCTCCTCGAGTGCCTCTCAGGAGGAACTGGCCTTTGGTGTTTTGTCTGTTTGTCCGTATGTTCCTTCCCGTGGCACACTGGCATATCCAGATAAAGATGAATGCTGCCATGGGAAATGAACAGACCACATCTGGTGCCTCCTTCTCTGGAGGATTTTTCCCCTCAGCTCTTCACTGCCCTTCTCCAGGGGCCCATGGGTGGTGCCTCCTCTATTTACTGTAAAATCACAGGCTGTATTAACCATCCCGCCCAGGTGGGGCTGGAGGAGCCAGCACAAAGGCTGGGTAAGGGCTGTGGGTGCCCAGTGCCCGTGGCTGTGCCAGGCTCTGCTCCCCCAGCAGCTGGCTCCGTGGAAAGCAGTTTCCCTAGGAACAGGTTTGTGCTGTAGACATTTAACCACAACAAATCCCGTGTCAGAATGTAAGGAGCTGCTTTGGTGAAGATCCAGGATGGGCTGGGACGTGGAGCTCTGGGAACTGGGAGCAGAGGGCAACAGAAGGTGTGAAAATAATGCCACAAAAATCAGCATGCAGGAAACGCAGCTGGGTCACACGTGGGGCAGAGGAGGAGGAGGAGGGAGGAGGGAGGAAGCAGCTCTCCGAGGGGCCGGGGTGGGACAGCAGGATGGGCCAGGGTGGGACAGTGGGGTGGGACAGTGGGGTGGGACAGCAGGGTGGGACAGTGGGGTGGCTGCAGCAGGGTGGGACAGCAGGGTGGGACAGCAGGGTGGGACAGCAGGGTGACCACGGCCTGTCCCAGGCCCAGCCCGGCCCGGCCGGTGCCACAGGGCTCTGCCGTTCCCAGCAAAGCCCTGCTGGAAGTTTGCCTTCCCCAGCCCTGCTGCTCATTTCCACCCTGGCAGCAGCTGACAGCTCCGACTACACCAATTAATTCAGTTCAGGGTTGCTGTGCCGTGATCTAAACCCATCATTTAAACTCCTTGTTCCCAGCTTTCAGCTCTGTGTGATTTTTTGCTGCGTTTATTTGTTGTTTTATAAATCGTTTCCTGTCTGTCTCACTAATGGGACAAACATTCCAGCAGGAGTGGCAGGATTTGGGGCATTACCTGCTTTAATATTTATCAGCTGCTGGATTTGAAAGGGTGCCGGGGCCCTGGGGAACTGCAGTCCCAGTTCCCTTTGCTTCCCAGCCCTGGGAGCCCGGGACATGTGGCTGCTGGCCAGGGGGATGGCAGGGTCCCACCCTGGCCCTAGGAGCCTGGGACACGTGGCTGCTGGCCAGGGGGATGGCAGGGTCCCACCCTGGCCCTGGGAGCCCAGGACATGTGGCTGCTGGCCAGGGGGATGGCAGGGTCCCACCCTGGCCCTGGGAGCCCAGGACATGTGGCTGCAGTCACACTCTGGACCGTCCAAACCAAACTTCACACAGGTTTGTGTTTCTGGGTCTCTCACCTCGTGGTGGTTTACACAGTCAGATCTTTTTGCTGAATGTGACTGAAGCTTTGTTTAGTTTTTATTCCCAGGGAATAAAGTGCTCACCTGAGCTCCTGGCTGGAGCCTGGCTTGGCCCAGAGGCTGAACCAGCTGTGGCAGGAGCTGGGCACAGGCCAGTCAAGCCAGGACACTCTGAGTCCCTCTGATGCCATCGAGCTGTTGTTTGCATTGCCTGCAGCTCCAAAGTGCCTGGACAAAGGGCCTGGCAGCCCAGCCTGGATCTCCTGCACTCTTTGGAACTCAGGTTCTAAAGGTGCTGAATGTGAGGTGGACAGAATTGGGGAGTGCAATGAGACAGTCTTTAAGGTCCCTTCCAACCATTCTGTGATTCTGTGACAGTGTTTTCCTTCCTAATAAAAGTCATATTTTCAAAGAAAATAAAGTCTGCCCAAGAGTGGATCCTTTCAAGGGGAATATAATTCCATTTGCTCCCAAGATCCTTAGGCAGGGCTGGGAGAAGGGAGTTGTGGCTGGGAGGCAGGATGTGTCCAGAGCTGAGCGCTGGAAAACTCCCTCAGCTGCTGCTGCCTTGTAAAACAGAAGGTGGTGAGAACATTTGTGAGAACATTTGTGGCATTTGGAGGGACATTGCTGCCATCTCGGGTCACCCACCCTGGCTTTGGGACAGCACACACTACATTTCACTGCTTTTATTCAACCTGCCAGACACCATTTGAGTGAAATAGAAATTGTTCCAAATGTCAGGAATCGGCTCCCCTTCGTGCAGGAATCAAATGTTTTGTTCTTCAGGGGCAGGGGCAGTTCCCCTGAGCTCAGCCCCGTGCCTGCTGCCTCAGCAGGGTGTTCTGGGGTGCCTGTGGGGCTGGGGGGGCTGCCTTCCCCACTGGGGCTCTGTCCCTGCTCCTCCAGACAGGGCTCTGGGAAGGGTTTATGGACCAGAGCCGAGGGCTGGGCACGGACTCTGAGCACAGACTTCAGTGGTGACTTCCCTGATCTCCCTGGAAATTCCTTCATGCTCATTTTCCTCTTCCTTTGGCTCTGGCTCTCATTTGCTTTAACCATGGGCAGAGGCACAGGCTGGGCCCCTTTGGCACCCCAGGCCAGTGCAGATGATGCTGAGGCTGTGAAAGTGCCAGCGTTTTATACGAGTTTCCCACTGACACCACGGGAAAGACCTTGCAACCCAAGGGCTCTGCCTTGATCCATTCCTTCTCATTACAGCCCTGAATTATTTGCAGAGGGAAATGACAAGGCTTTATTTTCTCATGGTGCTTTATCTTTCTACAGAATGCATCCAAGGGAGCTGCTAATGGAAAAGCTTTTAGCCCGAGGGTGATCCGTGTCCGGGGGGTGAGTGAGGTGTGCTGCTGCTGCTGCTGCTCTGGGCTGCTGCCACCTCCACAGCTGTGCCCAGGGCACTGCGAGATGGACCAGACAGCCCAAAGTGACTGGCACAGCACCCAGGATCAACTGTTTGCTTCAAAAATTGAAGAGGACAGGAAGGACAGGCTTATTTCCCTGCTTCAGAGGCAGGGATGCTTCCCGGCGTGTCCTGGTTTCACCAGTGGGCTCCAGACAGCCCAGTCAGCTGGAGGGATGGTGCTGGTTGTGCTCCATGGCAAAACAAAAAACACATTCCCGGGGGCATGGGAGGAATTATTGGGCAGAACTTTCCCTTCCCAGCCAGGCAGAGCACAGAGGAGCTGGGATGGGGCATTCCAGCTGCTTCCTGTGCCAGCAATGCTTCTCCTCTTGTTACATCTTGTTGGGGTTTACTTTTTAAGCCTGCAGCATTTTCTAATGATGAAAAAGCAGGCAGGCTGGGCATGTGGGGAGAGAGATGCAGCTCTGAGGAAAAAGATAAAGAGCTTCTGCAAATATTTATGAACAGAAAATCGAAGCAATGGTAATGAACCTCATTTCCAGGGGAGCTGGGTGTGTTTGTGGGGCTGGAGCAGATGCAGGAAGGGGCAGCAGCTCCCCACAGACTGAGCAGCTCCAGGGGCACCCAGTGACATGTCTGAGGTGAGGGGAGAGGGTTTTGTGCTGTTCTCCCAGGGCAGTCCGTGGTGCTGGGAGCTGAGTGCCCTCGGGGGTTGCTCTCGGGGCCATCAGCACCGCCCCGTGCCCGCCCACCGCCCTGATTTCATCCCCTGCAGGGGCTGGGCTGTGATGGGGGCTCTCTGCTCCTTCCCCAGCCCTGGCCCGGCCGGAGGGTGCCGGGCCTGGCTCTCTGCTGGCCCCGGGGCTCCGGGCAGCCCCCAGCACGAGGTAGGAGCCTCTGCTCTGGGACCCTCCCGGGGAGGGCTGGGCAGGGTCCCTGGCCACTGCAGAGCCGGGGCTGGAGGATGTGTCCCGGCCCTGGCCTGGGGAAGGGATGCAGAAAGGGTGAAGGTGTCTCCAGGTGGCCCTGCAGCCCGCTGGGGTGGGGGAGGCTCCAGGAGCAGGGAGGGCTCCCTGAAGCCAGGGGCCCACAGCTGGAGTTCTTGTCTTAAGATGACCCCGAGCCCATTTTCACCCACACTGTAAATTTGTTCCCTTCAGTGTCTCTCCTAAAAGGTGCAAATATCTGGGAAATTCCACATTGTGCAGTGACCTAGTTTACAGCTTTTTTTTTTTTAAGCACTGGGAAAACTGCCAAAAAGTCAAGTCTTAATTTTTCTGAGGCCGGGCATTCGCTGCTGCCTGTCCGTGCAGGAGCAGCAGCAGGGGTGGATGTGCAGCCTGAGCGTGGTGTCCCCTGGGGAGCCCGAGTGCAGCAGCCTTGGCTGCCTGGAGCCTGCCCAGCTTCCCAACCAGCTCCTGGCAATAAAATCCAAACTTTCCACCGCTGCTCCTTACAGCCCCTGCTTGCACCTCCTGCCAGTGGCCCTCGGGGTGTCGGGGGCTGTGGCTGTGCTGGGGGTCTGTCCCTGTGCCTGTCCATCCATCCTGGGCTGGCCCTCACCTCCAGGCTGGTTTTCCTCCCTGGTCACTGCAGGGTTTTCACCACTGGGAAGCAGAAACAGGCTGGGCTCATCAGTTGCATTAATTTTTCCTGGGTGCACGTGGTTATTTGGGTTTAGAAGGAAGGAAAAGAATTCAAGTGAACATGGCAAGGAGTCAGAGTTGTTTTCCATAACCATCTTTGAGTCCTGCTGGAGACATAAACGAGGAGTGGGAAGAGGCTGAGGGGCTGCAGTTCCAATTAGAGCCATCTGCTCGAGTTCACGGGCTGCAGGTGATTTGTACAGAACACTCGCAGGGCTGTGGATGCCTCAGCTGGCTGGGGAGGGAAGGAGGTCAGTGCTTACCTGAAATATGCCTGTTATTGGCTGTGCTGCTCGCTGTTTCTGCAAGGCATCATTTAAAAACAATTTTTCTGAATTGCACCATCTGGAGGGAGGAAGAAAATCGATGAAGTATTTACATGAGGCTGGGCACTCTCCCCACCTCGGGGCCCTGCCATTCTCGGGTGAGAGCTGGGCAGGAGTAAGGGCTGAGGGGAAGCAGGAGCCCAGGCTGGGCTGTGCCAGCTGCTCTGCAGCTCGCTCTGAGCAGCACTCTTGGCTTCTTCCAGTCGCACCTTAGATAATTATTGACCTTTCCTCAGCTCCTTCGGGATTTCTTACTACCCTGCCAGTGTTCAGTGGCTTTTTTCAGACAAATGAGCTTCGAGAACTTCCTCCCTGGTTGAAGGGATGGAGCACTCCTGGCTTCACGGCATGAGGGCAAAACCTGGTGACAGGAGATGTTCAGTGGTGGCCTTGGCAGGCTCTGGTGACAATGGAGGCCATTTGTGCATCATTTTGTCACTTGAGAGCTGCCCAGGTCTGCGGCGTTCCTTGTGCCGTTCTGTGCCTGAGGGGTCTGCTGGGTGCTTTGAAAGGCCTTTTTCAGCCTCACCAAAATCCCACTGCTGCTTGTTGCCGGGATTTCAGTCGTGATGGGGCTGGAGATAAACTGAAGGTGAACAAAGGGAGGATGTGAGAAAGGCCAAGCCCAGCTTTGCCTTTGCTGCCTCCCAGCACGGTGTCTGACAGCGGCTGGCAAACCTGTAAACACGGAACTGCAGCCGTACTGCCCCTTCTGAGCCCACCCCGGCTGCTCAACTGCACCTCAAAACCAGCCCGGGGGGACACAGCCTCTGCCCCCCTGTGCCCCAGCCTCCTGCTGCTGTCCTGGGGTTCCCCCCAGCCCCAGCTTTCCGTGGAGCATCCCGATGTGGGCTCCAGGTGGGCAGCAGGATCTGGGGAGCAGAGGGGCCCTGCAGGAGAGCAGTGAGAGGCAAACTGGGGCAGCCGAGGCAGCTGCTTTGCCCTCCTGGGTGGGTGCTGCCCACAGCAAGGCTGCCCCTGCCCTGGCACCTCTGGGTCCCGTTTGGTTTTGGCAGACCCGTGGATGTGGCACCTGGGGACATTCAGTGGTGGCCTTGGCATTGCTGGGGAAGGGTTGTTCTCCGGGCTTTTCCAATCTGCTTCTGTGATTCCAGACTTAATGCTCTGCTTTCCAGTGTCACTGCAGCCGGGTGACCTCAGCAGCAATTCCTCTGTCCTTGTGCCCTGTCCCAGCCCTGGCTCGGGCCGGGTGCTGGGGCTGGCCCTGCCAGGGCAGAGGGCTGGGCTGGGCCAGCAGCAGCAGGAGATGCCCACAGCCCCATTCCTGTGGGATCTGGGAGCCAGGACTGCGGCCAGGAGAATGCTCCTTTCCTTCACTCGCAGGAGAATGTCCCCAGGAAGGAGCGGCCTGGGCTGCTCAGTGCTACCTGTGCTTTTCAGCTGATTGAATTTCATTGACCAGGTTAATATTGAGCCCTTGTGCAATTACTGGCACACAATGGAATATCATTTTTTTTGCCTTGCTTTCAAGCTGTGGAAGGAAGGTTTATATTTCAAATGTTCTTTTAATCGTGCAAGCAGGCTCTTGAAAAAGTCCCTTTAATTTAGGGCAGGCTGGAAGAGTGCAGTTCATGAGGCTTTTCCCAAAGTAAAACTTTTTAATTTTTTTTTTTTTTTAATGCTGAACTATAGCTAGAGAAGGCATTAATCTTCATTACAGAATAAGCTTGATGGGAACCTGTGTGGGCTCTGTGACCAAAGCAGTCTTAGTGCATAGCTCAGGGAGCAGGACTGGGATGGCTGGTGGCTGTATGTAGCTTTGGTTTTTTTTTTTTTTTCATTGTTGGCTTTATGGCTGTTCAAAATCTTACTGTTCAGGTGCAGGTTTTTTTTTTTTTTTTAATGGAAATAATCCCTGCCTTGAGGTCTCAGCTGCACTAAGAGAGTCTGTTGGCAGGCTAAGGGCAGGCTGGGTCTGCACAGGGCAGGGTTTATGGAAAGGGCAGGTGGCACCAAGCAGGGAAGGGGAAGGTGTTACAGAGGTTTCTGTTTCTGGGTACTCCCAAAAAGGGTCTTGAACAGGGTCTGAAACCTGCTACTGTGGCATGACACTTAAATGTTGAACTTAAGTGAAATTTTGAACATCTAAGATCAATTGGAATATTTTCTGTGCTGAATCTGTTGCATTAAAAATAACAACAAACATGGAAATTGAAAACGATGGGATGCCTGTTTTGACACTTCTGACAGTGTTTAATGACATGTTGTCAAAGGATTGGTTGAACGTGCTTTGAATGCAGGACCATTCTCCAGGGAAACCAGGTCCAGGCAGCGCTGCAGGGATGCTGCTGCTGCTGGGATGCTGCAGGGGTGCTGCTGCTGCCGCAGGGGTGCTGCTGCAGGGACCTGGGATGCTGCAGGGGTGCTGGTGCTGGTGCTGCAGGAGCCTGGGATGCTGCAGGGCTGCTGCAGGGGTGCTGCTGCTGCTGCAGGGGTGCTGCAGGGGTGCTGCGCCGGGGCTGTGCGGTTTGTCCCGCTGCTTTCCCGGGCCCCGGTGGCTCTGGCAGCGCCGAGCCCGTGTCGGTGCTCGCCCAGCGCCGGGTCCCTCCTCGCCAGCCCTCCCCTGCAGCCGAGGTCGCTGCTGCCAGCGCTGTGAGATGATTTGTGAGTCAGAGCAGTGAGGCGAGAGCTCCGGAGCAGAGCAGTAGTAAACAGGATCCTGCAGACTGAGGAAACTGCTGACTTACAGAATGCAGCACTTCCACCTCCCAAAAAAGCACCGCTAATAAGTTTGTTTTCATGTTGTCTTTACGTGGTTGTGGGTGATGAATCACGGCAGGTTCTGCCCTGAAAATCACATTCAAACACATGTGCTCGTCCCAATCCAGGAATCTTAATTATCCGGCTGCCTAAGCTTGGGTCCTGGTGTTTTACCATTAACTTGTGTTTGTCTGAACGGGATTTGGGCAGCCCTATAATTGAGTAAATAGGTTTTTTTAAAATTCCACACTGTTAGTATCACTGGTACTTGTAATTGCAAATCTGTAGAGTCAACAGCAGAGCTCACCTGGGGAGCGCTGCCGCTCCCGCCCTGCTCGGGCAGACCTTTCCTTCCTGCACGCCTGTCTGCCACTTCTGTAGTGTTTGTTTAATTTGGGCTGTCACTGGTTACACAACATTTCACTCTTGCCTGCGGTTTTCAAGGTCAGGTTCAGGTTTTATCTGAGCAAGCAGCAAGGGCCTGCGTGGGAATCGGGGAGCTCTGGGTGGAAGGTGTGTGGGATGTAACTCGAGGATATCTAACAGCTGGCTGCAGTGGTTGTCTGCCGTGGTGTCTAGGGAGAATTACTTCAGAGCTGGGGCTCTGCTTACAAAAGATGTGTTAAAGAGCTTGTCTGAGTTCCAAGAGCTTGTCTGCTGGGCAGTGAGCTTTCTTGCATCAGCTCCTCTTTAATGGCTTTACCTGCTCGCTGGAAACACAGACAGGGCAGTTGGTTACCTTTAAATACAGGGAAAGGAATGGAACCTGCTTGTGGGTAATTTGCCTTGACAACATTTAATTGTAAAACTGGGACAGGTTGGAATTTATCAGCACTGAGTCATCTTCCATTAATTCCACCTGAGGGCTGCTGAACTTTGGGATGTATCAAAGCTGTCCCTGTTTTCCAGTCAATTCCTGCAATGTTTAAAAGCTGTTGTGGCACCGAAGGCTTTGGACACCAGAGCTGTTCCTCATGTTTCTTATTCCTGACTTAGTGGTCCTGTCCCTTTGCCACCTATCCAGGGTCTTTGCAAAGGTAAAGCCAAAGCCAGCTAAGGCCAAGTTGTGGAGGGCAGTTTCTGACTGTGGGAATGTGAAGGGTTAAAAATGCACACTAAATAACAGCAGCAAAATCCTGGGCTCTGATGTATTCTGCCAAGCGTCCGTGCTGTTTTCAGTCTCATGCAGCTGGCAGTTTTGTGTTTCCAATATCTTAAAAAGTGGAGCCATAGAATTTCAATCACCTTCCATCTTACCAAGAGCCTGACTCCTCCAGAATAACTCAGAGGGATTGACTCAACCATATTTTTCATGTTTCCCAAATGAGCAGTGCAATGCCATGGAAATCAGGAAATAGGCAGCAGGGCCATCTCCATCTGAGGAGATGAAGGTCAAAGACACCTTAATTCTTCTCAACTTTTTTCCTCCCAAATGAGTTGTAAAACTGAGCACAGTGCAGGTAATTAATCGTGGAGAAACCAATTCTTAGAGCACATTAGAGGAGGGAGAGCAGGTTCCTTTGATGGCAGGCTCTGTGTGTGGTGGTGTCACCTCCTGCTGTGTCTCAGACCTCGAACTGATCTACGTGAGAGGTAGCAACATTAAAATGGCTTTGTGCATGCTTGACCCTAATGGTATAACCTCTACTTTTCCCCCTCTGTGGTAGATTCTGCAGCATTCCCAGCCCTCAGTGTTCCTCGGGTGTCAAGCTGGCAGGAGCCCTTTGTCCCCTGGCACACATCTGTCACTGCTTTGTCCATCCTCCATTCCCAGTGCCACGTGCCAAAGCTGGAAATGCCCTGAACCAGCTCTCATCTTCCTGTTCCACTCCAGGCAGCTTTTATTCTTTTGTGTGCAATGCAGGTAAACAACTCTTAGATTGCACAGAACTCTTAAATTTCAGTGTGTGAGGGCTGGAATCAGTGAGGGAATTGCTCGTGTGTCAGCCAGAGCAAACAACTCCCCCTCTCTGACACCGAGGGCAAGACCCACAGAGCCTTGACTTTGTCCACCTTTGATCAAGAGCTGATACTTTTCTTCAATGAAACCTTCATCTTTGTGACATCCCTTTGCTTTGCACACTCACAGTCTAGAGAAATCCTCACTCCTTCATGTTGTCTGAAATAATACCAATGGGTTGCCTGGAAAACAGAATGAAAACCCACCTTCACCTCTCAGGTACCAAAGTTCCAGGTTAGATTTAACCCAGGGCCAGTTTCTGTGTGTTGTGTTTTTTGTCTTCACATGGTTCTCACAGGTACTTATATTAGTGTGAAATAGCCACAGTACAGCAATTTCTTGATGCTAAATCCCAAGGCTTTAGTCTGTCCTCTGCTTTCAGTCCAAGGAATAATCAGAACAAAAAGCAGGAAACAAAAGATGTCATAGAGGCTATTTTGTAGAAACAACCCAGCATGTGGAGGTTTTCGTGGGAGGCATCTCGCAGCTCTCAAAGAATGGCCATATTTGCCATTGCATCAAATCTTCCAGCCTTGCTGCCTTGTGCTTTCTTCACGTGTTTGGAAAAGCAGATCTGGAAGTTCTCTCCTGAACATGTTTAAAACATATGTCATCAAACAGCTGTCAGTCACTGGTGCATTTGTGCCTTAACCAAGAGCTCAGAGCACAAATCTAGACACCAAGATCAATGCCCAGTTCTGGTGTTTTTAATGTGCAACATTCACCTGTGTGAGGAGAAGACTGAGGTGAGCGTGCTCATTGTGAGCTAAGCCTGAGCTCACTAAACCCTTTCTGAGCCTGTGCCTGCAAAGCAGAGGAGGATTTCAGTCATGAACTACCTGAGCTCGTTTCAGCCCTGAGCCCTCCTTAAGGCAGCGCAGTCCCTGCGCTCAGCACACACACTCTGCTTGTTATGGAGGGATCTGGGGCTCCCCGAGGGCTGTGGGACTGATGGGAGGGCTAATGCTGCAGCTAGCCTTGTCAGGCAGCAGAACAGGAGCCTGCAAAATCCTCACATAAAGGACAACAGGTAAAAGAAAAAAAATACGTGGAGTGTCCCACATCCTAAGGTACAACAGAGAGAGTCACTGCTCAAGGGAAAGAGAAAGCTCCTGAAGCTTTGTGGCCTTGGGAAAACCTATCCACTTATTCAAGGGAACAAATTGCTTAGATGTTTCCAGAGGGATGGATCTCTTAATTTCAGCTTCAGTCTTGGAGTAGTTACAGTAAGGATCTGTCTAAACAACAGATGGAGGTGCACGAGCTCGTTCAGATGCTGTGAAGCCAATGGCTCGATGAGCTGCCGAGACACTGGACGATGCCCAGGGTCTCCAGGCCTGTATCCCATGTGCTGAAAGCCTGTCCGAGCCGTGCCGTGCCAGCTGCGGGCGCTGTCCCGTTCAGCACTGCCGGCAAGGACAGCTCCTCCCGTGCCGGGGCTCTGCGGCGCATCCCGGGCTCCTGCCCCCGGACACGGCTGGGCACCAGCAGAGTGCTCCAAAAACAGCACAAAGGAACCTGCTCTTGCTGCAGCGGTTCTCGTTCTTCCTCCTGGCTGCCTTCAGTGCTCCTCCTTTGGTGCTGTTCTGTGGCTGAGCGGTGTTTGCCGGAACGATGCTCCTAGGGCTCTCACCTGCGGAGGGTGTAAGTGCTGTGGTGTGCTCCTTTCACGGGCTGCCTCTCGGCTCCTGCTCGCTGGTGCCTTTTCCCTGCCGTGGTCCTGCTGAACGGCTGGTGGGGGTGGATTGCAGGACAGCCTCTGCCTGAGGGGAGGGCTGGGGTGATGTTCAGCTGTGTTGTGGCACAACCTGAATTGTGTCTCAGGCTGGGCAAGTGCTACTGAGCCACTGTCAGGCAGAAATGGCCTTTATGAAATGTTTTCTTTATAAAGAGCTTCAAAGAAGCTTTTTAGTTGTGGTTGTAAGTCAGATCTTCAATTTTATTATTCTGAAAGGTTAAAAAGCAGCTGAATTGTAATGTTCTTTCTTCCGGGGTTACTATGCAGTACTCAGCCTGGAAAGGAGAGAGATGCTTTTCATCTCTTCTGAGGCTGAAGTTGGGGTTGTTTTGTAGTAGAAAAACAACCACAATAGCAATGCAATGAATTTTATTAAAAGCCCAAACAAATGTATTTGCATATGGCAAGTACATTCTACCTGCTCCGTGCATTGCAGTGTCTGCTGAGATGCTCTTATTAAAAATGGGCAGAAATTTATAAGGACTCTGTTTAAAGCATGCAAAAAAAGCTGAATATCAATTTGAGGTATGGGATTTTTTTTCAGCTGTAGTTGATGGAAACTGTTTACTGAGTTTTGTGTGAAAACCTTCAACCTGTGAATTTCAATTTCATAGTTCATTCATACGTGGGAAGTTAATTTGAGATGTGAGCAGTTCTGATCTGATTAGCAGGTCAGGAGCTCTGGCATCTCTGGATGCAGAAGCAGAGAGCTCTGGCTGGGTTCTGTGTGGGTGGGCACAGGGCTGAGGGTTCCCTCCCCAGGGAGGGTTTGGCTGCTGTGCTGGTGTTTCTCTCAGAGCTCTCCAGTGCAGTGTCGTGGCAGTGCAAAGACACAGAAGCAGCCTACAAATCACAGAATGGGTTGGGTTGGAAGGGACCTTGAAGCTCCTCTTGTTCCAAACCCCTGCCCCGGGTGCTCCAAGCCCCGTCCAACCTGGCCTTGGACACTTCCAGGGATGGGGCATGCTTCTCTTGCCTGCAGGACAGGTTGTACAGGGTGTGAGACCCCTCGAGCTGCCTCTGTCCATAGTCAAATCAGGGAATTCACACTTTGATTTTAGCTTTCTGCCAGGAGCCTCAATTCCATTTTGTCCCCACCTAATACAGATCAGAGAATGCCTTTTCATGTTTATTACCCAGACAGTTGCCTTGGCTCTCCCAAGATTTTATCCGAAGTGACTTGTTCCAACCTTGTGGAAATTGCAATGATGGAAGATGCATCAGCAATTTTCAATCTTATTTTGTTTCCAGGGGTGCCCATCAGCTGCTCAGCAGCGCAGTGAATGAGCTCACGGGGGCTCCTCTGCTGCTCTCTGGAAGGAGCCAGCTTTTGCTCAATGAGACAGGTGGGAGAGAGGCAAGGTGAACTAAAGTTTACCTCCTTTCATACATGTCTAACAGGATACGATTAAATATTAAAACTATGCAGTTAATTCTGCTGTATTTACCAAAAGAAGATTTTCTGAGGAGTGGTTGTTATGGAAACAGTAGCCCTCTGTCCTTCCACTTGGAAAGGATTTATTTTAAGGGAGCTAAAACCCTTTAAATATTCAGCAAGTATAAAAAGGTGAGATCATAATATTCATCTTACATATTTTCTGCAAAGCTTCAAAAACTTCCCTGATACTGAGAAGCAGGAAAGGCTCCAGAGCCTGTCTTTAACGTGGAAAAGAGAAGGGACTCAAAATAAGGGAACTGGGACGTGTGTAAAGGGCAGTGAGCTGCTTGAGTGGAGACACATGGCTGTGTAGGAACCTGTCCAGAGACCCCCTGGGCATTGTCCTTCCCTGGGGCCTGGACCCCCCAGCGTCCCCTCCTGGCACTGCCACTGTTGTGACTTGCTATGGGGACACCTCTGTTTGTAGGGGTGCTATGGGGACACCCCCCACTTGTAGGGGTGCTGTGGGGACACCCCCCCGTTTGTAGGGGTGCTGTGGGGACACTGCCCATTTCCCATTTGTAGGGGTTCAGTGGGGACACCCCCCCGTTTGTAGGGATTCAGTGGGGACACCCCCCGTTTGTAGGGGTGCTGTGGGGACACTGCCCATTTGCCATTTGTAGGGGTTCAGTGGGGACACCCCAGTTTGTAGGGGTGCTGTGGGGACACCCCCTGTTTGTAGGGGTGCTGTGGGGACACCCCCGTTTGTAGGGGTGCTGTGGGCCTCGGAGCTGGGATGTGCTGGGATCTGGGTGCTGCGTGGGGAGCCTTTCCTCGTGCTGTGCAGCAGCTCGGAGTGGGTCTCTGTGGGGTATGAAAGGAATTTTGTGTTCAGTGAACCAGAAATCAGCACACCGGTGTCTCGGATGGCAGCTGCAAACACTGTAATTTGCTGAACAATCACAGGCGTTAAAAAACCCAACAAACCAGTTCCTGGACTAATGGCAAAATAACCCACCTGAAGCTGCAGCAGGAAAATTGTTCCCTCAAGTATTTTCAAACTAAAAATCAAGCTTCAGCTACGTTCCTGTTTCTTTTGTGCTTGCTTTCAAAAAAAACATTTAGAGCTCAACTATAGGTTAGAGAATTTTTTTTCTCCACTGAAAATGAATTATAAATATATCTTGTATTGGAATTTTCTATTTCTTAACCTTTCTTTGGCTACAGCACACTGGTGTGTTGTGTTTCTGACACTTTCCTGGCTGGGATTTCTTCCTACAGTAGTTATTTTCAGGTTACCCCATGGATATGGTGAATCTGAGCATTATAATGAGGTGTAAACCTTGAATTGCTTTGTCTTTTGGACCAAGTCCATCACGATTAACTGCACTGATGAGCCGTCAGGGTTTGGGTGGTGGCGTGGGCAGCAGGGGAGGAATGAGGAGGTGAGGGAGCGACGCTGGGTCTGGGATTGCAGCCACAGGCCTTGATGGCCACGGGCAACCAGGGCAGCTCAGGGGGCAGGAGGTGCCTCTCCTGGGGGCAGTGGTGGGTGCAGAGCACACCCTTGGGCAGGGCTGTGGCAGTGGGGGTGTTTCCCCTCCGCTGCAGCCAAGGCCAGTGGGCTGGGCTGGCAGGTCCTGTCCCGACAGCCTCTCGGGCTCCGTTCCACGGGCTCGCCACCAGCCCTGGCACCACGTGCCAAGCACAGTCCTCTCCTGTGCAAGCGTTTTGATTTTAATTAAGAAAGACACTGCTCGCAAACTCTCATCTTAATTCAACTGGCAATATTTCATTGTGTGCCAGGAAGAGTTTATTAAGCTTCCAGAGCAAACAGGAGCTGACGAAGGGATGGGAAATCAATGCTGCTTTAATAAATGTTTTGCATTTGAGAAGGGGAGAAGGGGTACATCACTTTCAGTGGGAAAAGTTGACATCAACCCTCTTCCAAACTCCTCCAAAGGAGGAGTTTTTGGTAGAAGTGCAGCCATTGCAGGTGCAGGGGAGGAAGACTGAATCCTGGCACCAGCTCTTGGGGTCACAGGGGCTGCTGCTCCCTGTCAGTGAGGGAAACTCTCAGGGCACTGGTGCGCAGGTGACCACGTGGTGCTCTTGTGCCAAGCTGTGCCTTGGTTGTGACTTCTTTTGTTTGGGTGCAAACTGGGGGCTGCAGAAATCACTGACATGGCTCCATGCACTCAGCCATATTTTGCTGGTCCTCTGCAGAGTGTGAATGTCACCTCCAGAGAGCAAAAGTGCCGGTAGCCTGGGGAGGGACAGGGTTTCAGTTCTACCTGAGCTGTGCTGGGTTCTGCTCCTCGGGAGGCTTATATTGGCACTGTACTTTCCTGTCAGGTTGTACACTGGAGAGAATGACATTTGCGTGACTTTGAGGATCTTTGTCCTGTCAGATCCATTCTCTACATCTGTTAAACCATTTTTAAACGCTGCCTTTTACTGTTGAGGATGGATTTTGAGAGTCTGGTGATAGGAAGTGTCAGCAGCCCGTGGCTCCTGGGTGTGGGACCCTCGGGCAGTGCCCAGCTGGGACGGGAGCGTCATTCCCTGCCCAGCGCTGGGTCTGGCCCTGCTGCAGCTCTGGGTCAGAGCTGAGGCTCCCCGGGGCTGCAGGGGCAGAGGCCCCTCTCCGGGGCAGAGGAGGGCTGTGCTGGTGGCACTGCCTGCCCACGTTCCTTCCCGTGCCGAGCAGGAGGCTCTGGGTGACAGCTCCGCTGGGTGACAGCGGCTGCCGTGCCCACACCTCCGCTCCATCTGCTGCAGAGCCACCCCTGCTCCTGCTGTCACAGCCCCTGCAGTGCCTGTTCCCGTGGGGCTGGGTCTGTGGTGTGGCTGGGCACCAGTGCCACCGTGACAGACCCGTGCAGGGCTGCCTTCTCACCCAGGGAGGAGCACCATGGTCACTGTGACAGACCCGTGCAGG
>WBNO01016901.1:16102-38612 GCA_013400575.1 Peucedramus taeniatus
GTGCAGGGCTGCCTTCTCACCCAGGGAGGAGCACCATGGTCACTGTGACAGACCTGTGCAGGAGCTCCTTCTCACCCAGGGAGGAGCACCATGGTCACTGTGACAGACCTGTGCGGGGCTGCCTTCTGGGACAGTGGCAGTGCAGGAGCCCTTTCTGACCCAGGGAAGAGCAGGAGCCACCATGGCAGTGTCAGGTGGGCCTTGAGCTGGGTGGTTTGATCAGGCAGACGAGCTTTGTCATGAGCTGAGAAGCTGAATTTATTGCCTGTATACTAGTGCCTGTTTTCTCCTGTGGTCCAGTGACAAATGACTTGCTCTGAAATCCAAGATAACTGCTTTGGCTACTGCAGGGCTGATCTTCACAGGCGGCCAGCATTGAAAACCAAATTCCACCCCAAGGTGCTGATTCTGCAGCAAACTGTGGAGTTTTACAGTCCATTTGTTAAAGTCCATTTTGGAAACTCTAGAACAAATGTATTTTGCTTCTCTGCTTTGATTAATTTTTCATGAGAAATAAAATACAATTGTTATTCCTCTCCTCTAAAGACAAGGTGCTCAGAGAGAAGCTGTTTTAATCAGAATGAAAGGTTTTAAAGCCAAAATTTTAAAAATAAAGCATTTTTGGTACCTTTCTTAAGAAGAGGGAACAACTGGGCACAGAGAAGGTTGGCTGAGACAGGGAAAACCAAACACCTCCAGCCCCGTGAAGCTGAACATTTAATTGCTGTGTCTGCATCCTTTCCAGGATGGTTTCATTTCAAATTTTGAGATGCATGGGGCTGCTGTAGCCACTGCTGTATGTGACAGTCAACAAGAAAAATAATTTTATTTCATATGTTTTTGGAGTAATTTTGACATTTTAAAAAAATATATGTGTGGCTAAGGGTCATTCCAGTCTGGTTGTTTTATGTATATTTAAATAGGAAATGAATTCACCATGGAATGGTCCAACACTTCCAATTATTTGAGTGGAATACTAGTTCTGACCTCATTGGATCAGAGCCTGGGAATTGAGAAGTAGCTGAGCTCTCTACTGACCCCTTCCAAACGTGGCTCTGGGTGTTGCACGTGGTTGCTCAGGCTCCAGAAGAGCTCAGGGTATCCCTTCATCCTGGCAGCGTGTCCCTGATGTTTAACTCCGTTAATAAAGGAACATCTGCAGAGAGTGCTCAGGACTGTGTGGGGCTGCTGTGGCAGGAAGCTAATCATGAAGAAAAGAATTGCTTCAGGGCATCAGGGGAGAGTGGCTGCAGGAGGAGGAGGGTGTTTGTGCTCCAGGAGCCCCTCACGTTCCCTGCTGGGTGGGGAGAATGCGGGGCTGTGCAGGTGGCACTGCCCTGCTGAGGGAGTACAGGGTGCCACTGATCCTCTGGGTGTGCCAGAGTAAACCACTGGGATGGACTCTGGCAAGGTTGGCAGTTCTGTCTCTTTCTTTTGGTTTGCACTCTCTATTCTGCCTACAACCAAACAGAAATCCTTGCAGAGGCCGGATTCATGACCCCAGAATGGGTTGGGTTGGAAGGGACCTTAAGAATCACCTCATGCCACCCCTGCCATGGCAGGGACACCTTCCACTGTCCCAGGCTGCTCCAGCCCCAGTGTCCAGCCTGGCCTTGGGCACTGCCAGGGATCCAGAGGCAGCCCCAGCTGCTCTGGGCACCCTGTGCCAGGGCCTGCCCACCCTGCCAGGGCAGGATTTTGTGGTAATTCTCTCTCCATCACACACAGAAAGCACAGAGCTGCTTTGCAATGTGGCCATTTCTGAGTGAGGAGCACCCTGGGAATGGGAACTGGAAGCACAAACCCAGCAGGGAATTCCAAACTGGAATTCTGGAGGACAGCAGCAGTAATGTTCCAGGGTGGGGGGAAGAAAGGAGGAAAAGCCTGAGCCTGGTTTTGGGATGTGTGAAGGCAGCGAGTGGCAGGGTGGGAGGCAGCCTCAGCTGGGAGCTGGCTGCTCTTCTGCCCCTTTGGAAGGAAGAATTGCAGCCGGGTACCATTCTAGCAGCAGGGTGCAGGGGGGTTTCACCCGAGCAGCTGATCCAGCCCTGTTTGCTTTATGAGGTCTGACAGGAGTCCCACATAAACTCTGATGGCTTCAGGCAGGTGATTAGTGTAAGCACAGTGTATAATTAGTGAAGATGTTTATCGTGCAAATTAATGGAAATGAAAGCTTTACTTGTGCACATTAAATTGAAGTGTTTGTGTGGGTATAGATGTGCAATGAATTCTCTTTTATAGACGTGTGCAGTGAATTCCAGTTATCTTATATATATATATATATATGTGCAAGGGATTCAATTTAGATATATGTATACAATCGGCAATGAATTCAATTTTAATATATATTTTATACATAGATATATAATCTCTCTATATAGTGTGCAATGAATTGCAGTATTTTTCCTGCCTGCCCTGGGGTGTGGATATGGATCCTCCCCGCAGTGCTGCTCCTGTTGTGAGGAGGTGGCAGTGGAGTTTGCAGCCTCTTTGGTAATGCTGTGATGGGGCCCTGCCCAGCTCCATCCTCCCTGGGGCTGCTGGGTCTGACACGCCAGGCCAAGCTGCTGTGATAAGGCATCCCAGCAGCACGCCCTGCTCCTCCACTCTGGGATTAAACTTTCAAGCATGCTTAAAGCTATTTTTGTATTTTATCTTATTTTGTATTAAAAACTGGGTGGGAGAAGGGAATTTGGAGAAACTTGTGTGTTTATAATCCATTCGGTGTTGACCCTTCTTATCTTGCACATGCTTTGCCTTGGGAGTCAAGGATATTTTATTAGTTCTTAGGGTTTTACACACTTCCAAATAAAGTCCCTGTACTGGAAAGCTGCTGTCCAAGCACTCTGCTTATATCATCTCCATGAATGTTGCTCCAAAAAAGGAATGTACTGAAAAAAGGAAATTCAGAATGAAGTATGAGACGTGGCAATAAACTCTTTGACCAGAAAAGAAGTTACTTTTTAATTCCTTCATTCCCTGGTGATAAAGTCATACCCAAAATAACTGCTCCAGACAGAATTTTGGCTGTGACTCAGAGAACTGCAGGGAACTCTGAAAAGTTGTGAGGATGTGGTTATTTCTGTTCCTTTTAGGGGGGATGGACTTGGAATACACCGTGGTAGAGTTGGATAAATAACTGAAAAAAGAGAGTTGGCAGAGTTAGGCTCAGAATTCCAAACCTGTGAGTCCAGTCTGTGTCTAACTGACCTTTCCTCTTTGTTCCTTCTCCTCCCAAGAACCCTGAGTACTCCTCTCTCTGTCCTTATTTCCTCGAGTTCTGTTTCCACCTCTCGGTTTCCCAGCGGCTGCGGGGCACTCATCAGGGCAGTCTGCAGCTGAGGAACCTCTCGAACGCTGCTTTTTGTCCCGAGCGGGGTCTGCTCGCTCCGGGGCTGTGGAGGGGTCGCTGCAGCTCAGTGCCTTGGCTCCTGTGCTCCCTCTGCATTCCAGAGCCTGGGGAATCCCAGCCCGTCCTGCGGAAAAGGGGCTGCAAATCCTCGGATGATGCCAAGGGCTCTCGAGGAGGTGCAGGGCTGTATCAGCTGTATTTCCTTATAATTTCCTCTTTTCAGAAGCAAGGTTTTTAATTGCTTCTTAAAACAACCCAAATCCAAAAATTCTTTTTTCTTTTATTTTTTTTTTTTCTTGCTAGTCTACCTTGAAGCACAGCAGAAGGATGCTTTGGGGTGAAAGAGCATAAAGGTGTCTTGTTGCAGACTTCAAACAAACTCTGCCACGAGTAAATCCATATCAAATTCACATAAAATTGGTTGGCTGGAATGCTTTTGATGTTCTTGAGTTAGGGCACAAAAAGTGCTCAGCAGAGATTATCTGTGGAGATTTGCAGGTCAGGGGGTGCTGCTGAGAGCAAACACAGCTGCTCCATCTTGGTGTGCCCAGTAAGAGCAGCCCCCTCTCCCCTCTGACCCCACAGGCACTGGCTGGAGCTGTTCCTGTCCAGAGCTCTGGGATCCCCAGAGCTGGGCTGGGGCATTTCCCTCCTGTGGGGAACCTGGCTGGGATTCACAGGGCAGCGCTCTGTGGGGCCCAGGACACACGGGTTCTGTAGAGGGACGTGCTGGGGTGTTCCTGCTCTCCAGCAGAGCTGTGCTGGGGGAGAGGAGCCCGCTCTGGGGTGAGCTGGAGCTGTCCCATAGTTCTGAACCCTTTGTTTATGGCTCTGTCGAAGTAAAGAGCAATAAGTGCTTTTTAAGAGGTTTTTCTCTTTTCGTATTTTGAAAGGAGAATTAAGGCAGTGTTGTTTTTTCATGATTTTTCTGGTGTTCTATGGGAGCTGTGGGGTTCCAGCTCCACTGACTGCTCCTGGACCCGCTGATTTTGCTGCTGGCAGCACAGGGGAAGAGCCCAGTGAACCAGATGTGGGACTGGGAATCCCTTCATTCTGTGAGCCTTTATGCCCATATTTTGTCTCTAACAGCCACCAACAGGCACAGTCTGGGCACAAAGTGTTCCCCCAGCTCAGTGCACCCCAGCACAAAGCTGTGCTGAGCCCTGGGGGTCTCTGCCCCTCAGAGAGTGGCAGCAGGGACCTGCTCTGTCACACAAATCACAGGTGCAGCTGGCACAAATTTGGGCTCCTGCATCCTCAGTCTGGTCGGGCAGCCCACCGTGGGTACCCCCATGAGAACAAGAGCTGTGTGTGACCCTGCTGGCTGTGGGGGGGCTCTGAGCTGTGGCTCTGCAGTGCCAGTGACAGCAAACAGTCCCCCAGCACTGAAGCTCAGCTGGCGTGTGTGGGAGCTGGCCCCGGGGAGCTGGTGCTGGCCCACCAGAGTCCCCTGGGCACTGGGGTGGGATGTTTTCCACCAGGCTGCACTGCTCTTGCTCTATTACATGGTCCCTTGCCTCTCAGCTTGAGTTATTGCCTACATGCATGGGTAGAGCCTTTGGAAAAAACTAAGCATGTAATTAAGAGAGTCAGTGTATTTTACAGGGATAGTGACTAAAGGAAACAGCTTTTCACTTTAGGATTTGTGAGCGCCTGTCAAAAACGATTTGTGGTGGAGGGAGGTCAGTTGGGAGGAGAGCTGCTGCCTGAGGAGCGCCGACTTCCCTCTCAAATGGGTGTAATTGTGTTCGTGGCTATGATGACTTTTTCCAGCTGCTCTGTGTGAGGATGAGCTCGGTGTGCCCGGGGCTGCCTGAGCGGCATCCTGGGCCTGAGCCCCAAGAGTGGCCGGGAATGAGCCCCAAGATCAGCTGGGCCCGAGCCCTGAGAGCGGCCAGGACTGAGCCCTGAGATCAGCTGGGCCCGAGCCCTGAGAGCGGCCAGGACTGAGCCCTGAGATCAGCTGGGCCCGAGCCCTGAGAGCGGCCAGGAATGAGCCCCGAGAGTGACCGGGAATGAGCCCCAAGATCAGCTGGGCCCGAGCCCTGAGAGCGGCCAGGACTGAGCCCCGAGAGTGGCTGGGCCTGAGCCCCGAGAGTGGCCGGGAATGAGCCCCGAGATCAGCTGGGCCCGAGCCCTGAGAGCGGCCAGGAATGAGCCCCGAGAGTGACCGGGAATGAGCCCCAAGATCAGCTGGGCCCGAGCCCTGAGAGTGGCTGGGAATGGGCCCCGAGATCGGCTGGGAATGAGCCCCGAGAATGGCTGGGAATGAGCCCCGAGAGTGGCTGGGAATGAGCCCGGACAGCATCCGGGCCCAAGTGCGGCCATGAATGGGCCCCGAGAGCACCAGGCCCAAGCCCCAAATGTGGCCAGGCCCGAGCCCCGACAGCAGCCAGGACCTGCCTGTGGAGAGGTGGAGAGCAGCAGGGCAGGAGGGCTGCTGCTTTGGGACCAGCCCTGACACTTGGTGGGCGAGCAGGGTGTCCCCATGGGACAGAGGGATGTGCTGTGGCACTGGGGGCACTGCGGCAGGGCCACCTCACACTGGGACAAGCAGGGCAAAGGCAGAGCTGGGAGGAACCAGGAATCTGTGCACGAGCTCCGACACCATTCTCCTGTCTCCTTGGACAGAGACATCCTCACAGGTCCTGCTGCAGCATCTGTCCTGCTGGTATTTTTCCCCAAAATGCCCTGAGGTGTTTCCATAGGGGAAGGTCACACCAGAGGATGGCTGGGAAGCAGAGCCTGGTGTTGGCCAGCTGCTCCTGGCAGCCTGCTGTGGTTTGAGATCTGGAACAACTCCTGGGTCCTGAGTTGGTTTTTCAGAGCCTTGCACTGATTTTCTCTCCTTCAGTACATTAACAAGTGCTGTGAGGTCGTCAGGCCTTCGGATTTGCAGTTAAACAAACAAATTGGCCAATTTAGCAATGAAGGAGGAGAAGGGACTTTGAGGCTCTCTTGTGAAAGCCACATGAAAACGAGCAGCAGTGACTGGATTAAACAAAAAAAAAGTGGATTATTTTTGAGTGGATTTGCTGACATCTATAAACAATGGCAATGGCAGACACACAGATACATAGATAAATAAAGACAAGGTAAAATAAGGAGCTTGCTGAATATTTAGGTTGTGCTCTGCAAATACCTAAAGAAGTGGCATATTAATGTATCTTACTTGTTTTCCAGTAAGTCATTAGTCGCTTAAGTGAAGTTGCTCATGCCATTTTTCCCTTTCATTAAATATTCATATTTACTAATGGAAATTGTCTTGACAAATTGGTCAAACTGAGCAGCTTATGAATTTATGCCACGGACTAAAAAAAGTTGTTTTGAAACTCCGAGTGAGCTGAAGTAATTCTTAAAATCATTAACACTTCATTGATTTTATAATTAAAAAAAAAATCCCTAGAATAAATAGAGCATCTTTTAAATGTAGCGTGGCTGTTTATCTCAATGCTTAGGATTAATATTACATTTTTTCCCTGAAAATATCCATGAGCTTCTAAAGATGCTTTTTATTGCCAAGCCTTAGGATTCACTCCCTCCCCAGCAGCTCTGACTGGGGCTGTTACTGTCACTGTCTTCGAGGGGCTCTTTGTATTTGGGGTGTGGCCGGGGGGCTGCAGATAACTTGGGTGCAGGCAGGAGCTGCAGTGACCCAGAGCTGTGGGACAGGGCCCTCGGGTCCCTGGGGGTGACTGCAGCCCTGGGGAGAGCCCACCTGGGGGACAGGGTGGGGTCACCGAGGGGCACGTGTGACCCCACAGGCTCCTGAGCCTCGTCACTGTGTGAGGGGAGTGGGGACAGGGAGGGCAGAGCAAGCCAGACTGGGGGGTGTGACTGGCACAGAGCCCACCTGTGATGGGCAGGGGAAATGAAGGATGCTGCCCTAAAATGGGCCTTAATGAGCCTCAGATAACTGCAGAAAATCTACCTGGGGCTTGGGGGTCTCTGGGAGCCCCTGGGTGTGGGGGTAGGAATATTCCATGGGGAATAAATTCACTGGGAGTGCAACTGCTGGAGCTGAGGTGAAAGGAATGCCACCCGAGGCAGCAATAACGAGCACTAATTAATGGATCTCTATCTCCTCGGAGCGTGTGTGTGGCCAAAGGCTTATGAGAAAGCCAAATGGGGTAATTTTTCACGGAGACTAATTTAGCCCATTAGCCAATAGCCCATAACTAGTTTCACAGAGACTAATATTTCAATTCTCTGCCCGAGGCATGGCTCCTGGGGTGTCGTGAGGAGAGGTAAGATCTTTTCAACAGACACCAGTGCTCTTTCTCTATTTGTATTTTCAGCCTACACCCGTTTGGTGTTAACTGCTACCCAAACCAAGCAAACAAAGAGTTTAGACCCAAGCACTGTGGTGTCCTGCTGTGGGGGCACGGGCAGGCTGCGCCCCGGTGCTGTGGCCATCCTGTCCCCACGGAGGTGCCCTGGGGGAGCGGGGAGGAGGGTGATGCCTGGGCTCCTGCTGGGGCTGAGGGAGGACGGGAGCTGCAGCTCAGCTCCGGCAGCAGCAGCTGCTGGTGCTCTTCTTGTAGGGAGCCTGGAATGACAAATAATTCATTTTCCAGTCCTCCAGAGCAAACAGCACTCGTTGGCCTTGCCCTGTGCCCCCCCCAGTTCAGCCTGGCTGCGTGATCAAAGCAGTTGGTGATGCACAAGTGGTGGGAGGGCAAAATGTGTTTAATTCTTCAGCTTCAGGTTTCCTAGGATAACGAGCTCCTTTTGTCACCTTGATATCAATCTATTTTCTAATTAGTTTTCATCTGCCTGCAAATCATATTCTAGGGGCAAACCTGGAGCAGCAGTGGAAGCCCCCTTGCTGCAGGCTGGAACAAACCGTGACAGAACGTTCAAACACTCCCGTTGCCTTTAGGAGCCCAGGACTTGTTGGCCAGTCTGACCCATGTGGAACCTGCTGTTGTGGGAAGATGTGTACCTCCAGCTGCCCAAACAGCCATGAGATTAATATCTCATGGTCAGGAAACTGTTTCTGAAAAACAATTTACTTAGATTCTCTATAACACATGATTGGAGGACAAAGCATTCTGCAGTAGACAGGGACAAATCTTGTTTAAAATACATTCCTGGGTGTTTGATGAAATGGAAAACATGAACTTGTTTAACTGGCATTTGGTATTTTCTAGGGTGGTTGGTTTGTTTGTTTTCCCATGTGAATTACTTTTTCCTTCAGACACTTCCATCTAGATCGGCTGATGAAGATCTCATGGAGTTTCACAGCTTTTCCAAGGTTGCTGTCTCTGGCTAGTCAGCCTACCTTGGAAGGTTTCCAAGGCAAAAATGTCAAAATTAAGCTCAGCATTAAGCTTTCATTTCTGGTACTTTATCTTTGGGTTCATCAGGATTTAGCCAGGAGTCTCAGGATCCCATAAGGCTCAATATGATCTTACTTACCAAATACTAATCTGTGTCCTATTCCTACACATCATCCATAATCCCATGATTTGTCTTTGCTTCTGTCTTTCTACAGCTTTTGTCAATCTTTAGAGAAAGCACTTTGCTGAGCTTAGTTTAACAAAAACAAATATTGCATACAATTTATTCTGGATAGAAATGTGCCCCAAATCCAAATCCAAGAACATTTTATCCAGACTTCCTCTTTTTCATGTTTTCCTTTGAGAAGAATGAAATGATTCCTGGTGAGAGATTGGATAACCCAGCCAGAGATTCCACACCTTGGAGGAGTCCGTGGTGGGAACGTGATGAGGTTGAAGTGATGGCTCCTTAAAGCTGGATGGTGAGACCAAGTCAGGGTGCTCTTTGTCCGGGCTGTCCTGGTGAGGTTCTGCACTTTAGGCTGATTTAGGTTACCCAAGCTGGGCGCCTGCTCCCTCTCTGCTGAGCCTATAGAGGCCCTAATGATGTCAGCTTCCTACTGAGGAGACCATTCAGAGCTGGCTGATGGCTTGGTTGGCAGTGCTTGGCTAAGATACCTGTCCCTGCTGCTCCAGGTGGTCCTTGGCTCCCTGTGACACCCAGCAGCCAGTGCCACTCGCTGTCCCCAGCCCTCCTGGAGCTGCTTCCCTGCCCCAGGGGAGTCTGGACTGACACGTGGGGATCAGACAGCTCATGTCCTGCCCCTCAAGTGCTTTCCCCTCATGGCTACAAGAGTTAATCTAGCTCAACAGCGACAAGATCAACATTTAACTTGAAATCTTAAAAGGAAAAGTAAAGGCACAAGAGTACAGGACAAAGAAAGGGGAATTTCTCCCTGGATTGAGACACTAAATGTCAGAGTTATGTAAGAACTTTATCTGGAGTGAATCAGGACAAAAGTGATATGAAATGTCTCAAATGCCATCTGCTTTCAGTTCAGTCAGTGCCTGCTGAGCTCTGAGACTGCGAGTGAGGAGTTGGGGAGCACGGCTGGGGCTGGGCACAGGGGGGCTCAGCCCCGTGTCCTCGAGCCCAGAGGGACCATGGGACTGGCTCTGGGACTGTGGGATGTCATTCTCCATGGGCTTTATTTTGCATTCTGTCTGATTTCACTCGGTGTTTTATCTTTTAAAGATAACAAAACTTTTTTTTGTTTCTTAAGAGCGGTTGGCAACCTGAGCAACCTGGTCTAGTGGAGGAGTCCCTGGCCATGATACAGATGAGATTTAAGGTCCCTTCCAACCCAAACCATCTTGGGATTTTGTGATAGTTAACAATGGTTATAATTCAAGCAATGGAGTTGCCAGAAGCCCCTGGTGGTTTCCTGATCCTGAGCTGTGCCCGTGGTGTGAGTGGTTTGCAGTCCCTGAGCAGCTCCAGTGCCTGGCTGTGACTGGCAGGGTGCTGTGTGGGTCCCCCACTCTCAGGCCTGGCTGTCCCAGCGCTGCTGTCCCCACCAAGCTTCACCCCAGCCGTGGCATGAACACTTCTGACTGCAGGGACTGGATTTATGGCCGGGGAGGGGGCAGGAGCTGCAGCATCCACAGCAGTGGCTGCCTCTCCCCGTGCTTAGGGATCATTATGTTCTGCTCTTTCAGCCAGCAGAACTTTCATGTCTTGCAAATTAAATTCCCGGGCAAAATAATTACATGGAAAGGCTGCTGGGCTGTTATTCACAAGGGGCCAATTTTGTAGCCATTTGTTGGCATTTGAAAAGTCAAATTTCTTGCGCTGTAACATATGCAACATATAATTCAAAACCAGAACATGAAAGGCTGCAATCCAGTCAGCAGATGTAAATTTTGAAGAGAGCTGGACATCAGAGAAAAAATAAATTACCCAAGTTAAGCAGAATGAACACTTGATTTCAGCTGTACTTTGTGCCCCCGAGTGTCGCTGGGTTGCTGGAGTCTCACGCTCCACCCTGATGAGTGTTTTTCTGGATGTCTTTTCCAGCTGGAATCCTGCCTGTGCAGCTGGTTCAAGAACTGGGGCTCCTTCCCTGCCCTCCCCAGGGGTGCAGCAGGATGCTCCTGCCAGCCTCGTGGGGCTGTTGAAGGTAAGGAATGATTTCCTACCCGGGTTTGCATCTGTAAGGATCACAATTAGAAATAACACTGCACTAAGAGCAGCAGTGCTGCTGTTTGGAGAACCTAAGCCATGTCTCCCTTGCTGTTGGAAGTTTCATGGGTACAGACTCAATTTTCCAGGTATCTGGATTGGAATTTTGAACAAACTCAGGAAAAACAGTACCTTCCAGTGAAAACAGTTTGGCCTCTGTTGTTCTTGTTATTGTGGGAATCCCCAGAAAAGGCCAATTGCTGCCCAGTCTGGACGTTATTTAAACTGTTCCATGCTGCTGTATGCAAAGGAAAGCTTTAGAAATACACAGGGAGCTGGCAAAACGTGCTTGTTGCTATTAACACAATATAATTTTATTAGCACACATGTTGTGTTTGCTATTTCTCATGATATCTGTTTTATCTGTGTCAGTACAGAATGATTCCCCTGTGTGTGACCTGCAGAGCCAGCCAGCAGTGGGACCCTGTGGCAATGTTCTGTTCCTGAGGGTGGCCAGCTTGGCCTTCACTGTCCCCCCGAGGCTTTTGTTGAGTTTTCTGAGGAAACTCGGGGTATTTTGCTCCCAGAAAACGCAGTACAGGCTGGGATACTCCCTGATGGTGTAGTGACAGTCACCCCTCTGGTTTTAGCAGCTGTTCCCACCACTGGGACGTGCAGGAGGAGCTCTGGTGGCAGCTGATGTGTGGGATGCACAGGGATGGGTGGCTGAGGGATCCTCTGGTGAGAGGGCTCCTGCCTGTGCTCTGGGTCTGGAGGAGTGTCCCATCCTGGTGCCCCAGGGGATCACAGAAACACCCCCAGGTTGCACCCTGCTCCTACTTTTGCTGTGTGTCAATGAAGACTAAAGAGCTGTGCCTGTCTTTGCACCCCAGCCTCTCATTTGATGCCATCTCCCTGTGAAGTTTCTGTTTCCAGGGGCCCCACACTCTCTTGTTTTCTCTTATGGTGCTCCTGCAAAAACAATCGATCCAAATCCCGTTGTGTCTGTGTATGGCAGAGGACTAACGAGCAGTAATTGCTCCCCAGCCCTACAGGAAGCTAACTTCAGGAGGGGCTGAGGATTATCCAGCTGTACGTCCCTGGGAGGTTGTTATTGTGGGAAATTAATTAGCTTAGAACTGTTAGAAATATAGAGGGAGAACTGAGGATTGGAAGGGCAGAGACAGAGCAATGTGTTTGTTAAAAATGGTAAAGACTGAGTGAACGGTGTAATTTTAAGTTAAAATTGCTTCTTCCTCCTTTGGGACTTTATTGTTCTGAATTTAAAACTCTGCACTGAAGTTTCTGAAGGAAAACAGCTTTATTCTCTTCTCCTCCTCAGCAAGGCATGTGTAGGGATGGGGAGGTGACCTGTGTGCCATGCTGCTGGCTCCCTCTGGGATGAGCAGAGTCCTCTCCCAGGCTGTCCCCAGCAGAGAGAAGCCAGGCAGACCCCCCCACATCCCCCCAAACAGGTGTCCACCCCCAGCTTTCAGCTCTTTAAACTTGCAGAGCATTCAGGGTCCCAGTGGAATTCCCCTCCATTGTATTTGTCCAACTCCCTTTACTCTTGTTTAACATGAAATCTGACTGCTCTTATGTTAGATGGGGTGGAATACAGCACTTTGTTGTGGTGTTTGATAAAGAGCTCAGAGTATAACTGAGTGAGGTCCAGCCCTGCTGCCCCAGACCCTCATTTCACCCTGCATGCTGGAAATGATCTACATTCAGAGGGGGACAAGAGAAGGGGGTGGGATGGGACCCCTCCATGGGGTCCTGCTGGGAGCGGCCGGTCGGTGAATCCAGCTTGGTTTTGTGTTTGTGCAGGCAATTTCCATTTTCTTGCTTTAAACTTTGAGGAGAAGAACTTGGGCAAATGTAAAACGTGGCTGGAGGGGGTGCTCAGGCCCCTGCTCTGAGAGCAGTTGTGCCAAGAAAATAACAGGCTTTGGGGTTGTTTGTTTCTGTAGGAGATTTAAGCAGCACACTCAGGAGGGGTTTATCTCGGCAAGGGGGGAGATAGGGCCTGAAATGGATTTTCATGCTCAGAGCTTCCAAACACAAGCGCTGTGCAGCTTTCTGTTTGTTTTGCAAATCCTTATCATCCCACAGTTATTGCTTGTGAAGTGGAGCAAAAAATGAAACCCAGTGAGGGCTGGATGGCAGGACTCTGCTTTTCCTCCCGGCTTAGCTGTTGTGCTGTGGAAGAACACACGTGTGCCTCCCAAAGCCTCCCAGACAGGTATCTCCACAGAGTCATTAGTTTGCAAGCTGAGCTTTCTGGGAGCTCGGTGTGCTGCGTTTCTGCTCGGCATGAGCTGTTTATGGACAGCTTCTTTCTTGGGGTCTTCAAAATGGCTTCATGTCTCGATATTTTATTTATGCAGTAACTGAATTCTCATTGAATCCCAGAATGGTTGGAGTTGGAAGGGACCCTAAAGCCCATCCAGTGCCACCCCTGCCATGGGCAGGGACACCTTCCATTATTCTCCCACTGTCCCAGGCTGCTCCAAGCCCCATTCAGCCTGCCCTTGGGCACTGCCAGGGATCCAGGGGCAGCCACAGCTTCTCTGGGCACCATGTGCCAGACCCTCACACCTTCACAGCCAAGAATTTCTTCCCAGTATCCCACCTATCCCTGCCTTTCTCTGCCTCAGTTTTTGATTTGCTTTGAAGGCAGAAGAGGAAGAAGCAGAATTCTACTCCTTATGAAATGTCACAACAGAGCTCCTCTGGTGAGGCTGAGCTGATGGGTGGAAGGAGGTGGGGTTGGTGTGTGAATGAGGGGAATTTGCTGTCCCACAGCCCTTCTCTAATGCTCACAGCTGGCAGGTTTGCAGGTGTGGGTACAAAAGGGGGCTCCAAATGCACCTTGGCCCAGTGGGTGCTGAGCTGTGGGGTACAGGGGGTGCTGCCTGAGTGGCCAGTGCAGCCCTGGCACAGCTCCTGCATCCCACCCTGCTGCTGGCTGCTCTGTGCCTCTGTTTGTGCTGCTGCTCTTGGGCACCCAGGCAGGAGGGGGTTGAGCTGTGCCCCTTCCTCTCCCTTTGCACCAGTACAGGCAGAGGAGAGGAGAAGCCTTTGCAGAGCCCAGCCAGGGTGTGCCAGCTCCGATCCCAGCTGGGCATCCTACAGTTATAAAGATAAAATAAAAGTGGAACTAGGAATACTCACATTCAAGGTGAACATTTGATCAGCACGGTTTTTGGGTTTTGTGTTTCCCAGAATGTGTATTTTGTTTTTTCTTAGATGCCTTGAGTAGAACTTTTTGTGGGTAATTGAATCATAACACATAATAACAGTACAATTTTACCAGCAGTTTAAGTTCCATTGTAGCATCATTATTGTCTGGAAATGTGTCTGAACATTTCCTTCCCAATGCTGTTTATCCCATCCCGCCCTGTTAGGTGGTTTCTGCCTGCTCAGAGTGGCCATGGCCTTCCTTCAGCCTCAGCTGGTGCTCCTCTTCACAGCCCTGAGGACACACAGCACCACCAGAGTAGATTCTTCTAATACTGCTGATCAGACAGATTAGGACATTCATAAATGTGCAGTGCATGGAAGCTGGAAAGGATGCCTTTAGCAGGGGAGGGAAGAGAGTTTCTGCTCGCTCAGCTGGCAAGGCTGCAGCCCTCGTTAGAGAAAGAAGGAAGACAAAGTTCAGGTGCAATTCCAAAGCTTTGGTGCTTGGGAATGAAAACACCAAACACCAGCAAAAAGCTGTCCCAGCTCTGCTGATTTGGAGTTGAAGGCTGGCTGGTGTGTGTTTGTAGGAGGCTGTGGGTGGCACAGAGGAGGGGCTGTGCCCATGGGGCTGTGAGGACCTGGGCCACTATTTCTCAATGGAACAATTCCTTTGCGGGACGAGAGGGATTTCTGGTTTTTCCAATAAAGGTTTCATTTGTCTGACAAAGGCAAAACGATATTTTGTTTAGAGTGACTCAAGGCATCCGTGGAGTAGATGGAAAGTAGGTCATTGTGGCTTTGCAGAGGCAGTTGTGATGTGCTGGTGTGTGAATTCAGCCCCAGAACTGGGAGTGCTTACAGGGAGAGCAGCACGGGCTCCTCGGCGTGATCGCCCTGCTTTCATCTCGCCAAGCTGCTGAGTCTGGGGAGAGCTTAATTAGAGTCAGTGGCAGGAATTCTGGAAAACACCAGCCTGGACTGCTGCTCGTGCTCTGGCCTGCCAGCCCGCCTCCTCCTTGCCATATGCTCACTGCTGTCTGCTTGCCTGATTGGCAACTGAAAGGGCTGGAGCTGGGGATGCTGCGTGCAGGATCAGCTGGGATGGGGCTCTGGTCACACTCTGGGGACACTCGGGGCTCTGGTCACACTCTGGGGACACTCGGGGCTCTGGTCACACTCAGGGGAGGGTCAGGGCTCTGGTCACACTCTGGGGACACTCGGGGCTCTGGTCACACTCAGGGAACACTCAGGGCTCTGGTCACACTCTGGGGACACTCGGGGCTCTGGTCACACTCTGGGGAGGGTCAGGGCTCTGGTCACACTCTGGGGACACTTGGGGCTCTGGTCACACTCAGGGGACAGTCAGGGCTCTGGTCACACTCAGGGGACACTCGGGGCTCTGGTCACACTCAGGGGACACTCGGGGCTCTGGTCACACTCTGGGGACACTCGGGGCTCTGGTCACACTCGGGAGCACAGCCCAGGGGAGGCAGACAGGGGCTCTGGGGGACCCTGCTGGGCCTCGAGCAGGCTCAGGGGCAGCCCGGGGGCTCCTGCTCCAGGGCTGTGCCAGAGCTGCCCTCTGTGCAGGCTGTGCTCGTGTCGGGAGTGTTGGTGGAGGTCCCTGAGCAAGGCACGAGCTGGCCAGGGCTCTGAGTCAGGAGTGAGACTGAGTGAGGGGATGACAGCGGGCAGGGAACAGCAGCGTGGTGACAAGCAGGAGCTTGTGCTCAGAAAGATTTCTTTCAGACCTGGGAAAGATGAAAAGTGCAGAGGGATGAAAGACAGAAGAAGTGAGACTTCTCCAGCAGCAGCACTGTTCACACAAAGTGCCTCAGACAGAAAAGCATCTCCACCCACCCCTTCCTCCCCTCCTCTGCCAGCACCAGGCAGTAAATTACCCTGCCCATCCTATCGCTGGTTATTGAGTGGTTCGGTAAGATGGAGTCAAATTATTTGCATGTTCAAAGAGAGAAGATAAAACTAGACTGCAGCATATTTTATGGCTTTTATAAAATGTTGATGTATGTTGTTGGAGGAGATGGAAAGGCACCACCAGTGCTCGAGGGCAGCGCTCCTCTCTGGGAACCTGCTGCTGAATTAATGTGAGCAGAGTCAGGAGAAAGCAGGAATATGCAGTAAAGTTGGAAAAAAGAAATGTTTTATATTTATATTTGGACTGTGTAGTAAGAAAGGCACCTGAAAAAATCTGATTCCAGTGCAGCCTTAAGGTTGTATATTTAGCATTTATAACTCAAATTTGGGCAGTAGCTCAGGAGAAACCAGGAAGTCTCAGGAAAATGGGAAGAGCAGGAAAGGGAAGGAAAATAAACAGTTCAAACAGTGTGAGGGTTTGAGTGTGTTTGTGGATTTTTAAGCTAAAGTTTTAAATGGATTTTTCAAAGGACAGGGTACTGCTGTGGGACTGACACCTTCTTAGTCTTGTTGTCAGCTGTCAGCTGTAATTATTTCATGTGTCCATCTGCTCCAGGGCTGGTTTGTGTGTGCACTGGGACGGCTGCTCCTGCAGGAGCACGTCAGCACTTCCAGCACAGCTGCCTGGGACCTTGGCTTTGTTCAAGTGAGGAAAGCCAGGCATGGAGAGAACAAATCTCCCAATTTCCTGTGTGAGAGGCACCCCAGATGAGCTCCAGGTGAGGATGGAGCGTGCTGCTCTCCTCTCTGCAGCAGGAGCAGTGACTCCTGTCCCTGCAGGCCAGCTCAGTGTTTGTGGGGTCCCTGTCCTGCTGCTCCTGGAGCTGCTGGGTCCTCCTGACCCACACTGGGGTCCGAGTGGGAGCAGGGACCTGCTGAGCCCTGGGTGAGAGGGCAGCCAGGGCAGGGTGCCAGAGCAGCTGGGGCTGCCCCTGGGTCCCAGGCTGGACACTGGGGCTGGGAGCAGCTGGGACAGTGGCAGGGGTGGAATGAGTTGATCTTCCAGCCCAAACCATTCCATGGTTCTCTGACTCTTGTGTCTTGGGGAGCTCATGCAGCCCCAGGTTCTCTGGTCCTGTGAACTGTAGGGATTCATTCATCTGAATGAATCCCTAATCGTGCCGGCATGTGCCTCCTTCTCCAGCACACCCCAGAGCAAATGTTTTGTACTAAACAAGATACCTACATTCAATATTTGGGATATCTGAATTTCATCATACTTCATCCATGGTGGGCACCATGATGAATAAAATAATGTTATTTTCAGTTTTAACTGTAAATTGTTTGACATGTCACACCGATAAATAAACAGGATTTATAATTAATATACCTATACATTAATATATTCATATTTTAAGATATTTTAAATTACAATATAATTGTCATGATACAGGCACATACATGCAGCTGCTTGGCTGTACATACAAGTTCTATGGGTTCTATGATTGTATGCCCATAAATTTGTGACATCTGCACAAACTTATAGGCACACAAACATGCTGGTTTCAGGGTAGAAGAACTGGAATTTAAATGCTGGAGAAAATATGCAAATGCCTGAGAAACAGGAAGAGCTCAAAGTGCTTTGCAGGCTGAAAACAGTTGAGAGCCCATGGTGCTTCTCTTACCCGGGCACACACTGGAGCCACCCAACCAGCTCTGCTGGAATTGTTAAGAGAAGCATCTCTTGTTTTGTTTTCAGTTGTAAACTAACAATCTGCCCATTTGCATATCTAAATTCTCTGGTGCTGTAGCAGCAATGTGGCTGCTGCCGTGGGAGGCTGGTGTGAACTGCTGAGGATCTGCCACATCACATTATGCATTTTTGCTGTTGTTTTAGTGAATAAATTCCAGAGAATGCAGTCAGTAATTAGCTGCAATATGGCACACGGGGAGCAGTGAGGAGACACTAACTTGCTGTGAAGGACTCATCTGCAGAACTTCCAGAACCACAGCCCAGTCGTCACCACACACTGGAGGGAATCGTTGGCAGGGGTTCAGTGTGTTATTTGCCAAAAAGGTTCCTTTGGAAGACAGAAATGAATTGGAAATGTGGGGATTCACTGTGATACACCTGCCACAGGTAGGTAGCGTGGGGATGGCCTTGGGTTTGAATAGATGAAAAACATTCCAAGCATATGTTAAACTGTTCTCCACAGTTTGAGTATGTCTCTAATTTGATCACCACATTTCTAATAAACCTGGCAGCTTCTCCCTTCATAAGTGACATCTTCATTTTGTTGCTTTCTAGGGGTGGAATGTCTATCCTGGCTTGGAGGACTCGGCTTCTTGGTTTCAGGTGAGGGAAGTGGAGCCCAGCTCGGGGGTGGGAGGATGTGCAGGGGCCAGGAGAGCAGCTGTAAGCACAGGCTGTCTGCACAGGGTCAGCTCTCAGGTATGTGCACACCTGCAGCTGTAGGAATGCAAACATGGGTTTCCTAGAGCATTTCTAAGCATATCATGATTATCCCATCCCCACGAACTAAAATACACGTATTGCTCCTGGGCAATGTACTTTAAATCTGATTTTTAGAAAGCAAACTGTTCTGCGGGGTCTGTTCCTTGTCCCTGGCAGCTTCACAAGCTGAGAGAGCCCTGGCAGCTGGGGCTGGCCCTGTGCTGGCCCTGCTGTGCTGCCCTGGGCCACCGGTGCCCCAATGCCCTGGGCCACCCGTGCCCCAATGTCCTGGGACACCATAGCCCTGATGCCCTGGGCCACCCGTGCCCCTGATGCCCTGGGACACCAGTGCCCCCAATACCCTGGGCCACCATAGCCCCAATGCCCTGGGCCACCCGTGCCCCTGATGTCCTGGGCCACCAGTGCCCTAATGCCCTGGGCCACCATAGCCCCAATGCCCTGGGCCACCATAGCCCCCAATACCCTGGGCCACCCGTGCCCCCGATGCCCTGGGCCACCCGTGCCCCCGATGCCCTGGGCCACCATAGCCCTGATGCCCTGGGCCACCCATGCCCCGATGCCCTGGGCCACCATAGCCCCCAATGTCCTGGGCCACCATAGCCCCAATGTCCTGGGCCACCCGTGCCCCCGATGCCCTGGGCCACCCGTGCCCCCGATGCCCTGGGCCACCATAGCCTCGATGCCCTGGGCCACCATAGCCCCCAATGCCCTGGGCCACCATAGCCCCCAATGCCCTGGGCCACCATAGCCCCCAATGCCCTGGGCCACCATAGCCCCCAATGCCCTGGGCCACCCGTGCCCCAATGCCGGCACCTCCGCAGCCTCCAGGGCTTGCCCGTGGGGCTTCCCTGCTGCTCTGGGCCCTGGAGAGACAGAGGCCAGTGCTGGGCAGGGCCTCTGGCTGAGGTTTGGGCTCGGGGCGTTCCTCGGCTGCCCCCAGCCCCGCGGTCCGTGCCCGCCCGTGCCGGGGCTGCAGCGGGCACCCGTGCCCTGCCTGGAGCCCGGCAGCGATTCCTTGAGACGGGCACAGCCCTGCCCCACCGTGCAGGGGTGCAGAGCTGATGTGTGGGTGCGGCACAGGGGCAGTTTTGGGGTGGCAGCCCCGTCCCTGGTGCCCATCAGTCCCCGCTGTGCCCCGCGGCGCAGGACCCGGCTGCGTGAATTATCCCCAGGATACAAAAGTTATTTTCCTCGCCCAGCTCCTCCTGCCTCCTGACCTAGTTACCGGCTCAGCACATGCACGAAGCCACGGGAGAGAAAAACACATTTCTATTTGAATGAGAAAAGTTGATTACTATTTTAAGCCCCTTATCACGTAAAAGCATTTCAAGCTCAAACACCCCACTCATCTCTAACTGTGAGGTAACCATAAAGGCTTCTCCCTCCTCATCCCGCAGGTTGACAGCCCCGGAGTTGCAGGCAATTAAAATCCCTTTGCACGTCTCTGCTGTACCTGCTGTAGTCGCTGTGTTCTCAGCCTCTGCTCAGACCTGAAACAGCAACTTATCTTCTTTGGAGGAGGCTCTGTAGGTTGTTTTATCCAGTTGGTGCAGGGTGAGTATTTCAGATGGATTAATTTAATTTATTCAGTGCCAACCGATTTACTGCCTTGCTTTGGGACAGAGGCAAGGAAAGCCCCGGTGTCAGTAAGTGGTGCAGATAAAATGCTGATTCTTTTTCCTGTCCTTTAGAAGGAAGCTGCAGCTTTTCCACGGAGTCCTCGCTGGGAAGGTTACAAGTATGCTGGAGATGCCAATCCTTGGCTTCGGAGGATCAGGACCTGCCTCTCTGGAACGCTTGGATGTGGCAGGTCTGGCACTGCTGTGGGGCCCAAGTGCTGCCCTGAGGGTGTGGGGGCTCTGCTGCTGCTCTCTGAGGATGGGCAGCAGCTCTCAGGCTGCCCTGAGGAGTGCAGGGAAGGAGCTGAGATGAGGGCTGGGGTTCTTTGAGACAGAGGGACTCAACTTTTACAGCTCTAGCTTAGGGAGAGCTCTTAGACCTGCCCCAGTTCCAGCCCTTCCCTGCAAGCTGCTCAAATTGAGGTCAGGCTTCAATTAAAGGTGAAGTTTTCTCCCCTGGGACTTCAGCACATGTGTGAAATGTGAGCAATGCTTCAATTCTTGATTAAAGGAGATATATTTTATATTCAGGTACTCCCAAATAGCAGAGCCTTTACTGAGCTACACAGGGGTTCAGGCTGCAGGAAGAACTGGAGAGCCAGGCTAAGCCTGAGCTCTGTGGTCACCTGAGTGGTGCACACCGGGGCCACCAGCTCTGGGGACCCCCGAGAGCAGCTGTGGCACTGTGATGTCAGCCTTGTCCCGCAGGGGCAGGTCAGACCCAGGAGGCAGGAACATGCCCTGTAGTTTAGGTTATTTTTTCCCAAGTGCTTAAGGAAAGCCCCTCAGCACTGGCTGTGTCACCGTGGCACAGCTGGAGCCCGAGGTCACCTGGCTGCAGGCTGGTCCCCTCTGAGGGCAGGGGGGGTGAGCACCCATCCCCAGGCTCCAGTGCAGCTCGGGGGGGCCCTGCCGGGGTGCAGCCCCATGGGGCAGTGCTGACCCCCATGCTGACCCCAGGGCTGACCCCCAGTGCTGACCCCCAGGGCTGATCCCAGGGCTGACCCCAGTGCTGATCCCAGTGCTGACCCCAGGGCTGACCCCCAGGGCTGACCCCCGGTGCTGACCCCGGTGCTGANCCCCCCGTGCTGACCCTTTGGGCTGTGTGCTGGCAGCAGCACAGCTGAGTCCTGGGCCCTCGCTCCTCTCGGGGGACGTCACCACTGCAGGGCTGGGGTGACACGGGGGTGCTGTCCCAGGGACGGGCAGCAGCTGTGGGGCACTCTAACAGAGAAGCTGTGCAAAAAGCACAGGGAAAAGGCCCCTCAGCCCCACAGCACTGCTCCCATTGCCCTCTGTTGTTCCCAGAGAAGCAGAGCAGTTTCCAGTTGCTCCTGCTTTCCCCAGGGTGCTCTGGGGATATTTCTGACTGAATAAACATGTTCTCCCCTACAAGCTCGGTTGTTTTTGCTCTCCCCAGCAGCTGCACATCTGTTCCGTGGGCAGAGCTGTGTGGAGCCGAGCAGCAGCGAGGTTGCTGTGCCCCAGTGCAGCAGAGAGGGAGAGCGGGCTCCCCCACCTGAGAGGTACACGGCATTTTTGGCACGGTGTCACTGACAGGAGTGGCCTGGGAGCTAGAACACAGTCCACAAAACATGCCAGGGAATGAAATGGTTTTGTTCCTTTTCCAGTGCCCCCGCCGTTAGCCAGGGTAAAACCTCTCCAGCCCCACTCCATGACACCCCTGGGGGGACCCCCTCGCCCCTCTGCTGTCCCTGCAGAGGCTCTCCCGTGGGAGCAGGGTAAGGCAGGGAGCTCTGCCTGGAGAGGAGGGGAGCTCTGTGCATGTGCCAGCGTGTGACACTCAGCATGTGACAGCAGGAACAGCCGGGTGTGTTTGGTGTTTGATGTGCTCTGAAAGCTGTGCACAGATTCAGATCAGCCAAAGCCATGGGCACAGGTGCACGGTGCTAATTCTATATTGCAATTTCATTCAGATAAATTACTCCTGTGAGTTCCTAATAAAAGCACATGTTGGCTCGTGTCAGAATTAGTGAACAACTCTGATAACAGGAGCAGCTATTTTTAGTTTGGTGTTATCCTAGTTCAGCCTCCCATCAAGTTGTATTAAATGTGGAAGATACAAATTGGATCCATGCTGGGTGTTCATTTCCTTCAGAGCATTCCGAAGGCATCTCCTGTGCCTGGCAGGGTGGGTGGAATGAGGGGGTGGCTGGGAGCAGGTTATTTGTCAGGGCTCAAGCAGCACTCGTCACTCCGTGCTCGGAGCCGGGGTGGGAGCGGTAATTTGGGGAGCGAGCGGCAGCCCCGGAGTGAGCACGGAACGGCAGCGGAGCCGCGGAGGAGGAGCGGCCCTGCAGGGGCACCGGGGGCAGCGCCTGGGGCACACGGGGGCGGGTTCTGTGTGCCCAGATCCTCTGCATGGGGCAGGAGGGATGGATGGCCCAGGGGGATGTTCCCTGTGCCCAGATCCCCCGCATGGGGCAGGAGGGATGGATGGCCGGGGGGTGTTCCCTGTGCCCAGATCCTCTGGATGGGGCAGGGATGGGACAGGAGGGATGGATGGCCGGGGGGGGT
>WBNO01016901.1:38815-115295 GCA_013400575.1 Peucedramus taeniatus
GGCAGGGGTGGGACAGGAGGGAGGGATGGCCGGGGGGTGTTCCCTGTGTGCAGATCCTCTGCACGGGGCAGGAGGGATGGATGGCCGGGGGGTGTTCCCTGTGCCCAGATCCCCTGGGACATGGCAGGGATGGGACAGGAGGGATGGATGGCCCAGGGGGTGTTCCCTGTGCAGATCCCCCGGATGGGACAGGGATGGAGGAGGATTAGGGATGGGGCAGGAGGGATGGATAGCCCAGGGGGTGTTCCCTGTGCAGATCCCCCGGATGGGGCGGGGATGGAGGAGGATCAGGGATGGGACAGGAGGGATGGATAGCCCAGGGGGGTGTTCCCTGTGCCCAGATCCCCCGGATGGGGCAGAGATGGAGGAGGATCAGGGATGGATGGCCAGGGGCACAGCAGTGTCTGTGCTCTGCCCTCCCCAGGTGTCACACAATGCCAGGATGGGTTGGGCTGGCAGGGACCTCAGAGCCCACCCAGTGCCATGGCAGGGACACCTCCCACTGTCCCAGGTGCCAGCCCAGGGTCCAGCCTGGCCTTGGGCACTGCCAGGGAAGGGGGGAACCATCTCCCTTGCCCTTCCTGTATGTTCAGCAAGTATTTGGATTTATTCCCATGCAATCCCAAGCCTTTCCAAGGGGACTCTGTGTGGCTGGTGGGATTTGGGATGCTCTGTGGGAAGCACAGTTTATCTAATGAAGTCTTGATCTGTTCCAGACTACAGCAGCTTTTTGGAGACTTCATTTAATAATCTCAATGGTTACCATTTGGAATTATATAATATAAAGTTTCATTTCCTCCCAAAGCAACTTAAGTGAGGGGAAATGCAATGCAAACGCAGAAAACCCATTTCCCCCTTAGTTTAGAGCACAGAGAATGAGCTTTATAATGATTCTTGAGTTCAATTTCACTCACTCCCTCTTCCAAAATTTTAAATTTTATTGACTAATAGTTGCTCTGACATTAAGGGCGCTGCTGCAAAAAACTCAATCTATTTCTACCAATTTTTCTTTGTGGAAAAATTTTATTTCAGCTCCTCATTATTTGAAAGTGATTTGCAGAAAAAGTGTTATTAGGAAAATGAGGCTGATGGCACTTGAGGTGAGTTGAACACGCTGTTAAGCAAATCAGAAATTAGTGTAAGTTTCTTTCATTTGGCTTCATTTGCTGTGGATCAAGTTTGATACTAATGATAAAAACCAGATCAAGCTTTTAAAAATATTGATTAGTTTCTGTGCTGTGAAACTGAAGTGGAGAAACAAAACTTTGGATATTTTATTTTTCTGGTCTAAATTTGAGTAATTTTAATAATTCTATTATCTAATCAAGCCAAAGCTTCTTGTCTGAGAAGAAATATCAGAAGCTGCTGCTGACTGGCACAATAGCAATAAATATATAATATAGGAGGAGGAGAGGGGAAGAATTGGGAAGGTACTGGAGGGCCCAAAATGTTCCTGAAACATTCCTCTTGGATGCTCCAAGGGGTTTGGCTGCAGCAGGAACATCCACTGGAGCACTTTTGCCTCAGAAACCAATGTAGTGTTTGCAGGGTAAAGGATCATTTTATGTTTTCCCAAAAGCCTTTCAGCTGTGCAGTGCAGGAGGGAGCCCTGAGTGGATGTTTGGAGCCTGTGCTGCCCCAGCTCCTCTCCCTTCACACAAATCCAGCACAAGGGACAGCAGGTTCACACCAGGTCTCGTTCCTGTGAGCAGGTCCTGCCTGCCTGGGATGCTCTGGGACCTGCTGGAAGGTTCTGGGAGCTGCTGAGGAGCCTGCTGGTCCCAGCAGGAGTGTGAGGGCTGGGGCACACAGGGATGGTGCTGCAGCCCCCAGCTCATTCCTGCTGGTCCCAGAAGGAGTGTGAGGGCTGGGGGCACACAGGGATAGTGCTGCAGCCCCAGCTCATCCCTGCTGGTCCCAGCAGGAGTGGGAGGGCTGGGGCACACAGGGATAGTGCTGCAGCCCCAGCTCATCCCTGCTGGTCCCAGCAGGAGTGGGAGGGCTGGGGCACACAGGGATAGTGCTGCAGCCCCAGCTCATCCCTGCTGGTCCCAGCAGGAGTGGGAGGGCTGGGGCACACAGGGATAGTGCTGCAGCCCCAGCTCATCCCTGCTGGTCCCAGCAGGAGTGGGAGGGCTGGGGCACACAGGGATAGTGCTGCAGCCCCAGCTCATCCCTGCTGGTCCCAGCAGGAGTGGGAGGGCTGGGGCACACAGGGATGGTGCTGTAGCCACAGGACCCAGAGAGAGGCAGCCCCGAGGGAGGCACTGCAGGAGGCTGGCCCAGACAGGGCTGCAAGGGAGCCACAGGACCAGGTTCATGCTCACATTCTCACCCAAGCCAGCCAAGGGCTGAGGAGCTGCTTTGCCTTAGTTTCCTTCCCAGCCTTCTGTCGGATGTGATGGGACAGGAATTCTTCCATCTCCTCCCTCAGTGTAAAACAAAATGTACTTTGATTTGAGAATGGGATGTAATTTTAACCAGAATAGTGGAAAGCATGTCACTAGTGTAACAGCTGTAAAATTAGAAGGAAAGAAAACCCCTAAGAGACAGGAAAATAGCTGCTATTAAAGTGATAGAATAATCTTACCCTGTGATGGTGTTCTGCAGCTTGAAGCAGCTCCCTTCAGCTGGTGTCTGTCAAACCCTATCAGGATGGAAGGTGACATTATGAAGTCTCCAGATGTATTTTCATGTCATTTAGCTGATTTGTGTCATTTGATGAATTTCATGTTTGGAAAAACCAATGTTCCTCACTGTGTGTCCTCTTGTGCTTTGCCAGCATTGAAGTTCTGTGCTGGAGGCAGCAGCAGAGCTTTGTGAGAGTGGTCACTTGATGAGACCCTTCCCCCTCCTGGTGACAAGCCCTGTTCAGTGCCCAGCAGGCTTGGTGTGAGAATTAATGAGATCCACGAAGGTGCACGAGGTGAGCCTCCAGCTTTGTTTGCTGACATCTCTGCTATTTCTAAACCATCAGGGGAGGAGGAGAATGGAATGCTGCTGAGGGGTGAGGGGCAGCTCCCGTTCTGCTGGTGGCTCCTGGTGCCAGGGGCACGGGGCTGGGCAGGTCACAGGGGAGGGGACCAGCCCTGGCCCCTCTGCTCCCCTCTCCTCCTGAGGCCGAGCTGGCCCCTGGCTCCAGGGAATATCCAGCAGTGCTGAGCTGCACCCACAGCTGGTGGCTGCTGGGGGAGGGCTGGGCTCTGCCAGGCACTCCAGTGCAGTGCTAGGGGGGCATTTGATGTTGGCAGATGAATGCCATAATTAGTCCTGTGAAGGTTTAAATAAGTTTGTACAATAAGCTGAGTTGGAGAGGAATTTTCAAGAGTTCTATTTTAGCTCCAGATGCAAAGTTCAATAGCTTTCCTGATGACCCAACTTAACGCCTGACTTGTTTAGTAAAAAAATCCCCATAAAAATAACATTTAAAAGCGAATTCAAAAATGCTTGTATCAGGAATGGTGTTGGATCACAGATAACATGTATTAAGTAATAATAGTGTGCAGCTCTGGGCTGGCTGATTTTCAACACACCAGTGGTGGGTGGAGGATTTTAACAGCATCGCTTGAGCTGTGCTTCACAGTCAAGACCACATCTACTGAAGAAAATATGCTCCATTTAAATAGTCCAAATGAATAGATTTGGTCCCTTGTTGTAATTTAACTGAAGTTTTGAAATGTGTCTTTGTTATTCCAAAAAGGGAGAACAGTATCAATAACTCAGAAATGTGACATTGCATAATTAAGCATATTTCTGGCTGTATCCATCTATCTAGCTGTCTATCAAACCCCGCAGCTCTCCTTGCCTGGAACAGCAGAAGGCTGCCAGTGCTTTCCACGCCAACGTGTTGGAAACCTTGGCTGGGCCCCTGCCATCGTAAGCTGGTGGGTGGGAGGGAAGGCACAACAAATTTGGTACCACGGCTTTACTGCCAGGGAACTGAAGAAGATGAAGTTTGTCAGCCCACTTTTGGGGAAAATAACCTGGAGATATTTAGAAGAAGCGAATGAAAATTCACAGTGCTGACCTGCCTCTTGCAGGGAGGTGTTTCCCATCCCTGCAGCCGTGCTGTCCTGTCAGCTGCTGGCCCTGGAGGGGGCAGAGAGGGGCAGAGATGACATCTCTGGAGCACCAAGGGTTTCAGTCACATCCTGATGGTGAGGGAGCATCACGTGGGAAACAACGACCTCCAGAGAGGTTTTAGTGGCAGGTTCAGTTCTGGTTCTGAGGCTGAGTGGGATGAAAGCACAGCCTGATTCTGGGTCACAGGTGCTGGGTGCAGAGCAGCTGCAGTGGTGTCTCCATGAGCATCCCTTGCCAGCCTCTGCTGGGGCCCTGCTCACCGTGCCAGGGCTGCGGGTGGAGATGGTTCAAAGAGCTGCTGAAATGGTTAAAGTGGGGTAGGATTTATGAGGAAATAGGAAAGAATTAAATATGTATTTCCTGGCTGAAGGGTGGCTTAAGGGGCAGCATGACTCTTTCTGAGCATTTTGAGGCTACAAACACCAAGGACTGGAAGGTCCATGCAGCGTGGCGCCGGCAGAATTGCTGAGAGTAACATGGTGATACTTGGAAAAAGGAAATTCCAAATGCTCCTGAGACACTTGATCTGGGTTAGGTGTAAAGGAAAATCCAGCTCTGACAGCCTGGAGATGACAGGGATGTCTGAGAACTGTGGAGACCCTTTTTTGATCTCCAGAGTTTTGATTCCCCAAGTCTTTGCATGGAGAGCTTCTGCTCTCAGAAAGGGGGCCAGCTCTCCTTTCCCTGGTGGAAGGGGAATTCTGAGTTAGATCCACTGAAGGAAAAAGAGATCAGGCTGAAAGGTTGTGGTGAATTTTGTCTGGGTTTTTTTCTCTGAAGCCAATGGGATTTTTTCATTGCATTCCAAGGCTCTGGAATTAAACCTGCTGTGGGGCCCTCCCTTAAGCAGTTTTTATTTTTCCCTTTTTTTTCCTTAAATCTCTCCAGCCCCCAGGGAGCCTCACTGCACTTTTCCCATGTCCCTTCCCAGTCTGCAGGCCCTCAGTGGTGCAGTGGTTGCCCCTTGGCACCGGGGTGTGGGCAGTGCCCAGCAATGCCCTGCCCTGGCTGCCAGCCTGGGCCAGCGAAAGGGCTGGGCAAGAAAAGCCTCTGGGTGCTGTGACAGAGGGAGGCAGAAGGAGGATTCTGCTGGAAGCAGCTCTGCACAGCTGAAATTGGATGTATTTCTGTTGTCTTTAGAGAAATGAAGCTCCCGGTGGCGATCCTGTGCCTGAGCAGAATTGTCAGCAAATGACTTTGGTTCCAGGGCTTTGGTGCCATTTTTCCTGAGCTGTCCATAAGATAAGCAGTGAATCTTTCCATGCCCAGTTGAGGTGCTGCGATCCAAATCTGTCCTGGGAGCAGTGTCTCTGACAGCCTTTGATGGTGACAGAGCTGTGGGAAGGAGAACCCGAGCTGATGGAGCTGATGGAGCTGATGGATCCTGCACGGCCACCCCCGACCCCGCTGCCATCCACCCTCATTACCTCCTGTCAGATGTGCAATTACAGTGACAGGGTCCCCAATTCCCAAAGATCTCTGTTTAGTCTTAGAAGATTAAAGGGTGGCAACTATTTTCAATATGATTATCATCATTATCTCTGGGAGATTTTATACTTCAGAAGTCAAAGTCATAATAGCCCAACTCGCTGCAATTATTTGCAAATTGCCTTAATGTATTTTCCAGAAGCTCTTTTGGCACTTTGTAATTTATTTATTTGCTAAGCCAATAACACATTAAAATGCTAAAATGTCTCAGAACCTTTATGAAGCCAGTCTGGTGGAAGCTGCATGGACATTGCCAGCAGCCCCTCTACCCACCAGTGACCCCACTCTGTTTTTGTTAAAATACCTCTTGGTGCTCTCTGATAACACACCTTGAAGGACTTCTCCTTTTTTGGTTGAAACTAAAGAGAATTTGTTAATGTTGCAGCAATTCTCCATGCTGATGGAAATGCTTATGAAAACATAGACTTAAACCAACAGAAAGAAATATTCAGACACAAAAAAAGGCGCAATTTCTCAGAAAATGTGATTTTTTTTTTCTAGATGCGTGTTTTAAAGAGGCATTATTGATGTGCCAAGGGCTGGCAGTGCTGCAGCACCAGAAGCAGGGAGGGCTGAGTGTCCAGGGTCTGTCCTGCAGGAGCCAGGAGTCCCAGGAGAGTGGCCGGGTGGTGTTTGGCACGGTTGGTGAACGCGGCTCTTTGGATCCTGGCCCCATCTGTTCCCTTTCTTCTTGTCCCTGATGCTGAGCAGAGAGCGAGAGCCACGGTGCCCCGTGCATCACACTGAAACCAACCCAAAGAGCTTCTGAAACACGCTCAGCCAATTGTTCCAGAGCAATTTACAGCCCGAGAGTTACGGAGCAATAATTGTGAGTAATGAGGAAACCGCGGCAAAAATGGTAAATAGCTCGCAGACATTTTGGGAACAGAAAATGAGGCTAAATTCATTGAATAAATTAATTGCTATGGATTATTCCCTTAGCTTTAATCTGCTGCCTGCTGAAGGAAGTCTGTATAAATGGCAAAGCTGGTCCACAGCTTTCATGTAGAAATGGGGCTGCTGAACAGAAGAGGAAAGAGGCTGGAAGGGAATTTGCTGGGTTATAAAAGTGTATCTCGCTTGTATTGCAATGTTCACCTTCACAGTTTTACTTGCCCTTTGGGAGGGGGCAGTTTTATAATCCCATTTTATTAGTGAGCAGCAGATGGAGGTCCTGCAGGGAGGAGAGGTGGTTTTTCCCAAGGCCACGTTGTCTCTGGCAGAATCCAAGTTGCACCTTGGGATTTTGCAGTTCCTGGATGATGCTTGTGATATTTTTCTCTTTGAAGACTTCCCCTTTCTGCAAAAACATCTGTACTGGAGGCTGAACAAAACAACCCTGAGCAGATTTGAGAGTTTACCAGTGAAAATGTGGAGAAAAAGAAGGAATGAGGAACCACATCCCCCAGCCTGTTTTAGATCAGTTCTAGTAAAGAGGAATTATATTTTAAGAACCAGACAGATTGTCTCAGATTTACTATCTTAGAGGCCAGCAGTGAAGGTGAAGTATTTTCCTGTCAGGATTACGACTGCCTGACAGGGTCTTACCGTTACCAGGAGAAATGACCCTGATTTAGAAGAGATCTGTTCATTTGTAAGCAGCTGTTGCTTTTTAATAGCACAGCTCTCTCTTACAGCTATTAGTAGTAATAAAAATAAAACTAAGGCCTGTGTCCTTACTTGCATGAAATTTGTGATTTAAAATGAAGCTTGGAGAGCCTTGTAGATCAATCCTGGGATTTTTATAAGCTGCTATTGGTGATTTATGTGGGTGGAGACCACAAAACCTACCCAAGTTCTGTGCACAAGCCGTTTGTCAGGTTTTAGCTTCTGGCAGCCTTTTTGTCCCTCCTCAATCTCGTGCCAGCAGCAGCATCTTGGAGCCTGGAGTGTCTGGTGCCAGCTGAGGACGAGCTCTGTGCTGCTAATGGGGCTCAAGGCAGTGTCCTGGGCTCAGATCTGTGCACTGAGCATCCCAGGGCAGTCCTGGGCTCAGATCTGTGCACTGAGCATCCCAGGGCAGTGTCCTGAGCTCAGATCTGTGCACTGAGCATCCCAGGGCAGTGTCCTGAGCTCAGATCTGTGCACTGAGCATCCCAGGGCAGTGTCCTGAGCTCAGATCTGTGCACTGAGCATCCCAGGGCATTCCTGGGCTCAGATCTGTGCACTGAGCATCCCAGGGCAGTGTCCTGGGCTCAGATCTGTGCACTGAGCATCCCTGCAGGGAGGCTGCAGCTCAGCCTGTGCTGGCTCTGGCATCCTGGCTCTGTTATTTGGAGCACAGCAGCAGGAGCAGTGCCAGGAGCTCTCCCCGGTTGGCCCCAGCCCCAGGTGAGCTGCAGAGCAGTGGGGAGGAGCTGGGAGGCCGAGCTGCTGCTGGGAGCTTTGCTGAGTGGGGCACTGTTACCCCATCTGGCTTTATCATATCCTCTCAGTTTATCAGAATAGATTTTTCCCCTCGATTTGATGAAGTTTAATAGACCAGAACAAACGTGCAGATGTTAACACTGCCCACGAGGTGGGTGGCAGGAGGTGCAGTTACCTCGCCCGGGGGGCTCAGGAGCAGCCCAGGCCCTGCTGCCCCCCACAGCAGGTGACCCCGAGGATGCCCTGGCACACCTGAGCCCTGAGCCTGCTGTGCCAGGAGCACCTCCCACCCTCAGGGCAGGTGCAGGGATTGGGGTTTGCTCTTACAGGGGACTCTTCATTCTCCTTTTCTGTTTCGAACATTGACCGAGAATCAAACTTCCTGCCTTCCCCTGAAACGACACCGACGTAAAGAAATCAAAATACATGTCTTTTCAGGACGTGCCCGAAGCCATAAAAAGGCTTGTATGCAAAATCAGACCAGATAAATCAGAATCCTTTTCCCCACGTTTGGGAAGGTTAAACCTCCAGCAGCAATGGCAGCGACACATCGTGCTCCATTTTGCAGACATAATGTCAGTCCTTTATTTTAATATACAATGCAGTTCACCCTAAATTACATTTTCTTCTTTTAATTTATTTTCATGAAAACGATAGCATGGCATAAATCATCTTGTGGAGGTTGCTGGGTTATTTGCATTTCAGAGGTTGATTTTAACTTTGTATTATAAAGGAATTTGCAACCGAGAAGCTCTGGGAGGCATTAACTTGCAGTGATGGTGGTTCTCCAAAGGTGATGAATGACGTTCATTTGGCTTAGGACAAACAGCCTCCAGTTTGTGTCTTTCTGAAAAAACTTGTCAGAGACAAAGAGTGAAAGCCAGTGAGTGATGCTTTCATCTCTGGAATGAATCCCTTCTGGAAAAGCAGGGTGTGTGGGGAAAGGCAGCTGCTCAGCACAGCTCCTGCAGTGAACCTCTGCCCCGTGGAGGGGGTCACTCGCTCGTGCCTCCCCAGAAAGGAGGCTTGGAGGAGTTCATGGCCTGCACAGGGGTTTGAGGGGCCCCTGCTCCAGCCCAGGGGATCTCATGGGGTCCTGCTGCTGCTCTGCCTGTGCTTGGTGCTGCTCTTCGCTACAGCACTTGTTTAATGCCACCTGACACAGGGCAACTGGAAGCCTGGAAGACTTTAATGAGTCTTCAGGTGTCTATTTTCTGCTAAGGAACATGGCAAGGAGCTCTATCTTAAATTCAATATAGCGTGGAATGCTCAGGGAATGAAACAGCAGAGTAAAACGTATTTTATTAGCGATGAACTGAGGCTGCACATGAAAGAGCCCTTTAAATATCTGACATGTTAAATGCATTCTTTTCCCTTCAGGAGAGAAGGAGTCAGAGGGACGGGGCTGATGAACTGTGCTCATTAACCTGAGTGATGGGGATGGCATCGAGCCGGGGCTGTGCGCGCTCCAAACGCGGTTCCTGCCGGCTGGGCCTGGGCCCTGCTCGGGGAGAGGTGCAAGCTCTGCAGCCCCTGGTGCAAGCTCTGCAGCCCCTGGTGCAAGCTCTGCAGGTGAGCCAGGAGTGAAACGGGTCAGAGCTGAACAGAAAGCAGTGAGGCACACCCACAGAGGGGGCTGGAGAGGGTCAAAGCCAGCCCTGCTGCAGGAATGAGCCCCTCTGCTCCTCAACAGGGACATACCCACAGCTCTCTAAAAGATGGGGAATTCACCTCCTGCTCCATTAGCATAAAATCATGGAATGGCTTGGATTGGGAGCGACCTTAAATCCCATCCCATTCCACCTCTGCCATGGCAGGGACACCTCCCACTGTCCCAGGCTGTTCCAGCCCCAGTGTCCAGCCTGGCCTTGGGCACTGCCAGGGATCCAGGGGCAGCCACAGCTGCTCTGGGCACCCTGTGCCAGGGGTTTGCTTTGTATCAGAGATTTTTGTGTTGGAGAAGTTTGTTACAGGGAGGGTTGTTGCCCATTCTAAGCAAGAGCAGGCACATCACACTCAGAGCTGCAGGAGAGTACCAAAGCTCAGGAGCTCAGCACTATCTGAATGCATTGCCATATTTTAGACAAAAACTTCATGTTCTACATGTCTTAACGTTCTACTTACCGTTGGCTGCCTCTAAAATTGATTCACGAGGTTGTCACAAAGGAAAGGATTCTGAAATCTGTAGGAGACAAACCTGTGTGCATCACTGTGGGAAACAGGCAGTGAGTCCCAGTGTCAAACCCAGCTGTGCCCAGTCTAGCTCACCCTCTAAACCAGTGCCCCCCTCTGCTCTGGCATAGCCACATAGTTCACAGGTTACTGTAGAGCATTCACAGAGATGCAGATGTTATTTTCCTATTTTTCTAATTTAAGGTAGAATTAATATTCACTGAACTGACGTAGCTGCAATTTGTACTTTCTGCTGCCTGGGGCTATTGCACTTCAGTCTTTGATGTGATCAGCTCTTGCAAACTCAGCAGGTTGGAGGCTGGTCAGTGCTTGGGTGGGGGTTTCACAGGCGTTTCGTGTTGCTGTGAGCAATTGTTTGTGATGAAGGTGGCACTTTCTGCAGTCAGTGCCCAACAAATGCCCCGGCACGGAGCCAGGGAAGGGCCCTGCTCCAGCCCCGGGTCTGCACAAGGCACTGCTGGACTCCCACCAGAGCAAGGAGGAATTCCTGGCCAGCATCAGCTGTGGATCCGTCCTGCAGTCGGGTCTCAGAGCATCTGCTGGTATTTCTCCCTGTCCCCCCATCACTGGGGTTTGCTGTGCGTGGCTGCAGCAGCCGGGGGAGGATGGAGGAGCAGATCCTGCCCCGGGCAGGGGCTGAGAGCCCTCAGGTGCTGCTGGGGATGGCCCGTGTGTGCACAGAGGAGCTGGGACAAACCAGGTAACCCTGGAAATCTGTTAACTCCCACTGAAAACACGGCACAGGGCATCTCAGCCTGCTGGAAACAGGAATTTTACAGTGATCATTTGAGGTCTGCACGTGGTGCCCTCGAGCGACCCCATAACACATCCCTGGTGACCACTGACTGCCTGACCCATTGGCATCAGTAGGACTAAAGCTGCCTCGTTGTAATGTAGCAAATAACTATCCGGTTGTTTAGTGTATAAATGCTTCTAATTGATGTGGAAACGGGAGGAGTTTCCTCCCATTCCTTAAAGAAAACATGGTGTGAATTATCACTTACCATTCGTGGAAAAGGCAGATTTTAAGCAGCATAACACAGTAAAAGGAACAATCTTTTCTCTGTGTGAGCATGCAGATTTTCCCTTCTTGCAGTTTAATGAAACGCTGGGGTCTTGAAATTTCTGTGAGGCTTGAAAGAGGTGCAGGTTGCCTGAAGAGAAACCGGGGGTTGTTTTTAGTTTTAAAGCAGCTTTCTGCTGCTTTCTGTGCTCGGTTGTTGGAGTGCCAGCTGTGTGGAGCAGAGTGCGGTGGCAGTGCCGCCTGGCCCTGGCTGTGCCGGGGCTGAGCCCGAGCGGGGCTCAGGGAGCTGCTCCAGGGAGGGCCCGGCAGGGCTGGGAGCTGCTCTTGGCTCCTCATTTCCCCCGGGGGATGGAGAGCCCCGGGAAGGGCAGCTCCTGGAGTGACACCGAGCTACGAGGACTTCCAGGGGCTTAGGGGAGCAACAAATGTCTTCTAAGCTAAAGAGGCAATAGAGTGATGAAACGAGAGCAAAAACCGGCCCAAAGTGTTTAATGTGCACGTGGCACAGCTTCTCTGAAGTTTGTTTATTTTGGTAGCAGAGTCGGAATGTTGCTTTTGTCTCTTTCCCCCTTTATCCCTTAACGGCTTCCTTAATTAGGGAAACAGAGGTTTCAGAGACAAGGCTGTCTCCTTGCCAGGGCATTCTTCACAGCTGCAGGATAGACCCCTTTTTGGCAGAGCCCTAAATTTCTCGGGAAAATTTCTGTGCCAGCTGCAATTCCTGCATAATCTCCAGAGCAGTGAGGGTAGAGTTTAAGAAGAAATCTCTGCAGTAACACAGGGAGAAACACAACCTGATAACTCCTGACAGATTGATGGCTTCTCCCTTCACCTAAATCTTTATAGATTAGCACGTCCATTTCCTTTTCATGGATATGTTTGTTAGCACTGCATGATCTAGCCTAATCTGTGTGGGAAGTTATTTATCCGAGGGCTGTGGGGCATTTATACCATTCACTTGTCACCAAGAATAATGGAGAGGACAGGTAAGATAATTCCAACTGTATTAAGGGCTGAGAGATGACTGTTTGTGTTTTGATAATGGGACACTCAGGGTGAAGGATCTGAAATGGTTTTGTAACATATTTGCTGAAAACACCCATTTAAAATGTATTTCATTCCTTTTATTCCTCTGTTTCATGAGGGTGCCTGGGGTTGCTCTGGGAGAAGGAGACATCAATTGCCACTTAGGGGTGGCCCAAGAGACTGGGGAGGAAAGATGTGAGTGCCTGGGAGTGTCCTGCTCACCGTGGTTTGCTCCAAGCAGTCCCAAAGCACAGGTGCCCAGTCCCTCTGTCGTGATGGGGACACGGCCTTGGGCGGGGGGGATGCTGGGCAGGGGGGCACTGGGCAGGGGGGTGTCCCTGGGCAGGGGGACACTGGGCACNGGGAGCTGTCCTTGGGCAGGGGGGATGTCCTTGGGCAGGGGGAGCTGTCCTTGGGCAGGGGGGATGTCCTTGGGCAGGGGGAGCTGTCCTTGGGCAGGGGGGATGTCCTTGGGCAGGGGGAGCTGTCCTTGGGCAGGGGGGATGTCCTTGGGCAGGGGGAGCTGTCCTTGGGCAGGGGGGATGTCCTTGGGCAGGGGGGCATTGGGCAGGGATATTTCCCTGGGCAGGGGGAGTGTCCTTGGGCAGGGGGCACTGAGCAGGGAGGTGTCCCTGGGCAGGGGGATGTCCCTGAGCAGGGGGATGTCCCTGGGCAGGGAAGTGTCCCTGGGCAGGGGGGTGTCCCTGGGCAGGGGCTGTCCTTGCCTGGGGGCATGTCCCTGGGCACAGCCAGCCCTGGGGCTGTTCCTGGGAGCACAGGTGGGTGGCAGCTGGGCAGGGGCTCATTCCCAGCCCTCGGAAGGGGCTGAGCTCCAGAGCCCTGTCCCAGTCCTTGTCCTGTGGCAGCTCCTCTGCAGGCCAGGCTCTGTTTCAGAGCTGCTGTTTCCTATCCAGGCACCAAAGGAGCCTTTCCTGCCATCCTGCTGTTCGCCAGATGTTCTCCATTTGCTGCCTGTGCAGTGATTTCTCCTCTCTAGGCATCCTGTAACTGCCTTCATCTCGCTGATTTCACAGCACTCCCACGGCATCAAGAGCACTTTGAATTCTGGTCCCGTCCTCCAGAGCTCTCACAATCACTGCCAGCCTCCTGTCACCCACAAATGCTATCAGCATCTCCTCTGCTCCAGCCCAGAGGCAGCAGGAGCTGCCTGAGGTCCCCAGCAGCCTCTCATCTTCACAGGGGACCCCGGTGCCTGTCCTTGGGCTGGTGATGTTCAAGGGGCTTCATTCTGAAGATTTTATCCAGGCTGTGCTTTCTGAGTTTCCCCTGTGAGTGTTTGAGGAGCACTTGCTCCCCGTGACACACCGAGTGTCCCACGCCCTTGGTGACAGTCATTGTCCCCAGGACCTTCACTCCCCCCAGGCCCTCCACTTCCCTGACCAAGCCCTCCTTAAGTTGCATTTCAGTTTTTATTATTTATTCTCGGGAAATTTATTAACTTCTGCTGGCTCTGTCTCCTGGGCCACCATCTAATCTTCCAGGTGATGACAACTTGATTGGTGAATAATAGATTCCAGTCTCTTCCCAGCTGCTGAATGGAGCTATAATTTCTAAATGCATCCTTGAAGAAGGAACAGAGCTTGTCCTTCTCCAGGGGTTGGTCTTTAATCAGCCCAGTTGTCTTTTCAGCATTGAAAACTTCTTTTCATTGTAATATGCTAAAAAACCCAAACCTGGAAAGGAGCCATTTACCTTGTATTAGTGTGTGGATGAGGGCCCCAGTGTTTTGGATGCTGCAGAAATCCTGGAAGTGATATTCTCTGCTCTGGAAAACTTTAATATTAAGCAGGCAAGGTAAGCACCTGAAAGGACTGAAAACAGACACCAGGGGATTGAATGAATTGCTGAGGAATAGATCAGTGTCACAATGGAGATTAAAAGTCAGTCCATCTGAAACCCAGAACAAAACTTTGCTGTTGCTCTGATGGCTTTTTTTGATGGGCTGTGGAAAATACAGAAAAATGAAACTGGTCCCTTGAAAATGTTCCAAGTTGAATAATAACATGAAATGTGATTTTTTTATAATTTCAAATTTGGAGATTTAAAAAATTAACTAAAATCCCAATAAGAACTCTCAGAATAGGTTTGGGGTTTTTTTGTTATTCTGTATTTGTAGTTTCAATGCAGAAAGAACCTACTGATACACTTGTCTCATAATGTTAGCAAAAAAAAAAAACTTGGAGAAAGCAGAATTTCATCTTCCTCCCTTATTGTGGATACAAACAAAAAGTGGTTATGAATCCCTTTTCCTTGATAGAATGAATTTATTTGTCCATTTCTTTTACTGGAGTGTCTGCTGGAGTTGGAGCTGTTGGTTAATCACCTGCAGGAGGGAACACTGGGGAAATTGGCTTTGCAGCTGCAGGGAGCTCTGCAGGGCTGGGGGGGTGCAGCAGGGACCCCGACAGGGCTGGGCTGCAAACGGTCCTGGCAGGACCTGCTGGGGGACAAGGATCCTCCTGCGTGGGTGGGGTGAGGTTGCTCAGCAGCCTGCTTGTGGGCCCTCATCGTTACAGTGATTCTGCTGCAGAGAAACAGATCCAGTGCGAGTTCAGCACCATCATTTCCCAGCATCTCCTCTTTCTAACAAAATAATGCACCTGGTACAGTCCCACCTTTCAAAGGGGTGGAGCAGAGGCAGGGGGATGGTGGCAGGGGACATCAGGGTGGCTTTCGAGTGGGCTCACCCCAGGCTGCCATGCCCATCCCCTGGCACTCTCCTGCACTTGGCTGCTACCATTTTATTTTACCTTCTTCCTCATTCTTCTTTTTCCTTGCCCAGCTTGTCCTTTGCCACCCAGGGTATAAATTCTCCTTCTGCAGTTTGCCGACCTGCCCCTTACACTCACAGGCACAAACTCCGGCTCTGCCGGGCAGCCGCTTCCTCCCGTCCCGTCTCTGCCTGCGGAGCCGGGATGCTCCTGGGACAGCCCCGTTCTGCTGCCTGAGAGGGCTCGGTGGCACGAGGAGCCTTTTGGGGAGCGCTGCTGCACCTCATGGGGCACCCATCACCCCGTGCTTGTCGCACAGCCGTCCCTGCTCCCTCGTCTGTCACTCGCGGGGCCAGGCCGGGGGATTTGTTCTCACTTTCTGCCTCGCTCCCCCTCTCCCCTCTTTCGCAGCCTCCGCGTTAGCAGCGCTACAAGGCAGGAACAAATTCCGGCTGCGCGGCTGCTCCGCGGCAACGGGGCAGGCGTTTAGTGCGGAGAAGGAGCGCAAATAGAGGAGATGCTGAGCTGCTCCCGCGGTGAACAGCAGCCTTGGAGCTCGGGGCTGATCTGAGGGCACGCTGCTGCTCACACTGCTGCCTCCCGAGGTGCCCGGACCCGGAGCAGCGAGTGCCGGGGAGTCCGGAGAACGGGCCAAAGGTGGGATCCGGGCTGGGATGGGCTGGCCAGGGGGACAGGGCTGGGACAGACTGACCAGGGGACAGGGCTGGGATGGACTGACCAGGAGACAGGGCTGGGATGGGCTGGCCAGGGGGACAGAGCTGGGACAGACTGGCCAGGGGACAGGGCTGGGATGGGCTGGCCAGGGGGACAGGGCTGGGATGGGCAGGCCAGGGGACAGGGCTGGGATGGGCAGGCCAGGGGGACAGGGCTGGGACAGACTGACCAGGGGGACACAGCTGGGATGGGCTGGCCAGGGGGAGCAGCCCCAGTGCTGTTTCTGCCTTTAAATATCCTCTTCTCAGGCTGCCATCCTCCAGCAGGGAAGGAAGTGCTTCCCTGCAGAAACCTTTTCTGTGGAAAAAGGGCATTCACTTGACAAGCCAATTTGCCATTGTGAAAAAAATCCTGACCTTAAAAAATTAATTAGTTTTGTAGGTTTGCTGAAAGTTCTTCCCTAAGTCCTGCACTGGCTGAGTCCACTGAGACCTTTCCTTTGACTTGAGCAGGAGTTCAAGCAAATCTTCTGTCACAAAAATAACTGGAATCAATACTCAGACTTCATCCTCGAGCATGGGAAGTGTGATCATGTGGTAACTGCAATTTTCACTCCTGATCTACTTTTTACATTGTCAGAACTGATGAAGCATTTTATGGGAGGAAGGAGAAAAACCAACAAATCAGGGAGTATTCCCCTAGGCTGATGAGTGCATGTGGTGTGATAAACTGCTGTTATTAATCTCAGCTGGGGGCAAATAATGGCTTCAGAGTAGAAAAAAGGCCACGAAAACAACCCCCAACCTCTTGGAAAAATTTCTTGAACATAAAAACAAAATAATGGCAGTTGTTCCATGAGGCTTTGTGTGTAATGGTCCAAAATACTCCCAGGCACCCAATGAGGATCGGGGTGCAATTACTTCTGTAAATTAAAACCAGCCCTCTGTACCCAAGCATTGCATGGCAATATTTACAAATTATATTTGGTAAACTGTAACACACGGGGTCTCTCTGTGTGTCCAGGGCTGGGGTTGTCTCAGCCAGGCTGCCAGGACAGGCCTTTGAGGGTCTGCCTGCACATGTATAATTAATTTAATCTTAAATCAATTTACAGTATCAATAATGAAGCACTTCTTAATGGGCTTTCGACTGATCGAGTGTCAAGGCAGATTGTGCAGCCTGGGGGGAAAGGAGAGGAGCAACTCCCTCCTTGGGTAAGCTCCTTGTAGATCATGAATAAATCATTCTCTCTAGCTGGCAACTCCTTCACACTGCTCTAAGATTCCTGAAGTAACTCCCTTCTAATTCAACTTGTGCCTGAACTTTCAAAGCAGCCTCATCCTCTAAAGAAAAAGCACCTAATTTATGTGCTGCTCTTAGCTTTTGTTACGGGAGCAGGGTAGTAGAAACACAGAATCTGGAATGTAGAATCCTTTGGGCTGGAAAGGACCTTTAAGCTGCTCCAGCCCGAGTGCTGCCCGCTGGGGTCTGCACAGGCTGGCTGAGGCTGTGCTGCTGGCCGAGATCTCTCATTCACCTTCCCAGCCGAGTTCCCATTGCATTTCAAGGCCACGGGAAAATGACTTCTGCTGCTCCTTGCATTTCATATTCATTCATCATTTCCATATGGTAACTACGCAGAGTTGTGCCATGTGTTATTCAGCACAGCCACAGAAAGCTGCTAAAGATAAAAATCGATTTTTTTCTCAGAACCAGAAACTAGGAGCTGTTTCTTGTCACGCTTCAGGAGAGTGAAAAGTAGCACTGGCTCAGACCTGTGGGCTGCAGTTTTCCCATTCCTCATATGTCCTTGAGATATCAGAAAGTTTTCTTGCTCATGCTGGATTGAAAGTGGGAGCTTTTGAAGATTTTCTTGGGAAAACAAAAATAAAAGATGGTCGGGGTAGAGCCAATGAGTCGATGTGAGGTCATGAGCACGTTTTTCACAAATTGGTTCTGTTTTGGTTTAGGAGCACCATCCTGGGTGTCAGGAGCTGTGTGACATTGGCACCACGTGCAGGTCTGGCTGGGGGTGGCATTTCCCTGCTGCCAGCCCTGGGTTCCAGCAGGGCGAGGGGGCTGTGCTGGCTGCAGGCACTGAGGGCTCAGGCGTCACTGCCGGGTCTCTGCTGTCCTCACCTGTGAGCAGGTGACTGCTTGAGCTGTGCGTGCTCCTCCTGCCGAGAGGGAAAGCACCTGGAGCCCCTAAACAGGAGGCTTTGGGAAGTCTTTCCTCAGTTAGAAGTTTGGGTTTCGTGTGGGTTTGGGTTCGGGTGTGAGTTTGAGTTTGGGTGTGGGTGTGGGTTTGGGTTTAGGTGTGGGTTTGGGTGTTGGTATTGGTTTGGGTGTGGGTTTGGGTGTGAGTTTGGGTGTGAGTGGGAGTTTGGGTTTGGGTGTGGGTTTGGGTGTGAGTGTGAGTTTGGGTGTGAGTGTGAGTTTGGGTTTGGTTTGGGTGTGAGTTTGGGTTTGGGTGTGAGTGTGGGTGTGAGTGTGGGTGTGAGTGTGGGTTTGGGTGTGGGTGTGGGTTTGGGTTTTGGTGTGGGTTTGGGTTTTGGTGTGGGTGTGGGTTTGGGTGTGGGTGTGGGTGTGGGTGTTGGTGTGGGTGTGGATTTGGGTTTGGGTGTGGGTGTGGGTGTGGGTTTGGGTGTGGGTGTGGGTGGAGCAGCTTTGTCACCACCAGGAGTGGCACGTGCAGCTCCCCGTTCCCTGGTCTGGGGCTGCCCACGAGGTGCTCTCCCCGTTCCCAGGGCTCTGCAGCCCCTGCTGCAGTGGGGACGGGGGTCTGGGCTGGCTGCTGAGCTGCTGGGTCTGAGCCATGCTGTGGGGGCCTGCAGCTCCAGCTGTGTCTGTTCAGAGCCCTCACAAGTCTCTGGAAGTGGATCCCCTCAGGAAGCCTGTCCTTCCTCCTGGGAGCTTCCAGCAGAGGGGGGTGGATCAGGCAGCTGCAGGGGAGCTCTCTGACCTGCAGGAGTGGCTGCTCAGGTGGGGCTGGGGCAGCAGGGCTGGCACAGCCCATGCTGGGGGAGGGTGGCCCGGCCACCCACATGGTGCTGGTGTCACCATCAGCCTTGGTCCTGGGCCCCTGCCAGCAAGGGGCTGCTCCAGAGCCAGCCTGGAGGAAAGCCCAGGGATGGCTGCAGCGAGGACCAGCTGCAGTGATGTGTTTGCCCATCTCAGTATAGTTTGTGGGTTGATAAGGAGTTTTAAAAGTGCTTATTTTTTTCTGGAGAAGAGGCAATGGGAATGAAGGTGGGGAGTAGTGACGACAAAAGGTGGGTGGTGAGTGCTTCTCATGGGTTTCCAACACAGCCAGTTCCTCCCTGCACCACCCCACTCTGGGGTTCCAATCCTGCATGAACAGCTGAGCTTGCTGCTGGGGAGGAGGATGAGGAGGGATGGGTTTGGCAGTGCTGGTTTCAAGGTTGGACTCCTTCATCTTAAAGGTCTTTTCCAGCCAAAAATGGTTCTGTGATTCTCTGGCTGTCCCAGGCCCAGGGAGTGTCCTGGCAGCACCAGGCACTCACTTCCCAAACCAGGAGCTTTCTCACGCTGCGTGTGGGAGTTCAGCTCCCCGAGGGCTGCTTCTGGTGGGTTCTGGGACTGGCACCCTGTGAGAACAGGCTGCATCACACTTACAGATCAGAGCTGCCATGGGGCCCAGCAGGGTGACAAATGCTCTGCAAAACACAGAGAAGCAAAGACAGAAGATGTAGAGGAAAAAAGAACATTTACATTTTTTACTTGGAGGAGTAAAATAAACATGGGAACGTTTCCCAGGAGAAGAGCTTGTTGTAGTGTCAGTGCAAAGCTGCAGTTGCTGCCTGTGAGGTATTTGCAGAAACATGTCAGTCTGCTCTGCTGCCAATTGCCTGGGCACCCCAGCCCCAGTTGTCCCAAACTGGCCAAGGGTTAAACTTTTCCTAACCTTTTAAGGTCAAGAAAGATCAAACACGGAAAACCAGGTTTCAGTTCCTTGGTTATTCTTTTGCTGATATCTCAACCAAAAATATAACATCCTTGAGTCTACTGAAGAAGCAAAATATGGTGTTTCCACTGCAGCAGCACAGCCAGCTCTGCTGTGCAGGATGGCTCTTTATGGTGCCTGTGTTGCCAAGGGGACACAGGGTGGGCACCATGGGCAGCTGGTCCATCCATCCCAGGGTGGGCACCATGGGCAGCTGGTCCATCCATCTCAGGGTGGGCACTGTGGGCAGCTGGTCCATCCATCCCAGGGTGGGCACTGTGGGCAGCTGGTCCATCCATCTCAGGATGGGCACCATGGGCAGCTGGTCCATCCATCTCAGGATGGGCACCATGGGCAGCTGGTCCATCCATGCCAGGATGGGCACCATGGGCAGCTGGTCCATCCATCCCAGGATGGGCACCACGGGCAGCTGGTCCATCCATCCCTGTGAGCTCCTGTGCTGAGGACTCAGCACTCAGCCCTACCTCGCTGTGTCCTTCTTTGAGTTTGTTGTGGCTGTAGTGCTTCATGCAGTCATTTAATACAGGTAATTATGGGAATAATAACTTGGGAAAGGTTAAACCTGATGAACTGTGGCTTTTGGCATTGACCTGATGAGCGTGGTGCTGATACTTACTGGTAGGAAACTTGCAGATTCCGTACATTTTAATCCAAAGCACATTTCTGTCTCTCACAGCAGCTCTTTGATTAGTGGTGCTCACCTCGGGGTCAGAACGTGGAGAGAAAATCATCAGTGAGGGGTGAGCTGGGGCTGGCTGTGAGCAGGCAGGGAGGGCAGGGGGGTGGGGATTTGGGGCCACTCGGGGCTGCCCCGGTGCCAGCTCATTGCCCGGGCAGTGAGGGAGAGCCTGTGAAGTGCTGGGCTGCTGAAGGTGCTGATTTATTTGCTCTGTTCTGTGAGGCACAAACACGAAGGAGCTGTTGGGTTTGACATCCTTTGGTGCCCACCTGGGTGATGGTACCAAAACTGCTGGGACCAGCTGGTGGGAAATGGGGCTCCCACGTGGGATGGGAGCTGGGAGGAGCAGGAATTGTCCCAGAGAGGGACAGAATATGCCCTTAGCTGTGCTCAGGGTGCCCTTAGCTGTGCTCAAGGCGAGCAGAGAGACAGCACTGCCATGGTCTGGTGATCTCCAGAGGAGATAAAAGGAGGTGTGAGCCTGAGAAGGGATAAAGCTCTGCTCTGTGCATTGCTGATCTCTGTGATCAGGCAGACACCACGCAGCAGGAATTCCCAGGAACTGCATCCTGAGGCAGGCTGTGCCATCACAGACATTTCCTGTGTGTCCTGCACTGTCCCCAGTGACACTCTGTACCCTGCTGGAGCTGGGCTTTAGGGGAATGAGGATTTTGTGATAACAAGAAATGCCATCATTCCCTGGTCTGTTCTTGACCATGCCAATTCCCTGTGGAATTGAGATTAGTTCTTTAAACTCTGGTTTGAAGAGGTGGGACAATAATTCTGACTTTAGGGGAATATTGTAAATTGTAATTATTTTTTATTTCCAAAACATTTTTGCATCTTCAGAGGGCTCTGCCTTAAAATTATGTATCCTTACTCATTTTTATTGCATAAGCAATGCAGAGAATAATACAAAATATTATATATTGATGCATTTTAATGTTGAAAATGTAAATTCACTTCCACATTTGCAATATTTTTTGTTTGTTTTCCTCAAACCTTCAGACAGATGTTTCTGATTATAAAAGCTTAAAAGCCTAAATTTTTCTGGCCTCAGTAGCATTATGAGTTTATCTGCACCTGGGTGCCAGGCAAGTGCTGTGGCAGAGAGGGGAGTTCAGTCAGCAAGTTCCCAGCACTTCTGGCAATCAGATTATGTTGGATACACTGAGTTAGATGGGAAAGAATCAGCAAAGCTGGGGAAGGCAGCACCTCGTGGTGGGGCAGTGGCACATCCCTGTCTCCCTCTCTCCCTCTCCCCAGGGCTCTGCCTCCCTTCCAGTGGGATCCATATCCCACATCCGACATCCCACATCCCTCATGCTGCATCCCTCATCCCACATTCCTCATCCTGTATCCCACATCCCTCACCCCACATTCCTTAGCCCACATCCCCCATCCCCACATCCCTCATCCTGTATCCCACATCCCACATCCCTCATGCTGCATCCCTCATCCCATATCCCACATTCCTCATCCCCCATCCCACATCCCATATCCCTCATCCCCGATCCCCCATCCCATATCCCTCATCCCCGATCCCCCATCCCATATCCCTCATCCCCGATCCCCCATCCCATATCCCTCATCCCCGATCCCCCATCCCATATCCCTCATCCCCGATCCCCCATCCCATATCCCTCATCCCCGATCCCCCATCCCATATCCCTCATCCCCGATCCCCCATCCCATATCCCTCATCCCCGATCCCCCATCCCATATCCCTCATCCCCGATCCCCCATCCCATATCCCTCATCCCCGATCCCCCATCCCATATCCCTCATCCCCGATCCCCCATCCCATATCCCTCATCCCCGATCCCCCATCCCATATCCCTCATCCCCGATCCCCCATCCCATATCCCTCATCCCCGATCCCCCATCCCATATCCCTCATCCCCGATCCCCCATCCCATATCCCTCATCCCCGATCCCCCATCCCATATCCCTCATCCCCGATCCCCCATCCCATATCCCTCATCCCCGATCCCCCATCCCATATCCCCCATCCCTCATCCTCCATCCCCGCTCCCGAGCTCCAGGTGGGCACTGCCCGTCCCGTCCGTGTCACAGCCCCGGGCAGAGTGTGCTGAGCCTGACCCGGGCTGAGCAGCCAGGGGAATGTTTTGGGGTCTTTAGGTAGCAGCAGAGTAGGGTTTGACGTCCATCTCTGGCTAAGGAAAGAGCAGAAAAGGTCAAGTGCACTTAGCACCTTTACTCCATTGACTCAGTGCTATCCACTGAAGAAAGCCTCTTACCCAATTGCCCCTGAGCTGCTCGGAGTGAAGGGGGGGACAGAGTCCCTCACTCTCCACCTGACATCCTCCAGTCTGCAAGTCCCGTTGGGATCCCCCAGCACCGCCTGTGGCTCGGGAATAGGCTGGGAAATGAACTCCCACCCACTCTTGCTTTGTACCGAGGAAATCCAAAGGGCTGCGGGTGGCACAGGAGAGCCTGGCAGGTGGCTCAGTGCAGGAGCCCCTAAACCCCTCTGCCACACCCGGAAAGGCCTCCGAGGTGAGGCAGGCCTGAGGATTTGCAGGTAATTAGTGCCCCCTCATTTGCATTTGATCAGCCTGTGCTTGTGTGTGCCTGTGAGCAGGGTCTGTGTTAGCAGCCCTGACAGGAGATGAATGAATTCAGGCAGGAGGTGGGGCTGGCTCACCTGGGGCTCCTGCAGACAGGATGGGAACTGCCCAGCCCCACAGTGACCTCACCTGCACTGCTGCCAGGAGGGTCACGAGTTGGAGATAAAGACTATGCCTTGGACAATTTTTATTGCCTTTGACATTCACTGCTGGCCTGTCAATTCTCAGACACAAAGAACGTGCTCTGGCTCTCAAAATCTCCGGTTTGGAGCCTTTTCTATTTGCCAAAGGACTTGCAGTCCAACTGGAATGAGATAAAGTTAAATCACATTAATGCTGAGGGGTTAAAACCAAAAGGAGGCTGTTTGTCACTAAGGAATGTTAAGGAAAACCTCCAGGCCTGAGCAGATACCCGGCCAAAGGCCCTGTTTGCTGTGCCAGTGCCAGGTGCCCCTTTCCACGGTGGCTGTTTGCAGTGGGCTGTGAGCCAGTCCCACCCAAATTCCTGCCCAGGCTGAGCTGAGCCAGCCCCGTGCCCCGAGCGTGCCTGGAGCTGGGGGGCTTTGCTGGGATCTGATTTCTGCTGCTTCTCTTCGGGCAGCAGGGATCACTCTGCACTCTGGGAGAAAGGAAAAGCAGCTCCAGGAGCTCTGCTCCAGCAGCAGGCTGTGCCCTGGGGCACTGCAGAGCTCTTGGCTGCAGACCAGAGGGGCTGAGTGAGCTCAGCCTGAAGGTCCATCCCACAGCACTGACTCGGAAAATGGGCATTAGGGCACATCAGAGGGAGAGGATGAGGATAAAGTGGCTCTTATTCAACTTCCAGACCTCACATCTACACCACTGCATCCATTAGCACAGCTTTTGCCAGTTTTCCTACTTGTTTTCTGCACACGCTCACATGGTGTTTTTTCAAAGCATTCTGTGGCAGTGAGCTCCAAAATCAATTACATCTCTTCCTTTTGTTTTAGAACTGCTGGAGTTATCTATTGCTGTGTCCCTCGCATTACATGAAAGACTCATTTTTTTCCTACTCACCTTTACTCTGTTATTCTTAATTTTACAAAGTTCATCAGTTCCTCCCCACTCTACACAGAAAATGATGATCTACAGCTCACGTGGCTTTAGCATGTGATAAGCCATCAAATGTTAAAATAAGAAAACCATCCCCATAAGCTATAGCATCAAACAATCCCCAGTTGAAAAATGCTGGAGATTTGCACTGACTCCAGCTCTTTTGGCCAAACAGCTCAGCCTCTGGGCAGATTTACACCTGCAATTACAGAAATAGATCTCCCGGTGTGCAGGCGGTTTGGAGGAATAAAAAGCAGCCCTTGATGTGCCCGGCAGCCAGGCTGTGCCTGTGCCCGTGCCCAGGGCAGGGCTGGCACCGCTGCTCCTGGGCGTCCTTTGCCACAACAGGAGGAGATGAGCAGCACTAGCCCTGATTAACATGAAATAACTAATTGGGGCAAACCTCTGGAGAGAGAGGTAAGGATTAGAGATAAGAGAAGCACAAAGCTTTCTGTTTGTTCTTTTTAAATGAAGACTCCCGGTGATGAAATTCCTCCCTATTGGTATTCCAGGTGGGGACTTTCCTCTGCTTGGTGTTCACAGACATTTTAAAGGGTGACCTTTCAAGCCACTTAATGGATGTGCCACATACCTAAATATCAATTGTTTCTTCTAATGAAACATTGGTTCTGCTCTGTTTTGCCTTCTGGGCAGGGGATGTTAGAGCCTGCTGGAGGCAGCCAGCTGTTCCTGCCACGAGCCCTGGGCAGCACAGCTGGGCTGGGGACGCTGCAGCCTTTGGAAGCTGCAGCTTTCCGAGGAGAAGGGATCCAGATGAAAATGCTTTCTTTGACAGTGAAGGTTATGGACACCTGAGTGTGTGTTTGTCTGCTCAGAATAGATTCAGAGAGGTGGGAAACTGCTTGGCTGCCTGCTGGAGACCGAGATGTAATTGTTTTCCTTTGGTGCAAAACCAAAGGCTTTGCAGTGTTTGGAAAGGCGAGGAGGGACAGGCTGACAAGGGTTTATTTCTGGGTGGAGAGGCTGCTTGAGCCCGTGCTGGGAGGCCTGTGCTCCTGTCCCTCCTGCCAGCTGGGCACAGTGCTGGGTTCCCTGAGTCTCCTCAGTTTGACCAATACTTTCATCCAGCAGTTGGAATAAAAATTCCAGTTGAAGATGTAGTTGAAAGAGCTGTATTCTCACAAGTGTTTCCACTATAATAAATCAGCCTTTTGGGGCAGGAATAAAGGATCTGCAGTGTCTCTGCGGGTGCTGCTCTGAGTTCCCCAGGGCAGGGCTGGTTTGTGCCCACAGTCCCCAGAGCCAGCTCTGGTCCCTGCCCAGGTGTCTGCAGGTGGCCCCAAGTCAACAAACCAACAAAACTATTTAAGTGTGATCTATCTGCATTTTTCCTATTTCTTTTTTTTAAATAACCATGATAGTGTAAGCTCCAGCTAGCAGCACACAGCACAGATGATGAGCAGCATTCCCCTTTGGAAGTTGGTATTTTGAAGTGCAATAAGAATAAGAACAAATACACTGAAAATGCCCAGGTTCAGAGCATTCTGGCCAGTCTCCTGAGCAAGGGGAACTGGTTGCTCCTTAATTATAGATGAGGAGAGAAAGAGATTTCAGCTCACTGGAGATTTGAGAATCCTGGTGTTGGAATGCAGAAGCAGTTTTGGAGGACTGTGGTTCAGCAGGTCCTGGCTCTCGGGGTCCAGTGGCAGCTCCAGTCCCAGTTTGGAACCAGAAGAGCTGCAAGCTCCTGCTTTGGATGCAGGACTTTAATCCTTCCACCCCAGGGCTGGTCCCAGGGCTGTCCTGCCATGGGGCTGTTCCAGGTCCATGAACTCACCCCCTGTGCTCTGTAGGTGCAGGTAATTCTCTACAGCCTGCAGCAAATGCAGTGTGACAGAAAGGGGATGTGCTGCAGGGTCTGGGCAGCCCTACCCTGAATTACAGCTTGAGCCAAATGAGAAATGCAGGCGTGCCCTGATCCCCACTGACGGTGCTGGTCACTCCCAGCTCTGGCTGTGAGGAACATTCAGGGATTGCTGAAGCACTTCAGCTTCAGAGGATAAAGTATTTCAGCCTCCCTGATCACAGAGAACATCTCTAGTTACCAACCAGAGAAATACTCTTCAAACAAAAACGTGTGTTTACTCCAAAGGAAAGTAGCTCAGGTGGTGGGAGAGTAAGGGCTATTCTTTACTTTTTTCCCATGAAAAATGAAACAGCCCATTTGTACATTGATTTATCAAGCTTATCCCAACTGTCTTCCAGCCAAGATTCACAATCCTGGCTTTTTGTTTCTCTGCATGCTCCAGCACACAGATATGGCTTTCAGAGTGGAAATCAATACATCTGCAGGACGCCTCTGGTGCTAGCAGAGTCCACAGCTTCTTTGATTAAGCTCTACTAAAGCATAATTATCTGGAACGCCTTGCCATTTCCTTGGCACTGCTCACACAGCTTTCCAACCAGGAAGCATTTTATCAGGGCATTAGAGCCCCACACAACACATGCTGCAGAGAGAAAATGACCATCCTTGGGATGAGGAAAGGTTTGTGTAACACCCAGTTCACAGCTGAGGGGAAAGCAGCGCTGTGCTTGAGCCTGGCCCTGCTTCTGGGGCAGGGGCGGCTCCCCTGGGGCTCCCCAGAGCCCAGGACTCTGGGATCTGCTGCTGCTTCTGGGGCAGGGGCGGCTCCCCTGGGGTTCCCCAGAGCCCAGGATCTGGGATCTGCTGCTGCTTCTGGGGCAGACCCCAGCTCCCCTGGGATTCCCCAGAGCCCAGGACTCTGGGATCTGCTGGTGGTTCTGGGGCAGACCCCAGCTCCCCTGGGGTTCCCCCAGAGCCCAGGACTCTGGGATCTGCTGGTGGTTCTGGGCAGCCCTGGGGGTGATGCCAGGGGGCACCTGCGCATCCCAGGCTCTGCTCAGGAAGGGATGGATTTCTGGGATGTGCAGGGGCAGCTGCCCTGGCTTTGGTGGGGACACCGTGGTCCTGTCCTGGGCTCAGCACCCCCTCCCCAGCCCCCCCTGGTTCCCAGGTGCCAGGGGTGCTCCTGCCCCGGCACCCCAGGCCTGCCCTGCTCTGAGGCTCCCATTCAGGTGATATGGCCATAGTAACAAAGAATTGCCAATGTGACATTCTCCTCTGGCAGCCCGGCTCAGGCTTGCTCCAACAACAGGAGGAGAGCTGTCATGTTAACATTTCAGCTGACTCCAGCCTCCCCCTTTTCTCGTCTCCTCCAAGGCTGTGTGTAAAATCCGCCTCCTCTCCCCGCGCTGCAGAGGAAGCTGCTGCACAGGAATTCTCTGGCTGGGCACAGCCCTGCGCTGCTCGGAGGGCCTGAGTCACCCAAAGGCAGTGCAGGGGCTGAGTCAGGATGGCTGCCTGCTCGCCGTGGGCTTCAGAGGAGGTGGCTCAGTCCCACGGGGCTGTGCCCCCTCAGGATCGTTATTTTGGACGATTTCTGTCTCTGCAGAGTGGGTGATGCTGGCCAGGTGCCCACAGCTGTATTTCAGCCCCTTCTTTCCTGTTTGCATGATAGGTACGAGCAGAGCTCGGTACCTGACTCATTCTGTGACAAGGGGACCGAGGCTGAGCAGTGGATACGGCAGGGAAAAGTTCCATACAAACAAATTCCTGTGGTTTCAGAGCACAGAGAACCTGGATCCTGCTGGAGACCTTGGGTGTCCTCTGCTCTCAGATGTGCTGAGGAACGGCCTCTGAGAGCCACCCCAAACCCAGTCCCAGCAGTGATGCCCCATGCTTGGCTGGTGGCCAGGGAGTCACACAGGGCACGGGCAGCTGGGGATGGCACCAGCCCCATGCCCACGCTGTCCCTTCTGGGAGGTGACTCTGCAGAGAGCAGGCTTTTCTCTACCACAAACAGCTTTGGTTTATTTTTCTTGGGAGAACAGCCCAAGGGCCACTGAGGGCCTCCTGAGGAATGCCTGAAGGTCCTGGTGCTCCTGACCACGTGGGCTCACTTGGGAGAAAGGGAAATCACTGCCAGCACCTCTCCAAGGGCTCGCAGTGCTTCGTGGAGGGATGGGAGGATCTGACAGCCAAGCTCCAAACCACTGCTTCCAAACAATGAAGATGTTCCTAGGTCCCTCATATTGCCAGATAAAGAGGGGAAAATAAAAGGCCTTGTTCCTTGGCCCAGCCATCAGCCAGCCCAGGTCTGGTGCAGATAATCTGAGGCAGCGCCAGCAGAGGATGAGGATCAGCACCCAGCAGGACCTGTGCTTCCCCAGCCCGAGCACCAGGAACATGCTCTGACCCACATTCCTGCTCCCTCCAGGGAGCCTGCAGTGGTTTTGTCACATTTTTGGGAAATCATCTTCCTCTACTTTCATTCTGTGAGGCTTTAAAGCAATTCTGCTCTATAGCTCAGCTCATCCACTGCAGCTTCTGCAGCCTGGACTGCCCGAATATGGTTTATGAGAAATCCTAATGGTGAGCCACTCCAGCCTGCTTGGGGTTTAAACTTTACTGAAAAGGGACAGAAACAACTCTATAATCAGCAAAATGGACTAAGGGCCGTTTGCAACTGTACCTCACTGCACAGGGGCACAGGGACTTCTTTCCTGCTGAGGTCACTCATTTCTTGTGGACACTCATTTATGTGAGGCATCAAAAACCTGAGTGTCCTGCAGAGAGAGGGACCTGCAGCCAAAAGTAAAACTCAGGGCTCGCTTCAGGATGCTGGAAGAGAATTTGTGGTGCTGATTTTGCCTTTGTGGGTTTTTTCCAGATGACCAACACCAGTAGAAATAATAGGTAATTAATGTGTAATGCAAAAGGGGATACCCAGGACCTAATTTTTGCAACCTGCAGTGTGCTGATGGCGAGATGCTGACAACAGCTGATGGAATTTGAGGTTTACTTGAGCTACTTCTCTTTCTGATCACACAGGCAATTACACAAGGACAATTTGGCTGAGGCAGATTTGTTGTCTACCACGGGCACAGCTGACCCGGGGCTGGCACAGCCTCCTGTGGTGGATTGAACACTCCAGCTGCTTTCCTGCCCAGGTCCATCTGTGTTGCACCTTCCTGATGTCCCTGCAGCTGCAGAGGCAGCCAGGAGACCCAGGGAGGGCCCTGCATCCCAGCTCCTCCACTGCAGCCTTGTCGGTGGCCCTCGTTTGCTGCGTTTGCAAACATTCCCCAGGGGTGGGTGCTTGGTTCCTAAAGCTCCTCACTCCAGGGCTTGGGAGGCCATTTCTTTGTACCAGGAGCTGGGTTTGTATGTGAATGCTGGGATTGTGCCCCAGCAAGGCTGGCTGAGCCCTCTGCTGTGAAACCTGCCCTGGCAGCAGCAGGCAGGGCTGCTGGGGGCTCTGTGGTGGGCACATCCTGCCCCTGCAGCTGTGCTGGGGAGCTCCCTGCCCGTGCCCAGCTGCGGATCGTGAGAGTCTCACTCGCTAATCCCTTCATCCAGGAGGAACTTCCTAAGCAAAGAGACACCCTTTAAATGGCCTGAGGTAAGGGAGCTTTGTTTGTTTGCTCCCCAGTGCTGTCCAGTGCCTGGGCAGCCCTGGGGTAGACTGGACAAGCAGTAAAGCTCAGCTCTGGGCTTGCACTGGGGCTGCTCATCTCAGCTGCTGTGAGCCCAGCCTGAAAGAAAGTTGGTCTCTGTGCCAGGGGATCCTTGCACATCCAGAACAGCCACAGAGGAACACCAGGAACCTGAGGATGATCTGCAGCAAGCCCTGGTGAAGGTATGTGCAGCCAGATAGGATAAGAATTCCATAAGAACTGCTCGTGGAAAGGGAGAATTTAGTCCGGTGTGTGAGGCTGGAAGATACAAGTGGCCCAGTTCAACAAACCATAACTCCTGTTTGGGAGGATCTGTGTCTGCAGCTGGAGACAGCAGGATCTGAGTGGAGGCTGCAGTGAATTAGCCCAGCCCAGCTGAGCCCCTGCAGTGCTGCTCCCAGGGCTCCTGTCCAGCTGAGCTCAGGGAGCAGGTCCTGCGTGTGTCCCCGTGTGCGGTGGGTGACAAGGGGATGCTGATGGCACTGCCAGCAGCCTGGTCCTGCTGTTCCCTCAGGAGCCCCCCTCTCCAGGACAGCCCAAGCCCGCTGAAGCTGTTCCTGCCTTTCTTCAGCCTTTTAGGAGCTGTTTCTGTCTCCTCCCTTGACTGCAGTGCTCGGCCAAGCATCCTTTTAGGGAACATTAGGTTGTGTTTGGGATATTCAGTGCTTTAATAGTTTCCTTCTTGACCTTTTCTCGACCCTTTTCTCTTGGGTGAGCGTTATTCAGGGAGAGATGCCATTCCCCTTTTCACAATTTCTCTCTCTATAAACACAGTAAATGGCAACAAGCTCTGGTAATTCTTGTTAAAAGCCCTCGAGTCCTGAAGTGAGCCCCCAGACAAGAGACTGAAAAGGCAACAATTAGGGGAGAAGAGAGAGGGACAAAAGGGATGTAAACAGGTCCCTGCTGCAGAAGCCAGAGCAGCCAGTGAAAGCATCGCAGGAGCAGGGGTTCAAGAGGCTGGGGGTTTTTGGATGTTTTTGAAATATAAAGCTTAATAAATATTAGAAATCATCTTTAGCCACATGCTAGGTTTCTCCACTCTCACTGTTATTTTTTGACATTGGATCTTGGCCCAGATTCTTCATTCAAAGCAAGGCAAACTCTGCTAATCCTTGTTTATAGCTTGGGAGAGACAGTACTTTGTGGTGGTTATATTTGTGAGGGATTATTGGTTTGGTCTGTGTGCTTTCAAATGCTGTTCTTTGCTCCTCACAGGCAGCCAGGGACGATTACAGCAATGAGAATGCTCACAGCAACTATTCCCAATGTCTTTCCATTTGCCAGTGGTTAACTTTCCCATGGCCAAGTAAAAATCTTTGAAGGAGAACCAAGAAGAGTTTTACAGTTCCATGCAATAGCAAAAGCTCTCAGTAGCTGAAGCTGAGGATGTTTTAGACAGAAATGCAGATTTTCTTAGGGCCCCTAGAGCATCTGCTGACACTTGTGAGTGTCCCTGGGCCTGCTGCTGCTGCTGGGGGCATCGTGGGGTGTCCCTGGGCAGCAGCTGCTCCTCGGCTCCTCAGGCCCTGGGTGTTGTAGCCCTGTTTCAAACACTGCATCTCCTTCTGCTTGCTTGGGGAGTTCACATCCATGGACCAGTTCATGTCCATAGACCATGACACATTTTGGACAAAGCAGACCTGGGGAGCAAATGGAGGGAGGGACATGGGGACTCACCTGGCTGAGCCACTCTTCCCCTCAGGGTTTGTAAAGCTCTGCTTGTGCCACAGAAGCTCAATACAGAGGGATTGCAAAATAATTCTGTGGGTTTGGAAAAAAACAGAAACCATTTCTGCTCTTAGAGTCCCTTTTCTCTGGCAGTGTTTGAGTTCATGGGCTCTGACCACTAGGCCAGAGGGAAGGGACAGAACGTGGTGTATTATGGCAAAAATGTGCTCTTTTTCACGGGTAAAATTCTGTACTCCTGAGGGTCTTGGAGGTCCGTTTTTGCCACTTGTTTTGGGAGAGGCTTTGAGCATTGAAATTGCTCCTGTGGGCAGTTTTCCAGAGGGTAGGAAACCAGCAGTGCACACAATGCCACACGTGGGTGTGGGCACAGGCTTTGTCCACCCAGCATTTCCTCAGGAGGCTTGGGCATCCTGGTGGGCACCGAGCTGGACACCAGCCTGCAGTGCAAAGGGCTGGTTAGCCAGTTTGTTGTGTCATCCAGCTGGGAGAAGAGGCGCAGCTGGGTCCAGTGGAAATCCTTTCATGCAAGGACTATGATTTTGTATTGATTTTGTAAAGCACCAGTTAATATAGGAATAATAGCTGGGTGTTTATTCTTAAAAGGGCCGGACTGTTCTGCCAGGAAAACTAGGATTCGTAACAGCCTTGAGATATTTTTCTCATTTTGTTCACAATATAAATGATATTTGAATTAATATTCATGTTGGAATAAAATCTGAGGGGGCCTTGGTAGTAAACCAGTAAACAAAGCAAGGAAAAATGGCTTTTTATGGTTGCATAAAGATGCAAAATGACAGGGGGATCGGGAGCTTGTTTTCTTCTGTCACATCTCCCAAGAAAGCAGAGCAAGTGTTCTGTGCCTGTGTTTTGTTTTGCCTTTGCCCAGGGACATTAATTATCCTCACGCAGCGCAGGGTGCAGAGCTGTGTGTCCCCACGTGGAACAGGGACACTGATGGGGAATGAACCCGTTCCATTCCAGGGAAAGGCAGGCAGGCAGTGACCCCAGCTGGGATCAGCTGTGGGGCTGGCACAACGTGGGCCCGTGCTGCTGGAGAGTGTGGGATGATCCTCGGGGAATGGGGACAGTCCCTGCGCTGCCTGGGGACTGCTGTGGAACCACGGCCTGGCCTTGGCTTTCCCAGGTTTGGGGCTTTCCTCTCTCCTTTCTCCTGAGTCAGCAACATCACACCAGGAGCTGCTGCTGCTTGGGCCACCTGCACAGTTCCTGGGAAGTTCCCCTGACTGGCAGGAGCTGCTAGATATGAACTAAGTTGATGAGTGCCCACCTCCCATTCCATTGTCCAGAAATAAGGGATGAACCCCAATTAATTACAACAGAGCTCATTTGTGCAGAGCAAACAGCTCTGAGGGGCCTTGTATTTGCTGTTGAAGCAAATCCTTACCAAGGAAGGCATTTTAAAGCAATTAATGCAAGCTGAACAAGGATTGTTCTTCCAGCTGGTCAGTAACTATCACAAACTACTGCAGCAGCTTGTTGTTGTTGTTATCCCACGTCCTTCAGGTAGTTATGGTGCACTCACAGAATCCCACATTGCTTTGGGGTTGGCAGGGACCTTAAAGCCCATCCAGTGCCACCCCTGCCATGGCAGGGACACCTTCCACTGTCCCAGGCTGCTCCAAGCCCTGTCCAGCCCGGCCTTGGGCACTGCCAGGGACCCAGGGGCAGCCCCAGCTGCTCTGGCACCCTGTTAGACCCGTTATCCCTGTGTCCTGTGCCTCCTGACTGCCTTCTGGATGTGCAGCACGTGAGAAACTGGCCCAAGGCCATCTGCTCCCTCCGCTGCTCGGAGGAGAAATCAGCTCATGAGTTCCAGCACGACTGTTTGTGTTCTCAGATTGCACCTGTGGAAGGAAGGGCAGGAGACAAAAAAGTGATGGAGGAGGTTTGTTCTGAAGGATATTATCCTGCTGGTCCTCTACACTTTTGTGGGTTAATGAAGATGACCATGTGCAATTTTAGATTGGGAAAGATGACCTGGAGGAGTGGGAGGAATAGGACATTCCCTGGATGGAGTTTCTCCATCTCTATTTGTATCACCTTAGGGGTCTCTTTATGAGGTGGAACTGGGCTAGGAACAAGAGTCCAGGGTTATGCCATCTGTGCACAGCTCTCATGGGATTCAGATGATTTTGCTCATTCACAAAGTTAAGAACACCCTAAACCCTGCCTTTTCTTGCTTCTGCATTGAGGTATTGTCCCAGTGCCTTGATCTTTCTTCCCTGCACTTGGGAGCCAATTAACATACCCCCAGGAAAAAAGCAGAAATATAAATTGCAGCCTAGATGAATCTACCCATACAACTAATAAAAGGTCTGGTTTCTGCTTTTTAATGTGCTTTGAAGAAGAAGAAGGACACTGAAGGAGTTTGTCATGTGGCCACATGAGAAACCTCCAGAGGCCTTATGGAGAGGAAACAGATGAGGACACTGCTACCTGTGCTGGGCATTAACAGGCACTCAGGCAAGCTGTGGGATGGAGCCAATTCTGCTCCACAGAAACCTGACAAGGGCTTTCATGGGTGCACTGACAGGCTCAGCCAAAAGCTACACTTGCCATTAATTCCAGCTCATAAACTCCAGAGCTGCTGCAGACTGTGCTGGAGACGCAGCCATGGAACAAAGCTGCTTCGGGGGCTTCAAGAAAAGTAGTAATGGCAAGAAAAGCAGAAAACAGTTGTAACTGCCAGGAAATGATAAAGCATCAACATCAAGATGCATCAGAGCACAGAGTCAGTGGCTCAATAACTTCTTTGGCATATGCAGCGAGTGGCTAAATGGCTGGAGAGGTGCCAGCCCTGCGCCACCCCTCAAGTGGCTGTCAGCAGCTCGGGGAGCTCAGGCTGCTCTGGGGGCACTGCTGCATGGCAGCCCTTGGCCACTGGGCTTTTGGGGTGATGGGCAGGCTGTGTGGGAGGCTGGGACACCCTGGGGCTGGGGCTGGGGACCGGGCAGGTTCCTTCCTGTGGCGCTGCTGGGGAGCACCCAGTGCTGAGCCCATTTGGGTTCTGCACCATCACTTGGGTCTTCAGCTGCTCATGGACTGGGGGGGACATTCCCCACTGCCTTTCAGGCAGGATGTCTGTGCTTCCAAAGCTCCCGAGCTTTAGGGATATTCCTGATCCCCTCTGCAGCAGTGTCCTGCTGGGTCAGCACCGGTGGCATTGCTCCAGGTGCCTGCAGGGCCGTGCTGTGCTGGGACACTTCCATAAACTGGTTCTCGGGTTCCAGACCAGGAGCTGGGAGGTCTGCACTTCAGGGATGACGCTGACAGACTTCTGCAGTACAGGAGCTTAAACTTCCAGCAAAAGTGTGCCATAATGGGCAGTGAGAGCTAGCCCAAAATCCAAATGCCATGTTCCTGCCTCTGAGGATGTGGTCTCTGGGAGTTGGCTTTAGCAGTGACCCCTTTGCAGAATATTCTCACCATCACTGAGGGCAGGGAGGCAACATCCTTTCCTGCTGCCCTTCAGCACCTCAGTGCAGAGTTATTGTTGGCAAGCAGGGTGAGGAAAGGCTTCCTTCAGGAGCTCAGGGAAAGAATCCCTGGGATTTGAGTGGGGGCAAGCAAAGCAAATATTTCCTTCATGGCAGATGTTCATGTAACTGCTCTGAAATTTGCTTATTTTCATCCTTTGGGATTTCCAATTTCAGAATTAATTCCCCAGTGTGCAGTCTCAGCTGTCAGAAGCTGGGGTAGAAGAAAAACACAGGTAGGATTTCTCATAGGGGAAGAAATCCTACTGACTACTGAAAAACTGACTGCCAGTCCTGCCAGTGCTGTCTAGTCTGCTCAGAGTTAATATTTTTTCACCTTATTTTCTCAGAAATATGACTGTTATTTTTTCCCCTGGTTTCATGGAACCAATTTGCATCTGAGATACATTTTCTGGGACCTCGGCAGTGATGGGACTGGCATTGCCTCTCTAAACAGAGCACCATATGCTTCCTTCTGTGTGTGTTTGCTGCCTGCAAAACCCTCCCAGATAATCTCTCCGGCTGAGTACATGACAAAGTACCAGAAAGGCGTTAGCACACAAATGCTGACACTCCTACAAAAGGGGAGAAGTGATAAATGCTTTCCTGTGTAGAGAAAAAGATAAGGATGTATTTTTGGGAACCAAGCTGATGGCTGCAATACCTACAAGTATTTTTAAATTGAGATCAGGAATGTAAGGAAAGGTAGATAGAGGCTATCATTAAATCTGCATTGGTTTATTTGAAAAACAAACACTGTATGTTACTTTCAAAGCGTCTCTTATCAGAGATGCAAAGGAATTGCATTGGGGTTTTCAAATGCATCTGAAGACGAAGGGCCCTATTTCCTTTCACATGAACCTAGCAAGAGTTACTTCCAGATCATACCTGGGGCTTTTCCTCTTTGAAGTGGAAATTCTTGTTTTTCAGTCAAGCAAATAACAATACAAATTTCAGAGAATACACATTATTCAGCCACGCAGCAAAACCCACCACACCTGAGGAATGGCTCAGTAAGAAAAGTCTTGCTTTTCAGAAAATCTGCCTGGCTGCGCTGGCCCCAGCTCTTCTGAGGTTTTAGGACTGTCTGTCCTTTGGGGAGTGCTGTGTGGATTCGGTGATGTTTGTCTGGATCTCCCGCCTGCCAACAGCGGCTGGAAACGGGATGTGAGTACACATTTGGATCAGCTTTGGCTGAAGGGAGCAGCTGCTGCAGGGACCCTCTCCGGGCAGTCCCTGGCCAGGACGGGTCCAGCTGCTCCACCGGACAGCGGGGCCGCTGCTCCTGGCCCGCAGGCTCGGGCCCGCTTCCCCCGAGTCCTGAGCGCAGCTCCTGGCGGTGGGAGCAGGAGTGAGAGCGGTCCTTGGAGCGGGATCCTGCTCTGCCCATCCCCTCCCGGCTGCCCGGCAGGGTGCGAGGCCCGCTGAGCAGAGGGAGCATCGCTCAAGGCATCAGCGCTCCGGCAGCAAATGATGATAAATTACCGCTCCTGCCCCACTGGGAAGGATGCACAATGATCATTAACCCTCAGAAAGTGCTGTGCTTCCCGTGGAGGGTTAATGATCGCACTCCGAGCTCCCAGATAACTCACGGGCTGTGCTGTCAGCGGCAGCAGAGGGGAAAGGTTCCTCACAGGAGGTGTTATTACTTTGTCAAATCTGCTAAAGGAAGAAACATCGCCTGGATTTTGGCAGACTACCACGAAGAACAGGTCGGTGTTAATCTCCATGGGCAGCAGGCAGGGCTGTACAAGTGTTGCTGCTCTTCTGGCTGGTCAGTCCTTTGCTAATTATCAAAGCACAGAGATTTCCCTCCCTCGTTCATTCTGCTCAGCTTCTCCCATCAGGATCGTTTATCTCTTACAGAAACACCCCCGGTGCCTGTTAAGAGCAGGGGCCGCAGTTTTACATTTGTAATCCGTGGGCTCTTGCTTCCAATTTGCCTCCTGCCGCCGCTCATCACCGCGGGCTGTGTTTATAGGAGCAATCCAAGGTAAAGCTGCCCTCCAGCTCTTCCCTCGGAGCCAGCAGCCTCATCCCAAATAACTGCTTCTGTAGGGTCCATCAGCCCTCCTCGGGCTGCCCCTGCTTCTGGCGTGCTGTGGATTATCTGTGCGTACAGGTGCCCTAGAATCACGGGATTGTTTAGGGGGGAAATCCCTCTAACACCACTGAGCCCAACTGTCCCCCGTCACGGCCAAGGCCAGCATTAATCCACGTCCCCAGATGCCACATCGACATGCCTGTTAAAGCCCTCCAGGGCTGGGGACTCCGTCACTGCCCTGGGCAGCAGTGCCAGGGCTGGGCAGGGTTGCCGTGAAGGGAATTCTCCTCATGTGGGGTTGAAGCGTCCATCTGTGCACGCTCGGGGCTCTGATGGATCACCCTGGAAACCTGAGCAGCTCAGCCCAGCGCAGGCAGCTCCAGTTGCCAGGAAGGCAAATGTCTGTGCTGCACTACGAGTTCTGGTGGGCAGAGGGAACAGCTGCTGCGTGAGAGCTGAAAGCAAAGTGGGAGCATCATTTGGGAATGCTCCCATGGCTCCTGTGCCTTGATGACAGCGTTTCATGCCCGGCTCCTGCCAGGGCCGTGCGGGCAGCGCTGCCCAGCTGCCACCCTGGCTCTGTCCAGGTCCCCTCTCAGCCACAGGGCCATTCCTGGGGGCTGTATTTCTGTGGCAGGAACAGCACAGCCGTGGGGAGAGCAGCAGCCAGGCGAGAACAGCCATGTTCTTGGAAGCAGACAATTACGTGAGATGCTTCTGTTTCCATGAAAGGCAGCAGCAGCTTAGCCAGGAGCTGTAAAACTTCTTGAGTTCAGAAGTTGCTTCATTAGTGAATAGCCCCCAAACCTCCCAGAGAAGAAAGTAATTTGGGCTTCAGACAAAGTAATTTGAAATAGTTTCATTTCGAAATTAATTTTATTGTAATTTTAGAAGGGTCAAGATGCACAAAATTACCCAAGTACAATTTTCTTGAAACCAAACACTCTGGAGAGTTTAAACAGGGGTTTTACAGTCACAACAACCCCCTTGTCTGTAAGCACCAGGCATACTAATGAGGCAAAAATTCCCTGAAATAATAGCTTGATCTAACTATAAACTTGCAGATTCTGAGGGTGTGGAGCATAATCTGCCCTGAGTGCAGAGGGAGCAGGTAAGTGGGCTCTGCTGTGCAGTGCCAGTGCGGGGAGCAGGGCAGCATCTGCTGAGTGTGTCCCCTGCACGGGGCCCTGCACAGCTTCCCTGGAGGAGAGCTGCCTGCAGAGGTTTGGGATGCAGCTCTCACTACTTCTGCTCCCCAGAACATCAGCCTCCAGAAGCTGAAAAGCTGGGAAGGGAAAAGTGTTTTTCTGCTGCCTTAAACCTTTGCAAAGCCTTTTCTCTTCTGTGCCGCAGAGCGATGGCGAGTAAACAGCCCTGCAAAGCTCTGAGTGCTGTGTAAGGCACAGGCTGCCCAAACGGGCCTGTGCCCCCGACACGTCCCTTCCTGCAGGGAGCTGGCCAGTGCCTGGGCAGTGGCTGTGGGCTCCTACGAGCTGCTGGCCATGGCTCTGCCTTCACGAGGACAGTTCTGTGAGCCCAGCCTGTGCATCCAGCCCAGAGCCTCATGCACGGGGGAGCGGGCACACTGCTGGTGCAGGGATGGGCGGGCTGTGGCAGGAGGATGTCGTGTGTGCCACTGCTGTGAAGGGGCAGCTGTGGCACCTGCACTCCTTGCCCTGTCCCAAGTGAGTGCCATTCCTCAGGGAGCAGAGCTGTCCTGCTAACTGCAGCCTCTCCATGAGGAGCTGCTGTCAAGCAGTGACATGGGGGACAATGAGAACCAACTGGTGGCATTTTCTCTCCTAATTTTGGGTTTCTGACAGCTGCTTTCATGCTCAACTCCTCCTTAAAGCTGACCTTTCTACTCCAGACTCCTCCATCCGTTTTTCGGATGGTGCTTGTCTGATTGAGCTGTTGCTGACTAATGTCAGTGGGAAAAAGAGAAAACTATTGGAGCTCTTCCATGTCTTGCCTGCTTGAAGCTCCTGGAAGCCCCACTTAGTGCATTTGTTTTGTTATGATGTTATATCAAGGTTTGGTTTTTTAGGGAAAAAGCCCTTGGTGTCCTTGATTTCGCTGTTTTGGTCTCTGGGTCCCTGTGCTGCTGTTGGGATGCTGTTGGAAGCACAGGGAGGCATCTCTGGAGCTTGCAGAGCTCCACTGGGATGTGCTTGGGGATGGGGTGTGTTAAATCTGCCCCTTGGCACAGCCTGCACAGGGCTGCAGCCCCTCAGTCCTTGGAGCCTTTATCCAAGGACAGACGTGAGTCACGGTCGCTTCCTCTCGGCACAAGGGCATTTAGGAAGATAATAGGTGGGAAAAATAACAGTTGATCCTGAGGCTGAAACTGGAAGCTGTTTCTGAATATAAATGAGAATGTGACCTCAAACTGTCCTGGTTCCTGTCTGCTTGGCAGTGTCTCCTTGCCCGAGTCCAGCCTTTGTTTTTCCTTTGTCCCTCTGTCACTCCCGTATTGGAACTCTCTTATTTGTCCTGTGACTGGCACAAACCTGTGCTTACACATGCAGGACAATGCAGCCTGTCTGGATATGGGTGCTCTCCATCCTGCTCTGTGGTGACAGGAAAACCCCATGGTAATTCTGGGGGTTGGCTCTGGACTTCCCTGTTTTCCATGGGCTTGGCCAGTCTGTGTATGTAATGGAGTCCCTGAAACCTCTCCTGAGGCAGAAAAATTGAACTTTTCATGAATGAGAGATGTTGCAGCCTCAGCCAGCTCCCTGCTGGTGCAGCCGTTCCCTGGCACTGCCCGGCCGAGGAGGCCACGGGGCCGGAGCTGGGCTGGGCAGGGTGGGCATGGGGGGCTGGCAGTGCCAGTGACACCGCTGGTCCCTCACCTGCCCACAGCAGGAGGGGTTTGCTGGGTGCACACAATCCCTTGGGGAGGCCCTGTAGAAATGGAGGAGAAGGCAGGGCTGGTGGCGAGGCCTGGGTCCCACTCTGCTCGCTGAGGGCACAGAGGTGACAGAGCTGCAGGAGCGTGTGGGCTGGCCTTGGCAATCCCCGTGCCATGGAGGGTCTGGGCTGGCCTTGGCAATCCCCGTGCCATGGAGGGTCTGGGCTGGCCTTGGCAATCCCTGTGCCATGGAGGGTGTGAGCTGGCCTTGGCAATCCCCGTGCCATGGAGGGTCTGGGGAGGGTTTGGGCTGGCCGTGGCAATCCTCGTGCCATGGAGGGTGTGGGCTGGCCTTGGCAATCCCCGTGCCATGGAGGGTCTGGGCTGGCCTTGCCTCGTGTCACCGAGTGTGTGGGAGGGTCTGGGCTGGCCCTACCTCGTGTCACCGAGTGTTTGGGAGGGTCTGGACTGGCCCTGCTATCCTCGTGTCACTGAGTGTGTGGGAGGGTCTGGGCTGGCCTTGCCTCGTGTCACCGAGTGTGTGGGAGGGTCTGGGCTGGCCCTGCCTCGTGTCACCGAGTGTGTGGGAGCACTGCCCGGCTCCCCCCGCTCCTGTCACTGGGCATCAGCAGGGATTTCCGTGAGCTCCTTGTGCTGCTGCGGTACAAGCAGAGTGTCAGTGCAATCAAACAGTCACTGTGGCCCTGCTTAATCAGAGTGTACAGTTTATTTTCCTACATAGTAAATTTGCTATGATCTAGGTCAGTGCTTGCGACACCAAATTCCCCTTCCAGAGCTGTTTGTTCAGCTTTAAAACCCCCACAAAATCCCAACTCACAAGGGCTTTCAGACTTCCAGGTTGTAGAGTGGCCCTTGCTGGGTTTTGGCACTGGGCTCTCCAGGGGGAAAAGTTTGGGTTTCTTTTTCTGGCTTACATTGACTTTCCTTTGTTTTGCCAAGCTCAGAGTACCAAATTTGCTTTTGCCCCCACAATTTCATTAATCATGAACTAGCTTTTGTTTCAAATAAGAGAGATGTGAGGAGAGCAGTGGTCAATAAGCACAGGCCAAAGGAGTAACTAGGAATATTGATTGGGAATGAAGGCCTGATGTAATAAACTGCTGTCTGGAAGGAAGGCTAAATGCACACGGAGGGTCTGGGTTCTCTTCCCACAGGCTTTTAGAACAGAGTAAGAAATGATTTTTTTTTTTACTTTTTTTTTGAATGGAATCACTTTGTGGTAATAAATTACCAAATTTTCTGTCATTGCAACGCTCATTTTCCAAAAGTAGGACTTGGCATTTTTTTCCTCCCTCAGGCTTGGTTCAGAGCACTAGCCTGGTGTGCTCGTGTGCTGCCGTTTGTCCTCGCCCACTTTCATCCTAATTTGATGTGTCACCATAAAAACGGGGTGACTGAACAGCTTCAGTTCTTGGCAACCTGGATTTAATGGAGCTGGTGAGGAAAGCAAGCAGTAAAATTTGTTTCCTTCAGCAAGACTTGGCGTGGCCCCAGGTTTGTCAGGTTGGATTCCTCAGTGCCGTGTCACATCAGGGGATGCTGAGCTGTGGGACACTGGGGCAGGGCTGAGCTGTGGCTGTAGGACACTGGAGCTGCAGAGCCCCAGGTGCTGCTGCCTGAATTCCCAGTGTGGTGAGTGCCTCTGCTCACATGGCTGCACTTGCTGGTGGCTGGAAATGCTCCTGTGGGCTCCCCTGCCCCGGGCTCAGCTCCCTGCAAGGACCCCTCTCCCGAGGAGACTGGGAGGGGATCCCATCAATCCATCCAAACATCTCCAAGGGCTGGCAGAGGATGGGGCCAGACCCTGCTCAGTGGTGCCAGTGGCAGCACAAGGAGCAGTGGACTCAACGAGTTCCACCTCAGCACAGAGAACTTCCTTCTCTGGAGGGTGGCAGGCACTGGAACGTTGCCCAGGGAGGGGCTGGAGTTTCCCTGTGATGCAGTAACAGGTCTGTGCTGTCTCCACACCCACACCCTGTCCTGGAACAGCCCATGGCCAGTACCCATGGGATGGTTGCTGACCACTGTTATTATTCTATTCTCTGTCTATTTGAGCAATGTTTCCAAAAAGGTGTTGTGGCAGTGAAATACCATCTCGAATTCCTATGGCTTCTCTATTTTTCTGCAAAAACATACAACACCTTTTTTGCTAATGATTGTTATGAATAATTAAAACTAAATTGCAGCTCTCAAAAGAGGCAAGCAGAGCAGAGGGGGCGAGCCTCTCTCCTTGCTTCCCTGGCATGGAAGTGCCAGAGCTTCACTGTTCATCTCACTGCTCTTCTACAGAGAAAGATTTTAAAGGCTCAGGAGCAGAGTTTCAGGAGCCATCAGAGCCAGGGCACTGGGGGCCTCCATTACTGTTGTGTTCTCAGGGCTGATCTATTATTGCAGCCTCTTGCACTTTGTGCAAACCAATTAAAATGAATAAGTGTACTCTGATCTAATATCCAAGTCACTTTTTGGCACACAATCATTCATCATAAATGCACATAAAACTAGAATTCAATTAATCAGCTCATACAAAGAGCCTGTCTCTTGCTATTTTTTCCTAATACATTTTTTTTTCTTTGAATAAAAATGTAATTGTCAGTGCAAAATATCAAACCAGAGCCACATAACAAATAACTATGGATTTGTAATTAAGCCCAATAAAGCCTAAGATGGAGTATAAAAGGCAGAGAGCTAAAATCCAATTAAAACTTATTATGAGAAATACAATGCCAGGATTTTTTTCAGGCATACTCTGGTCTGTAAGAGAACACTGTTATTGGATTTGATAATGAAACCCGAGGTCTGCTTCCGTGAGTGTGCAGCAAACAACAAATGGCAAGAGGAGCCAGAGGAGGGAGGCTGGAAGGGCCCCTTCCAGTTATCTGCTGCTGTAATCAGAGCCATGTCCCCTCCTCCAGGGCTGCACTTGGCTCGGAGGAGCAGGGATTAATTCTGGTTGTCTGGGCTGGAGCTGATCTCGCTGGTGTCTGTGCTCAGGTGAGGAGAGAGGCTCATTTTCCAGGAGTGCAGGACACCCAGAGAGGGACACGAGGGCTGGGCTGGCAGGAGACACTGGCAGGGACAAGGACAAGGTGGCAGCTCCTCGTTGGATCCCCCAACCCTCACTGCCAGCATCCTTCATCCTCCTGCTGTGCCTGGCCCGGGCATTGGGCTGGGAAGGGATTGGCACCATCGCTGCTGCCTCTGGCAAAGGAGGAAAATAAAAAACCTTCAGCCTTCTCTGTGACTGACTTCACACACTGGCCTGACTAATCCTTATTTCTCAAACAGAAATGGTTACAAATATAAATTGGTTGGTGAGGTCATTTTTCTTTCACTTTTTTCCCAGTCAGAAAGCTTCTTGGACATGGAAAACAAATGTGTGAAGTTAGCCTAGTCTGGAACCAACTGGACTTTGTGCTTAAAATGAAGAAAAAATAGATTAGATTTCTCTTCCCAGAATTCTCATTGTTCCAAAATAACTGTAATTATTCCCTTTTTTATTATTGAGTTCTTCCATTGTGTAACATGTAATTCTCTTAACTAGCAGAATATTCCTGGTCTTGCATTTTATTCTGACCCTACCCTTTTTAAAAAATATAATTATAGGTACAACTCCCAAGTGCCTACTTTATGTCTTTGTAGCATTAATGGTCTGTTGAATAATACCCAACTGCATTGTTTATCCCTTTCATTTTTGCTAAGGGCTGTCACTGCTTTTGCAGCTCGGTGTTTCTTCCTCTCTGTGGCTCTGGTGTGGATCAGCCTGGGCAAGGCTGAGGATGGAGAATGAGGCAGAGCTGGGAGCCAACCTCTTCCCTCCCTATGGTTAATGCTTGTCTTGCCACTTCCACAGCTGGGCATCCTGCGTTTCCATGGCTTTGTACTCCAGCTCCCATGACAACCAACATCCCAGCCCCCAGGACACCCCTGTGCAGCCCCAGGAGCCCTCCAGGACCAGGCACAGCAGCTCCACCAGCACGAGGGAGCCCCCAGGACACGGTGGGTGCAACCTGCCCCTTGCTTTCCTCCCAGGGTGGAAACCCAAAGTGGGCTGGAGCGTCCCCCAACACAGCTGCACCCCCGAAATGTCTGTTGTGAAGCCTGGGGAAAGTTGGGGTGTTTTACAGAAAAAAGATCGCTCTTGTTTCCAAAGTGACTTTCAGAAGTGTTCAAGACATTGTGCCCAGGCTTTGTCAGGCGTACAGGCCAGAGCTCAGAAGGTGCCATTCCTGTTCCTGTTCTGTGAGCAGCTGGGAGCTCGGGCACAGGGGGTGGGCACAGAACAGGCAAACCTGGCCCTTCAGCCCCAGGGTGCTGCTCCCAGCCTGGCTCAGGGACAGATTGAACAGGATGTGCTGCTGCCCTTGGCCTCACCCACTCTCCTCCATGTCCTGAGCATCCGACACCCCCGGGCCTCGGCCCTCACTGCTCAGCCCTCGGCTCACAGAGGGAAAACCCTCGACTTGGGCATTTCATGGAGAAGCTGTGTAAGGCAAAAGGCATTCATGGGTTAAATATTGAAATCTTCTGCAGCCAAAAGTGGAGACATTTTTTTCAAAACAGCTCTTCCGTGCCTCTGAGTGTCTGAAGTGGTTCTGAGCTCCTGGGGAAGTGCAGGCACTCCTGGTGTGACTCTGGAGCAAACAGGAAAGAATGAACAGACACGGACTGCTCCAGCTGGCCCCAACTTTGAGCAGCTCTTAGGGAATCCTCCCTTAGAATTCAGTTATAACATAATCTCTCTTTCTTTTTCAGCTTTTATTAACAACACCTGTACCAAAGCAAAAGGGGAATGAGGTGACTCTTCTCACCAGAGTAAGAGACAAAAGGTACCTGAAATGAGAGAAGGAACAAGATCCCAGTTTGTGTGGCTGATTTCAAGATGGGAAGAAGACACCTTCTTTGAGTAATTTGGTATTTTTTGTATTGAAACAAAATACTGAGCAGTCAGCCTAGGAACTGTCAAACATAGTTATTTAACATAAGAGGTAAATAACAAGTACTAAAGTTGTCTGGTGGAGACAGCAGCAAGCAGTAAGTCTTGGGTAGAGACTGAATCTCAGCGTTCAGCTATTTGTGCCTTACAGCCACATCCACCCCAAAATGTTTCCTGCCATCTATTAATGCACTTGCCACAATCTCGTGTCTCTGAATTCTGACCCTCATTCAGCAGCTCTAACCTCAGCCCGTTGCCCTGGTAGTTAATAACATCCCTGTGCAGGTGCTGGTGACGTGTGATCCATCCTGGCTCCGCGGGCTCTTCGTTAACAATTAACAGCATTAACAACACTCTCAGATGGTGTCAGCAGCTCGCTCATCACTGTGGGGCTGTGAGGGGCTGTAATTGGAACCATCTGTTTGAAGGTTTCTGTTCCCTCCAGCTTGCTGGTGGAGCTGTCGTCTCCTGCTCGAGCAGAGCTCATGGAGAAGAATTCTGTCCCAATGTCCCATCTAACCCTGCCCTCTGGCAGTGGGAAGTCATTCCTTGTGTCCTGTCCCTACAGCCCCTTGTCCCCTGTCCCTCTTCATCTCTTTTGGGGACCCTTTGCCCACTGGAAGGGCTCTGAGGTCTCTCTTGAGCCTTCTCTTTCCCATGGGAGCACCCCCAGCTCTCCAGCCTGGCTCCGTGGGACGAGTGTTTGGTGTTCAGCAGTGACTCCATCGGGCTGAATCCTGGTGACTCCTGTGCTGGGAAGTGTGGGTTGTCCCCAGCCAGGCCAAGGAGGTGGCAGGCAAGTGCCTGTCTGAGGGGTTGTTATGACCATGCAGACAATTCTTCCTTCAATTGTTTTAGCACTGGAAACAAAAAGTTGGCTTAGATGGAATCCTTCTCTCAGGTCTCTTTGGGGTGGAGGGGAGCACTCCCCTCTCTCCTCACAGGCACCAAAGGCTTTGTCAGGGGAGTGCAGAGCTGCTCCCGGTGCCCGTGGGTGGGGAATGATTGCTGGGGAGCCCTGGTGGCCTTGGCCCCTTGGGCAGGACACCTGGGGATGCTCTGCTCTCCCTTGGGAGAATCCTTGTGGCTTCAGCCCCAGGCAGCTCCCAGAGCAGCCCCTGAACCCTGTGCAATTATGCATGTGAGCTGCTGCTGAAATTAGCTGCACATGTTTATATTAACATGCAAATAAAGCAGCTTCAAATAAACCAAAATAGGAAAATGTCTCTTCATTAGGTCCGGGTTTATGGCATAATTGATTAGGGGGGGTGCAAGGCTCTGATTACCTTCCTGACGCTGAAGGGATCCACAACAATCACACTGATAACAAACCATTAAACATATTCTATTAAATTACTGGCAATTCTGAAAAAGCTCAATATTGCACATGGGTTCATTTAATTTTTATGTAAATTTTATCCCTGATTTTGCAAAGTCTTAATAGTTTAACAGCAGATTAGGCTAAATTATTTTAATTGAATTTTATGTGAATTTTTTCCTTCTGCCTTTAAGGAACCCATTCATAAGGGTTCTTCTTTCAGACATTGTGCACAGAGAGAACTGGATGCTGGTGCCAGCTCTTCCAGCTTCATTGTGGGCCAGTGCCCACTTGGATTTGTAAATCCAACTGTTGCTCATTTCACGTGGGATGTTCAAATTAGGAAGAAAATACTGAGTTTGGAAATAGAGCTAGAGGAGAGCAAAGGAAGCATGAAATTTGGGAACACTTTTCCAGAGGGTCAGTACCCTGAGGGTTTGGGCCATTTTTTATCTTCATCAGGTAGATTTTCTCACAGTTGAGATGGGATCAGAATTCCTTACCTATTGTTCAGGGGATGTGCTGGATTTGGAGAGTTTCTCACTGGCCACTTGCCTAGAAACAGCATCTAAACTGCCCCTCAAGGTTGGCATTGCCAGGGTCCATGCCCATGGGCTCCCTGTGATGCTCCCACGCGGCTCCTGCAGCCCTGGAGCAGGAGCAGACCCCACATCTGTGCCTTGGGAGGCAGCACTGGCCTGCAGCCCCTGCTGTGACCCTGAGCCATGGGACAGGGACAGGTGGCACCCAGGGCTGGTGGTGTGAGGTATTCTCTTTGGCTCTCTGAGCTTTGCTTGCTGTGTGCTTTTGTCTCTCTTTTTCTGTAGTTATTCTATTAGTACAGTATTCTGTACTAATATAGTTATTAGTACAGAATATAGCTATATAACTATATAACTATATTTAACTATATAACTATATAGTTATTCTATTAGTACAGTATTTCAAATGTCTTAACCAAAATGATGTCAAAGGGTTTCTCCTTGGGTAAGTGTGCCAACAGTAATCACAGTAACCTGTGGAACCACTGGAATAAATGCTGCTGATGCTCCCTTGCTGGTACTGAAGTCATTTCTGCAGTTATTTCAAATGAAGCTTGGCTGTGGTGTTGGGTTCTGGGATCCAAGCACACGGGTGGAAAGTGCCCAGCTGTTCTGCCCCAGGGGCACGGCACTGTCCTTCCAGAGCCTGGGAGCACTGCGTGCTTCTGGGGGGCATTCCAGGAGACTGGAGCCCCCCGAAGTGGGAATTACACCTGAACGCCCTGCTATGGAGCCTCCCTTTTTGCCTTTTCCTTTGTGCCTTTATGAGGGGACTCTGTGCTCGATTCCTGTCCCAAAGGCAGCTGGGGTTCGGAGATCATAAATAATCTCTCTTATCAACCACGGAATCAGACTTTGTAGGGCTGTAACTCTAATGGGGCTTGGGCCACACCTACGACATGGTTTTAGAAATGCCTCTGAATTATTCAGAGTAAAAAGGCCCCTAATTATCGTAATTGCCGAATGAGTCAGGCCATTGAAGGCACCTGGCACCGGGATGGGAGCCGGGCCCTGCCGGGAAGGGCTGGAAGGGCTCAGAGGATGCGGCGCTCCAAAGCCTCGGCCCGAGGAGAGCTCTGCTGCCTGAGGTTGGTTTCTTTTCGGCATGTCTATTTTCGAGAGCTGTTTGGCTAGCAGAAGACGGTTATTTTTAGACCCATTTAGAGCGTGTTTTTGTGCGGCTCCTGTTTCCCGGGTCCATCAAGGAGCTCGCCGAGGATGCTCGCGGGCGCAGGGCTGCGGGGAGCAGCGCTGGAGGGGCTCGAAGGGCTCCGGGGCAGGGGGGCTGTACCCAGGGCAGGGGGGCTGTACCCGGGGCAGGGGGACTGCACCCCGGGGCAGGGCCTCCAGGGGCTGGGGTGAGGGCTTGCTGCGCTCCTGGCCACCAGGCTCCTGGGGATCTCTGCTTGGCTGGTTACCAGGAACTGCCTGAGGAAAAATCGCCTTGGGGCATACGGAGATAATATTGTGAATGTGACATATGTCCCGACACAATTCTTGTTTTAAAAAGAAAAAAATATGGCTTCTGAATGAAGTCGCAATAAGCAGAATATTTTCAAATGTTCAAGCCAAATCGAGCTAGAATTTGGTTATTTTTCCTCAGGGAAGTAAATTCAATTTTAGATGAATTCCAAACGTTAGCTGCATACTTTTGAAGCACAAAGACTCCTGCAGACACAGGATGAGCCCGGCTGGGCTCTGGCTGGGAATGTCCCCTGAGCTGGGCAGGTGAAGGTGTTTCACACCCTGCAGGGGAAGGGGCAGACTCGGGAGACATGAAAACGTGAGCAAACACAGCTGCTTCAGGAGGAATTTTTGGCAGATACATTTTTCAAAATAAATGTGAAAATATATAAACTAACTTGGNGCACCCCGGGCAGGGGGGCTGTACCCCGGGGCAGGGGGACTGCACCCAGGGGCAGGGGGACTGCACCCAGGGGCAGGGCCTCCAGGGGCTGGGGTGAGGGCTTGCTGCGCTCCTGGCCACCAGGCTCCTGGGGATCTCTGCTTGGCTGGTTACCAGGAACTGCCTGAGGAAAAATCGCCTTGGGGCATACGGAGATAATATTGTGAATGTGACATATGTCCCGACACAATTCTTGTTTTAAAAAGAAAAAAATATGGCTTCTGAATGAAGTCGCAATAAGCAGAATATTTTCAAATGTTCAAGCCAAATCGAGCTAGAATTTGGTTATTTTTCCTCAGGGAAGTAAATTCAATTTTAGATGAATTCCAAACGTTAGCTGCATACTTTTGAAGCACAAAGACTCCTGCAGACACAGGATGAGCCCGGCTGGGCTCTGGCTGGGAATGTCCCCTGAGCTGGGCAGGTGAAGGTGTTTCACACCCTGCAGGGGAAGGGGCAGACTCGGGAGACATGAAAACGTGAGCAAACACAGCTGCTTCAGGAGGAATTTTTGGCAGATACATTTTTCAAAATAAATGTGAAAATATATAAACTAACTTGGCAAAACACAACCAGCTGGGAAGATTATCAGATGGACAGGAGGAAAACTGACTTTCTCCAACAATGATTAAAAAGTAAAATGTGAACACCAAAAGAACCAGGGATTTGGGAACATGATGAATGTGGAAATTAATGGGTTTTGGGCTATGTTTTGCCTTTTCCTGCCCGAGAAGCATCAGTATGGAAAGCTGTGAGTCTGTGGAAGCCTGTGCTGAATGTTAAATCCTGGTACCTGGGGGATTGGCAGGGGCTGGATGTTCCCCAGAACGAGGAGGGGTCACAGAAGTGTGTCAGGAGGGAGTTCAGCTCCTGCTTGGTTGGAGTGTGACATTTAACTGGCTCTTGCATTTGCTGGGCTTTTTGTTGCAAGCTTCTTTTGTTGTTTTTTTCCTTTGGCTTTTCAGTAATTTTTTAAAGTGCTAATTAGAGAATTAGGAACACTCACCTCCCACACATCAATTTGTCATGTTCTGCTTTGCCACAGTGATTCCAATAAAGGATTCTGTAATCTCCCTGTGAAGCAGAATCAGTTCAACACAGACACACCTAAAGCAGAAACGTGTTATTTCATTACAAAGGCACAACTGGAAATGTGAAAACACAACAAAGTCGTGCACAAGAGCTTGTTTACAAACGGAAACACCTTCCTACAGCTGTAATAAAATGGGGATTTTCTTGGAAAGGGTGATTTTTGTACCTGGCAGTCTGTGTGGGCGGGATGAGCAGAGGGGAGCAGTGTCCCCCAGGCCTCAGTGTCAGGGGGTTTCTAGTTTCTAAATCTGCATCCATTAACTTCGGAAGCAATTCCAGCAGCAGAAAGGCATCTTCCCTGGCAGATTTCTGTGAAATGACACACGGATAGCAGGGAGCAGAGTGGCCTTGGAGGGAGGGGTTAGAGAGGCACAAGTGTGCTTCACCATTTGCTCACTCTTCATGTTCTATGGCAGACTTTTAATATAATTTAATTTTGCCATTAGTTTCTAAAACCTGTCGTGTCTGAAATCCCACATAATAAGAAGGCCTGTTTAATGATGATATATCCAATCTTCCTGTTTCTCCCGTTGTGATATTAATTCTTGAGAATGAAAATTAAAAAGAAGCAATGAATGTTATTTCAGTAAATTTACTGGAAGCAATTAAACTACAAACACTTTTTTTATGACTGCAGAGTGTAGCCAGTATTAGGAAACATAATTTTTTTTCCCTCTGCTGACTATATTTTCCCCTTCAAGCAGAAGCTGAATCTATCTATAGAAATGATGGTCTTTTTCAGAATTTTTTCCTCATCTAATTGAGTGTTGCTTTTGTACTTGTATCTTGCACAATGTTAAATCCCATCCTCTGAGCCAGAAAATCTTCTGTAGGTGTGAAGGTCATTAATTTTAATTCAACAGAACTTTTTGACACTCGCTAGAAAATGAGGATAAGTCTCGATGAGTTTCATTAGATAAACAGAGCAAATTAAAATTTGTAATACAGCGCAGAGCAGATGAGAATCATCTCCCTGAGTTCCAGTTAATGGGCGAGCAGGAGCAGCCGGGGCGGGATGGAGTGAGGGGCGCTCGGTGCAGAGCTCCAGAAACCTCTCGGAGACAGAGCAGCGCCTCGGGAAACACCTGGAGCTGCTGGAGCCGGGCTGGGAGGGCTGGGCAGCTCAGCCTGAGGAGGAGAAGGCTCTGGGAGACCCTCAGAGCTCCTGGCAGGGCCTGAAGGGGCTCCAGGAGAGCTGCAGAGGGACCGGGGACAAGGGATGGAGGGACAGGACACAGGGAATGGCTCCCAGTGCCAGAGGGCAGGGATGGATGGGAGACTGGGAATTGGGAATTGTTCCCTGGGAGGGTGGGCAGGCCCTGGCACAGCCTGCCCAGAGCAGCTGAAAAGCTCCAGCACAAATTTATTCATAAGGTTTGAACGGGTTCCCTTCAGAGCAGCAGACGCTGTTTTCTTTCCAGATGCTGGGCTGTGTTTCACGGATCAGCAACTCCTTCCCGATGCTGGGGGATGCTGGGGGGTTGGGGGAGCTGCAGCATGGTGCTATGGATGAACCTGGGGGGATGCTGAGGGGTTGGGGGTGCTGGAACGGGGTGCTATGGACGATGCTGGGGGGATGCTGAGGGGTTGGGGGTGCTGCAGCGGGGTGCTATGGATGATGCTGGGGGATGCTGAGCTCTCCCCTCGGCCCCCCGCTGGAAGCCGCTCACTTTCGGATAAACCAAAGGGTCCTTCTGCCCCACCCCCGTTGGTTCGCGCTCCCTCAGCTGCTCCAAGGCTGATTTCTCTGCCTAATGGATCCTCTTACACCTCCTCTGTCCGCTGGGGGGGTTGATGGCTGTGAAAATCAAAGCAGTTAAATATCCGGGATTGGATTAGCGCTACAGGAGCTGCCTTCCAGTAAAGTCTGGGTCTCCTTTGCCAAGGATCCTTTTGCTCCACACTGGCACCGAGTAGCTCCTCTAAGTAGTTCCTTTGCACTTTGGCATCTCTGATTTATTTGATTAATAATACACGAGACTGCACACAGCTTCTTGCCCGCTGGGGATTCTTGCATACCCTTCATGGGGAGGTCTCCCAGCCCGGTGTTCTGGAAGTGCTCACTCCTGCTCCCAGCACAGGGATGGGCAGAAAACGCTTTGCCAAAATATTGAAAAGATAAAGTCTGTTGGTCGCTTGACTTCAGCCTCTTTAGGTTTGAAAAATGTGGTTCAGTGTTTCCGGGTGAAGTTTGATATTCTCTGCAAGAGAAACAAGCTGGTACGACTGCAACAGCTCAATGTCATCATGGAATTTTTTAGTAATGACGCTGCTATTCCTGAAAAATAAATGGAGCCCTCAGCACCTTTGCTGTGGGTGACAGCGGAGCAACATCTGTAATTCTGCACCTCCTCTGGCGTCGTTTGGGAACTGCTGAACCAGCTCCCGGCAAAAGCGGCCTTGGATCAGCAGCTTGATATTTATATCTTGGCTGGGAGCGTGTGTTTGCTGGGATCATTTGTCTCTGCAGAACAATAGCTGTAGTACATGAAAATACATTTTCTACCCTTCTCCTTTGCCCTGGTGCTGATGCCACCTGAGCTGCCTGTCCTGCTGCCATCTCCCTTTTCAGGGCACTGCCTATTTCTGCAATTTAATTTTCTTTTTTTTTTTCGTTAAGATGGAGGAAAAAAATAATTGTGTGGTTTCAGTTGAGCCAAAGACTGGCCAGTCCTTTGCAGCCTGGGCTCCCCCAGGGCAGGGGGATGACCTGAGGAGGGGCAGGGGGCACTGCCCACCCCGGGATGGGAGGAGGGGCCCTGACCCTTGGCTTTTTCTGGCTTCAAAGAGTCCAGATTCACTTTTTCAATACAAAGAAATTTAAAAATAATTAAACTGTCAGTTTGGTGAATCAAAACTATCATCTGAAAATGCCAAAGTAAACTGGTTTGAGTTTGTGAAAGATTTTTAATGTTAATTTAGTAAATATTTTGATCAACTTGAATTTGATTTGATTTATTGGTTCTGTTGCTGGGGTGTTTTTTTGGGTGTTTTTTTTTTTTTGTTTTTGTTTTTTTTTTTTTTTTTTTTTTTTTTGACAAAGAAAAGGATAAAAAGTTTTAGCTCAGTTGTTCACTGAGTTCCAGTTAGGCTTTAACAGTTTAATGCTAGAGACCTAAAAGCATGTCCAAACATTTCACTTGCAACAGGTAAATTTTAGAATTTATTCTCATAGTCTTTAAATAGTTGGTTGACTGGAATCCAGTTATGTTGGGTTGGTTTATTTTTTGTCTGGCTTTAACCTGACCCACTGAGCCATTGATTTGCTGTGTGAAGTCTCTTTGTCTCACAGAACAGCATTTGCTCCACAGCAGGGCTCAACTGTCAATAACCAGTAATTACAGAATTTTAGAAATGCAGATTTGTTTCTCTACAACTGAAATAATTTTAACCAGAGCAGTTTAAAATACATCAGAAAGGAAAGCGGAAAAGGATGAAATTGGGAGAAATCAATTTTTGCAGGGTGACTCCTGAATTTTGGCCAAGGTGGACGGGGATCTGCCGGGACCTTTGATCAAACAGATTCAGCCCCAGGAAAGTGAATTGTGAGGAGCAAAATTAGCACATATGATAAATAAGTGTATTCCTGTCAAGGTGGAGCACTCAAAGCAGTCAGACAAAAGGTGAACACAAGCACTGCCCCCTAAACCAGGCGGAGCAAAGGTGTGTGGGGGCAGGGGGTGCAACGTGCTGGCCGAGCCCAGGGGTCAGTGCCAGGGGTCAGTGCCAGGGGTCAGTGCTGGGGTCAGTGCCAGGGGTCAGGGATGGGGTCAGTGCCAGGGGTCAGTGCCAGGGGTCAGTGCTGGGGTCAGTGCCAGGGGTCAGGGATGGGGTCAGNGGGATGGGGTCAGTGCCAGGGGTCAGTGCCAGGGGTCAGTGTCAGGGGTCAGGGATGGGGTCAGTGCCAGGGTCAGTGCCAGGGGTCAGTAATGGGGTCAGGGATGGGGTCAGTGCTGGTGTCCTCCCCTGGACTGACCCCTGCATTCCCTCCCTGCTGGGGGCACTGGGGCAGTCTGAGCCCCACCGGTGCTGGGCTCCTCGGGGGCACAGCAGGTCCCAGGGCACAGTGGGGTTTGCACTGGCACAGCTGGGAAGGCTTTTTCCCCTCCAGGTTTCTGTGCTTTGGGGTTTTTGTGCTGGGTTTTTTGGGTGAGCAGCTGCTGCCAGGGGGGTGCCGTCCCTCGAGGGTAGCTCTCACTGCACAGTTGTTGAATGGCTTTGGAAATCATGGGAAGGTGGAATGATTTTGGAAAGGGATCGCCAGAAAGGTTTAACAGCTGGTGTTCTGCAAAATGAGACTTTCTGCAAGGGTTACATCTGGTATGGGGGAAAGAGCTGCTGCCCGGCCTCTCCTGGGGAAGGAGTTTCCTCACTGGGAGGGGCTGTCCAAGGCCTGGTGTCTCTCTGGAGAACTGGCGGAAAAAAAGATTTTCTGTTCTTCTGGAATTCCATGGGGCAGGTGGGGAGCAAACAGCTCTGCAGCTGAGGCTGTGGACTCCCCATCCCTGGGAGTGTCCAAGGCCAGGCTGGGCAGGGCTTGGAGCAACCTGGGCTCTGGAAAGTGTCCCTGCCATGGCAGGGTGTGGAGTGAGATGGACTTTAAGGTGTCTTCCAATCCATTGCCCTTAATTTTGAGATAATTAAGTCATTACTTCCCTTCAAGTATTTAGATATGCAGAATGGAAAATGCAGAAACCTGGGTGCAGCCTTTCCAATATTGTTTGAAGATGGATTACAGGTTTTTGGCCTCTTAAAAATGCTTCTGTAGATTTGAGCAGATTCATTCTTGGCATGACTCTATTAACTCACAAGTGTTATTATCAAGAGCACCAAAATGCCAGCAAGCTGTGGGTGACAACCAGCCAGGGACATACAACAGAAGTGATTAAGGAGCTTGAGGAACTCAGAGGGGAAGATTAAAAGAACAAAATGTTTAAATTGGATAAACAGCAACAGTGGCTGTGATAATCAGCTGCTGGTGTGTGAGGGGTGCAAGTGCCAAGAGCATAATTTTAAAAGGGATTTAGCTAGAAATGGGATAAACTCTGAGATGTGGATGAGACTTTTTTCTTGTAATATTTTGAGCTGTTAGAGAGCAGGGCCAGGTGGGAGCACTGCATGAAGGTGGGTGCAGCAGTGTTCTGTCCTTCGTGCAGTGCCCTGAGACTGCTCCTGCCACAGGAGTCCTGTGCTGGCTGCTCTTGAGGGAGGCTCCTCTCCCTGATTGTTTTCCAGAGCAGCCTTAGGGGCTGCAGCTCTGCACAGATACCTGTTGAGGTGAAAGGAGCCTCAAGTGCCTGCAGCTGCTGCTGTAGTCTGTAATGTTACTGCACAAAGATCCCGTGCCAAAATAGCACCGTGATATTCACAGGAGGGCGGCGATTCACTGGAAATGGCCAAGGGGGAGTAAAATACCCATTTCTCCTGATCTGATAGCCAGTGGAACTGCAGTGAAGAGGGCAGGGCATTCTCCCGGGCACGGCAGGGGGGTCACACCCTCTGCCACCAAAGAGGGTTGGGCCAGCCTGGGGCTCTCCCTCCACTGCTGCCGTGATCTGGGTCCCAGCAGTGCCCTGAGCTGGCCCTTTCTGCAGCCACTCGCTGGCCCTGGCCCCGGGATGTGCCCGAGCACAGGGGCTCAGGCGATGGGGGGATGCTCCCACTCGTGAGCACAGCCCCACCGAGGGGCCCGGGGCCGGGAGCAGGGCATGGGCTGGCCGGGGACAGGGGGCTCTGCTGCCTGTGCCAAGCCCTGGCACGTCTAACAACTCACCTGCTGCCAGGTTTATGGGATTGTGCCCTGTGGGGTCGGGGAGCTTAAATAAATCAGACCTTCAGACCGAGAGGGATCAGCCCATTCCACAACACCACAGCCAGGGTGGGGAGCGAGGCTGTGCTCAGCTCCGGGGGCTTTGGGGCTCGGGATGGCCCCGTGCCGCTGGTCCCGGGTCTGGCCCGGGTCTGGCATGCAGGGTAGGCTCGGGATCGCCCCGTGCCGCTGGTCCCGGGTCTGGCCCGGGTGTGGCATGCAGGGTGGGCTCGGGATGGCCCCGTGCCGCTGGTCCCGGGTCTGGCATGCAGGATGGGCTCGGGATCGCCCCGTGCCGCTGGTCCCGAGCCCTGGTCCCGGGTCTGGCATGCAGGGTCGGCTCGGGATGGCCCCGTGCCGCTGGTCCCGAGCCCTGGTCCCGGGCCCAGCCCGGCTTTGGCATGCAGGCTGGGCTCGGGATCGCCCCGTGCCGCTGGTCCCGGGTCTGGCATGCAGGATGGGCTCGGGATCGCCCCGTGCTGCTGGTCCTGAGCCCTGGTCCCGGGCCCAGCCCGGCTTTGGCATGCAGGCTGCGGCGGCGCGGCTCAGCAGAGAGCAGATAGGATCTTAAAAGCGAATTGTAATCGGGATTCTGAGCAGGGCGCGATGAGAATTAGCTGCCTGTCTAGTGCTTTTCTGTTTATCTCCAAATGTCAGCACTCGGCACTGCAAGTTTTGATAGGAAGGCATCTGCTGCTCCCGGCTGCAGAATTAGGGAAGGGGGGAGAGGAGTAATTGAATCCGGCTGCAGAGACAAGAGCTCTGGAGAATGCTCACGGCGGGTCCAGAGGAACTGCGAGGAGGGAAAGTCCTGCACTGCCCAACTCCGGGGCTGGACACGGGGCTGGACACGGGGACTCCCGCACCTGAACTGGGGCAGGGAAGGCTCCTGGGGCTGAGGACACGAGCCCAGATCCACCTTCTGGCCCTGATCTCAAAGCTGCCTTCTGGAATATCAGCCACAAGTGGCTGCTGGAGGGGGGGGGGGGGGGGGGGGTCTGTTCCTGATTTCCCTGTGGCCTTTGCCATGCCTCACACTGGCAATGACAGATTTACACAGCTCCTGGGGGAGGTTCGAGGGGATGTCAGCAGCTTCACAAGCTTCCAAGAATGTGAAATCACAATTTCACAAGGTCCCTCTGTTACTCTGGGGAAAGTTTTGGTTCAGTGTATTTGTGCTCTGCTGGCAGGTGCTCTGTCAGGAGTGGGTGTTGGATCTCTGATCATTTAACCCAGAGCCAGGAGCTGGTGTTGGATAATGTGCTGCAGTCCCTGGGTGTGCTGGGAGCTGTGACTGTCCCCTTACAGACCCCACAGCCCCCTGGGGATCTGTCCCATTACAGACCCCACAGCCCCACGGGGATCTGTCCCCTTACAGACCCCACAGCCCCATGGGGACCTGTCCCCTTACAGACCCCACAGCCCCATGGGGATCTGTCCCCTTACAGACCCCACAGCCCCATGGGGACCTGGCCCCTTACAGACCCCACAGCCCCACGGGGATCTGTCCCCTTACAGACCCCACAGCCCCATGGGGACCTGTCCCCTTACAGACCCCACAGCCCCATGGGGATCTGTCCCATTACAGACCCCACAGCCCCATGGGGACCTGGCCCTGGCTGTGCCAGCATGAGCAGCTCCAGACCTGCTCCCCCAGAGCTTTTCACAGCATTTGGTTGCTGTTCTCACACACACAAACCTCATTCCTCTCCCTGTGGTTTTCAATCCCCACTCCTGGTGGGCTGTTTTATTTTTAATGCCTGTACAAGGCTGGAACTTTCTCCCAGGCTCTGCGATCCCTGGTACACCCCAGTGGTGCTATTTTTACCAGGAGCTGAGAAATGCCAGCACAGCACTGAAAATTTTATCATGCCAACTGTGCAGCTGTATCTTCTCAGATCTTTGTTGCGTCACTGAGCTTCAGCTCGGGCCCTTCTTTGCTGGCTCTGTGTTTCATTATTTACAACACACGTTTTCTGACCCAAAATCAGCCTCTCAGTTCTCTCAAGTCACCAAACTGCTGTGAGCCCCACTGGAGGGGGGCAGGTGACACTCAGACTGGGAGATGTGTCCCCCTGTCCTGTCCTGTCCTGTGCTGGTGGAGCCTGCAGTGAGGGGGACACCCGAGGGTTCCATTCTGTGCTGAGCAGCCCCTGTGAGTTCCCCTAAAACAGGAACAGCTGTGACACAGCCCAGGAACAGCTCTGGTGTCACCTGCACTTCCCTCTGTGCTCTGAGGCACCTGTGACAGCACGGGGGCTCTGGCCCTGGGCTGTGCCTGTGCTGGTGCCTCAGCTCTGTGCAGAGCCTGTCCCTGTCCTGCCTCCCACCAGCTGTTCCAGAATTATCTGTTCTCTCCTTCTTTTCCCATTGCTCATGCTGCAGGTGTGCAGTGCTGTGATCAGCACTCCCTGGGGACTGCTCCTGCTCCTTCCACCTTCCTCTCACCTTCCTTAGTCCCAATATTTCCATCTTGGCAGCAGAAAATAGAAAGAGCAAATAGAAAGCAACTTTTTCCTGTAAAATCTCTTCCACCGCCTCTGGCACGAGCTGAAAAGGTAACAGGAAGCATTGTGTGATCCTGTGGTGTGGGATGGGGAGCAGAAGGGCTGTGCTGGGCTGCTCGGGAGGTGAGAGCTGAGGGCAAATTCCAGCTGAGGTCCCACTGCCAATTCACACAGTAACAGAGTGCTTTGGGTTGAGAAGGGCCTCAGGCAGCCCTTGCAGTCTAAATGGAGAGGAAATATTAGACATTCCTCCCCCAGATGGATTTGTAAGATAATTATGATATCAGAAAGATACATTTTAGAAAGCAGGTGCCTTCAAAGTCAGTATGAGCTGTTCTCTTGCCAGGGCAGCCACTCGTCATGTTTGCAAGTTCCGTTTGTTGGAATGCTAAGGGCAGGGAAGGAGGGAGGGGGGACTGGGCACATTTGATGCTATTCCTTCCATTATCCATCTCCTCTGTTCCTCATGCCCCGTCCTGAGGCAGAGCTGCTCCTGGGCAGCCTCCCCTGCCGGGCTGAGAGGGGCTCCCAGACGGGGCCGTGGCTCTGCTGGGCACTCTGATGGACACTCTGCAGGGCTGGACACGGGGGTAAGAAAACCCCAGCAATGCTGAGCTCCGGAGGCTGGGAGGGGACAGGGGAGTTGTTTAATCGGGTGGTGGAATGCAAATATGATGAAGGAGTTGGTGAGGAATTGAATTCTGTGTGCGTGTGCAACCTGCAGAACGTTCCTGTCACGAGGCTGATTTATTACAGAGCTCTCACAGAGAAGAGGAGTCACAAACAGCAGGGATGAGGGGCTGCTGGGTTCTCCTGGGGTGTATCAGACCAGGATCCATGTCCAACAACCAATTAACGCCAGGGAAAACTGCACGAGAAGGGAACGGTGGGGAAGAGCTTGAGGAGGTTTTCTTAAGAAATAAGAGTAAAAGCAGTCTGTGCCAAAATTAAGGGGAGTAAATTAAAAGGTCAGGATTAAAAGCTGTGTTTTGGAAATGTTTATAGCAGGATTTTCTCACCCGGGGGTAAGAAAACCCCAGCAAAACGAGCTCTGTGGTGTTCTCATCTCCGTGCCGTGGCTGGGTCCCATCCAGCCCGGGGGGAGAGCAGCACAGAGAGAGCAGATCCCCTCTGCCCTTTTCCTCCCCAGCTGCTGCTGCTGCCTGGGAAACCTCTCGGGCTTTGCTTGGAGGGCTGGCTGGTCCCCTGGGGCTGTCCCTGCCACGGTGTGGGTGTGGATCTCCCCCTGCACCTGCAGGGCAGGAGCTGTGCTGGCTGTGCCAGTCCCTGAGGTGCTGAGCTGGGTTTGATGCTGCCTGCAGCTGGACCCGAGGGGCTGTGGGGCTGGGCAACAGGGCTGGGTACCAGGATTGGGCAACGGGGCTGGGCAACAGGGCTGGGCAAGGGGGCTGCATCCCTGGGCTGGGCAACGGGGCTGGGTAAGGGGCTGGGTACCAGGATTGGGCAAGGGGCTGCATCCCTGGGCTGGGCAATGGGGCTGGGCAACAGGATTGGGCAACGGAGCTGGGTAACAGGGCTGGGTAAGGGGCTGGGCAACGGGATTGGGCAAGGGGGCTGCATCCCTGGGCTGGGCAACGGGGCTGGGCAACAGGACTGCAATGGGGCTGGGTACCAGGGCTGCATTGCCTGGGCTGGGTAATGGGACTGGCAGGGCCTGCATCACCAGGGCTGGGTACCAGGGCTGGGTACCAGGGCTGGGTACCAGGGCTGCATCACACTGGGCTGGGCAATGGGGCTGCATCGCCCTGGCTGGATCTCCTCCCTCACTGGGGCCTGACCTCCTCATGGACCCAGCATGAAACACAGGCTGGGCAGAGGGTTCACTGCAGCTCTGTGGGGCCTGGGGGCAGTGGGAGCCATGGCAGGAGCAGCAGCACCACGAGCTCACGTCCCTTTCCTTTCCCCATGGTAGCAGCAGGAAAGGATGAGAGAACAGGCAAAACCTGAGTGCTGATCTCCTCCCCCTTGCCTTCAGATACATGTTTCAGGAATGATTTGCTTCTGTACAAACCCTGGGTTTTATACTCTTTTCTTAAACAAAACCTGCAAATAAGTTTCAGCTGCTTTCCTGCCTTGCCTAATCCCCGTGTTTTGGTACAGATAAATCCTGTATAATTAGCTGTGGCTCGGGCAGCCTGGAGAGCCTGACGGGGATGGAATGAAAGCTCTCCTCCAGCAGCAGCGAGGGTGGGGCTGGGCTCTGGCCCCCCCAGCCTGTGTTGGTTTGGGTTTGGGTGGCAGGGCTCTTCACTGGTTCAGGCCTGACCTGTGAAATACATTTTCAACAGATTTTTGATGTTGAACTCTGTGGTTATTCATCTTCTGTGTCGTATTATCTCCTTCTTCTCTTAAATAATTTGTGTTTAAACTGATATTTTATCTGTAAACTGAGTATTTAGCACAGAGTCCATGGGTTTTCATTGCAAATCACAGCAGTAAGATGTCAATCCTTTGCTAACTAATTCAACTGTGGGTCATATGAAACATTTACAGGGACTTTGCTGGTGCAGGAAAAGCTTTCTGAAGTTTTGTGTTTCACATAGACTGGGACTTCTTTTACTTTTGGTAGATATGTGCATTATTTTCCAGACATTTCACAGACCCTTCCAAACTCTTGGAGAGCAGGGAGAGGAGGGTTCCTGCTGGGTCAGTGGCTGGGCAGTCCTTCCACCCTCCCAGTGCTGGGAGACTGGATACAGGAAAGGACAAGGAAAGAGAAATTGGCAGCACTGGTGCAGGACTGCCCTGATCCAAGCACACATCAAAGCTTGCAGGCATCAAACCAGCCTGGTCCAGGGTTCATCACAGCATTTCCACTTCAAACTAAGCAAACTGATCATTTCCAAGGAAATTCTGTCTCATCTAGATATACACACATATATAAAAGAAAGGAGAGAAGAAGGACTTGAGAATCAAATGTATAATTTCTTGTTTGTGGAGCAGGAAGGATCATGCTGCTCTTCACTGGGGCAGGTTTCTGTAACCCCAAACTCTCTGTAAGGAACATCTCCTGCCTCTCCCCAGCTCCTGACTGACTCCCCCTGACCATTCCTGAATTCTGCATTAATGCTGTCTGTGAGTACCATGGATTTTACTTAGTCTCTACCCAAGAAGGGTTAAAACATTCTGTGCCTTCGTTTCAGCTCTGATTGAGTTGAAAATGAGAAGTTCCAGAAAAAATTAATTTCTTGGTAAGGAAAGGGACTGTGTGAGTGACCCCTCTGGGCTCAGGTGGTGTTTAATTCCCCTGTGCAGTCACTCTGGGTGTGAGAGCTCAGGCAGCACGAAGGAAAAAGAGAATTCTATTATAATAAGAACATGGCAGAGCAGCTGATAACATTATCCAAGAGATGAAACTTCTGCAAATGCTGTTTAGCCCTTGCCTTCCTTCTCCCAAAAGTGAAAATGAATCATGAGAGAGCACAAAGCCTGTACCCTCTGGTAGCTTTTCCTTCGGGTTTGATTTGGTTCCTCTGCCACGATGTCCATGATTTCTGCCTGACTGAGAGCTCAGGGAATAAATTCAACAGCACCTTGGGTGGAACCCAGGTTATTTCACCTGTGTCTGGCTCTGGGGTTCAGGGGGCTGGGTAATCACTGGCCTGCTGTGAGCTGCTCCATCCTTTCCTTTTGTGCAGCCTCTTTGGACCTCCACGCTTCTACAGGTCTGGGCCTGGCACTTTTAGAAGAAGAGAACTCAAATAAATGATGTAGAAAACTTGGTTTGTTCAGCTGGAGCAGAGGAGTGTGAGGTCAGAGCTCACCTGGGGCTGCAGCCCCAATCTCTGGGACAGGGCTGGGGCTGTGCCAGGGAGGTTTAGGTTGGATTTTGGGAAAGGTTCTTCCCCCAGAAGGTGCTGGCACTGCCCAGGGAATGGCACGGCCCCGAGGCTGCCAGAGCTCCAGGAGGGCTTGGACAGCCCTGCAGGGATGGACAGGGTGGGATTTTGGGGCTGGGCAGGGCTGGGACTGGGGGATCCTGTGGGTCCCTCCCAGCTCAGGAGATTCTGTGTAAACAATGCTGAGCATGGTGGTGCTGCTGGATTAACAGCTGGACTCCTGATAGTCTGGGAGAGCTTTCCCAACCTTGGTTCTCTGTTGATTGTGTTGGGGAACAGGGGATTTTCTTGTGTAGTGACTGTAAGCACGTGACTTGTGTGTCCTCGGGTATTTGTCAGGATTTCTGTGGGCACAAATGAGAATGGTACCATTTTTCCTTTACCAATGTGCTCCCATGTGATGCTTCTGCCCTGGTGTTGTCTCAGCAATCCAGGAACAGCAGTGGGGAGGAGGGGATGCTAAATCTTCAAAATGAAGCTGAACAAAAAGGGAATGCATTCCAGCAATAATTGCTTTCTGTACGCAGAGATAAGCTGCCAAAATAACAAGACTGTCATTTGAAATGCTGGTTTCCCTCCTACGAGGAGCTGTTGGGCTAATCCTCAGCTGGAGTAAGAAATACTGGAATTCCTTGGGAGCAGCAGTGCTGTGGCACATCCCCTCAGCTGCACACGGGGCCCTGTCCTGCCTGGGGCATAACCAAACCCATCGAGGCAGGTTTCTGGAATCCCCAGAGCCTGTGGGTTTGAAACAAATCCTTAAAGCCTCCTCTGTAAGACACAGTAATCGATGCAAGCTCCCCAGTGGCACCTGGCTGGTTTTTCCAAGGAAATGTGAGAGAAGCCAGTGCCAGCAGGTTCTGTGCCCGCCGAGCCGGGAGGGAACTGCCTGAGCACAGACCAGGGAATCAGGGAATCAAACCAGGAATGCAATTAGCCGTGTGCTAATTGTGCCTGCAGCTCGCAGGGATGGGAGGAAGCACTGGGGGAACTGGGCTGCTTTGGCCCTGCCGGGGGATGTGGGGCGGCCTCGGGGCACTGACAGGAGCCCAGGAGGCCAGGAGGACAAAGGCAAGCAGGGACTGATGCACAGGGGAGAAGGAGGCGTGGAAGCCCTAAGGGGGAAGAGAAGAGGTTCTGAGGAGCAGGCTTTGGCTGTGAGGGTGCCAGACGCTGGCCCAGGGGTCTCTCGTGGTGGCTTTCAAGTGCCCCAAGCACAGCCAGAACTCGGGCTGGCCCCGGCTCGAGCGGGAGGCTGGACTGAGGCTTCCCAACCCCACAGCCCCGGGGTGTCCTGGCTGTCCTGCCCAGCAGAGGAGATGGAATTCGGGGGAAATCTTTCCATCAACCCCATGCCAAGCTCATGGCCTGCTCTGCTCTCCGAGGCTGTATCCATGGAAATTCTCTGTATTGGATGCAGAGCAGGGCCTGGAGCCTAAACAGGACACTGGACACAAGTGTGATGTCCTTGAGGTCCAAGGCTGCCCAAGAGTTTCACATACCAAGCTCAGTGTGTTTGGGATAAAAATGAGTGATTTCCATGTGCTTTGGAGAGAAGAGCACACCCTCTTCCATTGGGAAGGGACTCCCCTGGCTGCTGAACTCCCACCAGCTTGGTGGCTGGCTTCCATGTGGAACATGTTCCATTCTGGAACTCTAAAGAAGGGCTGTTATGTTTTGATAATCCTTCAGCTGCTCCTAGATCAGGCACTGAACTCCTGAGGATCCTCATTTGTGCAAATTACACTCCCGTGTTTTGAGCCACACTTGGGCATGAGAATTCTCCATCCCTGGGCAGGCCCACTCAGGAACAGATGTCCAGAGCTCAGGCTGGCATTGCCCAGGTTGTTAGAGACACAAAAATGCCAGTGTCATTTAAGTTCTTTTAAAAAATGCTTAGTGTAATGCAGAGGATGGGGGCGAGTAGGGTTTTTTCCTAACAGACAAATCCTCTGCATAAAAATGAGTTGGAAATACCCAGCGATGCGTGGAGCAGAAATAAAAAGAACTTGTGTTTTGCTGCCCTGCTTTCATCCATCTCCCTCAGTAATTGAATGTATCATTCCCAGAGGAGAGAGGAGCAGCTCACCTGCTGCAGCTCCTGCATTAATTGGCACAAATATTGAGAGTACCTTGGGAAAAGACATTTGGGGTGGGGGTGGTTCTGGTCAGAAATAAATGAGTGAGGAATTGCAGATTGCCAGTGCTGGAAGGTAGCAGCCTGGAGGCAGAGGCTGTCACAGGACAGTGACAGTATTTACCTGCCAGGCCCCTGCTGCTGATTGCTGTGTGGGGACCCTGCTCCCCTGCCAGGGCTGGGAACAGGCACAGAGGGCTTTGCAGCCCTTGTGGCTGGTCCTGCTCCATCCTCTCCTCTTCCCAGCTGTAAAAAGGCTGCTGAGCCTCCTGGCTTTGCCACGCAGCCTCTTAGACCCTTTGAATGTTTCCACTTTGGGGAAAGCAGAATTTCCCAGCGTTCTCACAAAGCAAAGTTTTCTCTGGTCTGTTCTTTTGATGTGGCTTTTGCTGGTGGAAATCTCTGACCTTGGTTTATAGCCAGGGGAGCCCAATGAACCCAGAAGCTGTCAGTGAATTTGTGTGAGATGGGAACTGCATTTGAATTGAGAGCAGTTGCTCACAAGTTTATTGAGAGGGAGCAGCCCAGGCTGGGCCAGGGCAGGCTCGGGTTGGACATGGGGAGGAATTTCCCCATGGAAAGGGTGCTCAGGCACTGGAACTGCCCAGGGAGCTTTGGAGTGCCCATCCCTGGAGGTGGCACTCAGAGCTCCGGGCTGGGGACAAGGTGGGGATGGGGCACAGCTGGGACTCGCTGGGCTGGGAGGGCTCTGCCACCCTTAAATCATCTGTGACTCTGGCCCTTGTGCCAGGAGAAGGAAGCCCAGCAGGATGCTCTGCCGTGGGGCAGGATGTGGAGGGTCACAGCCAGGAGCTCTGGCAGAGCCCTGGGGAGAGCCAGGGCAGGGATTTTCAGGGCTGGGGCTGGAATTTCACCCCTTTGTTGGGGCAGCCCTGCTCTCCCCTGGGCTCTGAGCCTGCCTGAGGGGGATTTGGCACTGCCAGAGCTGCTCTGCTCTCTCCAGGGCTGCTCCCTGCAACCTATTAATGCTCCTTATCAACATGGTGTTACTATTAATTTGTTCAGAAATTCTAACTCCAGGAGGGCAATGAAAAGGCAATTATGGAACTCACAGATCCAGATTCCCCACCCCAGAATCTCATTTCTGTGGTGGATTGCAGCCATGGAGCTGTGATTATGGTGAGAGAATATAAAATAAATCCAATCCAGGATGTGCAACTGCAGCTCCTGGAAGTGCTGCTGAGGAATTTCAGTGGATTGCTCTGCAAAACCCTGTGGTGACTTTTACCAGCTTTTATTTTGCTGGTTGGTGTGAGGGTGGAACAGGGGGTGTTCAGGAGAGCTTCAGCCACGTGTGCAGTGGTGATTCCAGGGGTATTTGGGATCTTTGTGTCAGTAAAATACTGAATTGAAAGTCACTGAAAATCTGGTGTTTTCTTAATGCAAACATTGTAATCACCTAATCCTGCAAACTGGGCTTGATTCAAAACTGGTCTAATGTGCAGAATTTTGGATGCTGCTTAATTATTAATTGGTAAAACGTTTTTTAGTTTTATTTCATTAATGGTTATAGAATATCTGCATATAATGTGCTACAACAGAAAGCAGGCTCTTGCACTGCATTAAAAACATGCAGAACTCAATATTTTGGTTAATTTTATGACTTTTACAAAACCCCAGTTTGACTCCTGGCAGCTGGGGGTCTGGAACATGATCTTTAGCAATTGGATTTATAACTTCCTCAGTGTTTGGATCTTTCTTGTAGCTGTGCTTCAGCAGTTCCTGGTGCTGTAATCAATAGAAGAGATAAACTAACTGCAGAAAAATGCAGCTTTGATTTTGTGATAGACTTTGTTTTTCCTCTTCCAGCAGAAAAGGTCTGCTGGTGGATGGAGCAGATCAAGGACTTTGTGGGAATGTTGATTCCCCTGGAACGTTCTGGTCATCAGGAAGGGGAAGGTGGTGGGAATGTAGGCCTGTCCTGCAAAACTTGCTTTTTCTGGCATTTCAAGCTGAGGAGGCCTTTGTGAGGCTCCAGCATTGCCCAGGGAACCTCAGGGACCCCAACCTGTCCTGAGACACCTGGGGAAGGTGAGGGCTCATGTTTAACTTCAGGGGCAGCCCCGTGGGCCTGTTTCACCCAGGAAATGCCAAATGCTGCTACCAGCAGCCAGCACCACCTTTTTATTTCTGCTTGGTGGGAAATAAAAATTATTTTGTACTGAATTGGCACAAAAACAAATCTCCAAGTATTAAAAAGTTGCTCAAATCAGAGGCTGAGAGATGTTTTATTGCTGTGTTTATAGTCCAAGCCTGTACAGGAGGCTGAAGCAAACGAAGCAGAATTCAGGCAATGAGCTGCTTGGCAGCAGCAGCTGCACAAAAAGACACTGATTTTGGAGAGTTTAAAATACCAGGAAATGGAGTTTGTTACCTTTGAGGGTGAGCTCCATCTCCCTGGAGAGCAGCACTGGGCTGGGAGCTGCCTGCAGGGATTTTGGGGGTCCCTGTGCCCCGGGAGGAGGAGCAGGCACAGCCAAACCCCCCAGCAGGGCCTGGCCAGGGGGCTCTGGGCTCTTTTGCCACGGGCAGGGGCTCTGCCCAGCACCCCCTGCCATCCCACAGGGCCCCTGGGCACAGCCTGAGCTCGCCTGGCCTCCCTCTGGGTAGGAAGTTCTGCTAATTACGGATGTTCGCCGTAAGCTGAGGGTGGCTGTCACTTATTTACTGGTTTAAAGATGCATTTTGGAGACCCTGAGAGAAAACTGAGTGCTCTGAGGAGCTGGAGCCCCACGCTCAGTAATAGGATTTGAAAGTCATCCATCTCCTCGTGAGCAGAGTGTGCCAGTGGCTCCTTCCTCTGCTCCAGCTTCCTGCATGTGCCATCAGCATGAATAAATGATGGCCAAGAGATGAAATATCCCTTTGATGAGGCTGGGGACAGCAGCTCTGTGACAAGCGTGTGTGAGTCTGAGCACGCTCTCGTGCTTCCTGCAGTGAATTAGGTGCTGTTTTCTGGTTGTCTTTGATTTTAATAATGCTTAGTCAAATATTAAGTAGACTGTTAACTGGGGAATAGCATAAGGAGTTTAATCTTGTCAGATCAGCTCTGGAGAGAGTGAAGTATTTGTGGGCTTTATGGTTCTTGCATAATTTATTATAAAGTCATATTTTATATATCTGTCTTACATGGGCTTCTCTCCAGTAGAACCCACTCTAGGAGGGATGGATGGATGGATGGATGATGGATGGATGGATGGATGGATCATGGATGGACAGATGGACGGATGGATGGATGGATGGATGGATGGATGGATGGATGGATGGATGGACAGATGGATGGACGGATGGATGGATGGACAGATGGATGGAGGGATGATGGATCATGGATGGACGGATGGACGGATGGATGGATGGATGATGGATGGATGGATGGATGATGGATGGATGGATGGATGACAGCAGGGGTGAGATCCTGGAGTGCAGACCAGCAGTTGATCCCCTGGGCAGCAGCTGCCCCAGCCCCCCAGAGCCCTCCCCAGGGCAGTCCTGCTGGCCCAGCAGCCGAGGTCCCCCTGCAGCCCCTCTGTCACTTACCTGGCCGGGGGAGCTGCTGCTTTCATTGAGGTGCCAAATGCTTCTCCCTGATATTGCAGTGAGATGTGACCCCTGCTCCTCCTGCAGGACCTTCCTGTCACCTCTCCCTCTCTGCCCCAGCAGCCACATCCACCGGCTGGGAAATGCCCAGGTCGGGTCACGTTCCTTGTGCTTGACAGAGCTCGGTGTGTCACAGGCCCTCCTTGCTTGGATTAGAAGCCATTAGGCAGAAGTTGTCTGCTCCCTGTGGTTCCAGGTAGGCAAACCTGTCTCCTCGTGCCTCCCTGGATTTTAAATACCAGCAAATTGGAGAAATGTAACAAAATCCAATCAGCATAATCAGGGTTATCAAAGGCTGTGTTTGGAAACCATAACCCGAATTTCCAGAAAGCAGAGGAGCCACAGCTGCTCTGAAAACCATGTTGCAGTGGTTTTAGACTTTCAAGCTCATATTCTTTCTCCTCATGAAATGTCATTATTGCTGAGGTGACTCTCCAGTTTTTAAGGGCTGTGTTAGTGCTGGCACAGGCAGTGACAGAGTGAGCACACACCCAGTGACAGCCCCTGGCAGTCACACAGGGAGGGCTCTTCTCCACTGTCACCTCCTGCAGGGCTGCTCTCCTCCTGCCTGGAGAGACATCAGGCTGGGGCTGGGGGTCCCCTGGGCACGGCCTTGGCAGGGGACACGGAGCAGTGGGGACAATCTGTGCCCAGGGAGCAAACTGAGCACACGTGTCCTTGCCAAACTGGAGCATATGGTCAGCAATGGGTACCTAATTAAATCCTCAGGGAAACTTCTGTGTGACCCAGGAACCCGAGCATGATAATCCCACAGACAGCAAAGCTTTTGTCCATCACCTGCTGCTTCTAACACTGCCCAGCTCAGACAGCCCTGGGAGGAGAAGCTGCCCCTTCCCTTGCCAGTTCTGGGTCATATCTGATCCTTCAGACCAGGGTTTGATCCCTGCTGTGTGTCCCTCCAGCCTGGGCTCTGGCCCCTCGTGCCTGCATCATTGGCCGTGTGGTAGAGGGGTTGTTTGTATAAAACAAACCAAAAAGTGCAATTCTTTTCTGCTTTTTATAAAAAGAAATACTTAGAGTTAGGTCTGTCAGTCCAAAGAAATATTTCTGATGGCTTAAAATCCTGCTGCTACTTCCATTGCATTCTTATCAGGAGGAGCTGGAGCCTCTGCAGGGAAAGCAATCTTTAATCCGTCCATCCTGCCTGCCAGCCTTGATCTGAAGGGCCACTGCAAATTTGGCTTTGTTTTCCCAAACTACGGGACCACGTGCAAATTCTGCCAAATAGGCTTATCTGAAATGTCACCAGCATCCTAATTCCATGTATGTTCTTTTAATGGGATCTTGCTGGAGGAATTTCCATTAACTGCTTTTTGCAAACCCCTTCCTTGATGCTTCAAAGCAAGCTGTGCCTGTTCCTGTCCACGGCTGGGGCAGAGCAAGGAGGGGGCTTCCATCTGGAGATGTCCCTGAGGTTCTGTGTGTGATCACTCCTGGGATGTACCTGCAGGGACACTGAGGAAAACACAGACCTGGCTGGAGAGAGGCCACAAAAATGAGACTGGATTGACCATGGTGAGGACATGGCTTCAGCCCTGAGGATCTGAGCCCGTGGCTTCAGCCCTGAGGATCTGAGCACACGGCTTCAGCCCTGAGGATCTGAGCACATGGCTTCAGCCCTGAGGATCTGAGCACATGGCTTCAGCCCTGAGGATCTCAGCCCCGAGGATCTCAGCCCTAAGGATGTGAGCGCCAAGGATCTCAGCCCCGAGGATCTCAGCCCTGAGGATCTCAGCCCCGAGGATCTCAGCCCTGAGGATCTCAGCCCTGAGGATCTCAGCCCTGAAGATCTCAGCCCGTGGCTTCAGCCCCCAGGATCCACTGACTCATTCGAGGCAAAAGCAGAGGAGAGCTCGGCACAAGCCCTGCCCTGGGGGCTGGAATGGGAACGGTGTGAAAGCATCCCTCAGCTGATGTGCCTCCCCTTAGGGTCTCCGGTACCTTGTGTGTGATCTCGGCACTAATGACACCGGATTAGAGCAGTACCCGAGCAGGAATTTGTGCTGCTGATGGCTGATTGCTCTCCAGCTGCAGCAGTTCCTTCCTGGTCCGTATTTCCCCTTTCTGGGGAGCCGGCGGATCTGTTTAATTATTCCGTTGCTGTGCGGATAATAAAGGGATGAAGCCAGGCAGGTTCCTTGTACTTTTGGAAATCTGTGCACTAATGAGATTTTCTGCACGGGCAATTTTGGGCAAGTTGTGTTTCAGTGCTCAGTTTTAGAAGGCAGTGGCATCAGACAAAGCCTTCTCCTGAGGTTCCACCGAGAGCTGACTGCACGCCTGTGGCTGGAAGGTTCTCAAGGAAAATGTAAATACACAGCAACTCGACTCTTTATCGAGGGCATCCTCAAGCCCACGCCCGGAGCTCAGAGGTGCAGATCCCCAGGGATGGAGCCACTTTTCTCCACCAGAGCTGCCCGTGAGGAGCCCCTGGGGCAGTGACCACACCTGGTGAAACCCTGCCCCCATTCCTGGTGGCTGAACAGACCCTTTAAATAGGAATCCTGAGATGTCTTGGAGCAAAGGGCTGGAAGGAGGAGGAATGGCCTTGTTCTGTTAATTTGTGTCCCTCTCTCAGAGCTGTGAGGGAGCAGAAGGAGCTGTGAATGGCACAAGGCTGGCCAGGACAGGGCGGCAGGGATGAGGGGCACGCTCACGTCAGGTCCCGTGTGGCATTCCCAGTGTGGCACTCCCCAGTGTGGCACTGCCCGTGTGACACTGCCCGAGTGGCACTGCCCGTGTGGCCTTTCCAATGTGACATTGCCCCGTGTGGCATTCCCCGTGTGGCATTGCCCGTGTGGCATTTCCAATGTGGCACTGCCCATGTGGCACTCCCTCTGTGACACTCCCCCTGTGGCACTGCCCGTGTGGCATTCCCAATGTGACACTCCCCGTGTGGCACTCCCTGTGTGGCACTGCCCGTGTGGCATATCCAGTGTGGCATTTCCAATGTGGCACTGCCCGTGTGGCACTCCCTGCCGTCCATCTCTCCCCAGAGCTGTCCCTTGCGGGCACAGCAGCCCGTGGTGGCTCTGCCCAGGCAATTCCAGCCCCAGCTGCTGAAGCTGAGCATCCTCTCTGACGGCTTTGGAGGGCAGCAAGAGGCCCTTGTGTGGTTTTTTTGTTCCTTCCCCTCCCTTGCCCGCTGTGGGTTTCTCTTTGCCTCCCACTGAGCAGTTTTGTCTCTGCCCTCCCTGCTGTGTTCTCCCAGCTCAGCTCCCATCACCTCTTTCTTTGCTCCTTCCTGTTGCAGAAGGACTGGGTTCCATATTTTGGCTGAATGTTGGTGTTCTTCAGCAATTTCTCCTTTTTTTTTTTTTTTTTTCGGTCTTTCTGTAGGATTTCCAGTAGCTCTTCATCAAATATGATTAATCTGGGCTTGATTCTTTGGCTACTTTCCTCGTTTATCTTATCGTGGGATTGAAATGCATTTATTGCAGTATTGGGGTGGGAGGAACTCTTGTTATTGTTTATGGTTTACCTGTTCTTTGGAGAAAACACTTCCATCTCCAGCATCACCAGACTTTTATAAACATTAACTGTGTTAATGAGAGTGAGAAAAGAAATTGCATTTGTGCCAACAGTGGGAACAAAATGTGTAATTTCTCCATTAGTCGATCAGGTTTGCTCATGTAAACAACATGATTAAATTTGTCTGCGTGCATCGTGCTATATGAATAATAATGATCATTAAAAAGCCATGCAAGGCCCGAAGATAACAAGATTGTGTTAGGGAAGAGCTAGGAGGGGGTGGCAGTGTTGGAGCAAACAAAGCCAGGCTGAATCTGTCAGTGCCAGAGCCAGCTTGGCCATCGGGGCTGGGGGGGCCACTTGGGGCTGGCTGAGTTCCCAAAGCTGAATTTCCCCACCCTCAGCTCTGTGACAAGGAATTAGGGTTGGAGAAAGGGATAAAACCTTGCTCTTCTTGTGTGAAAAGTAGTTTTATACAAGTGGAAGGCTTTGAAGTTGAAGCCTGCTTCTTGTTCACCATGCCCTGAAATGCTTTCCAGCCCAGGGCTTTCAGCACTGTGCTGATGGGCAAGGAAAATGGTCCCAGAGCTCATTGTCTTAACCCTAAAATAAGGCTGTGGGAGGGAGTTCATGGTTACGAGGTTCCTGTGAGGAGCAAAGGTTTAGGCTGCTCTGCAGGAGTTTCCATAGCTCTGGCACCGTGCTCTGGACCCCTGGGACGTGGCTGCCACGAGTTTCTGTGGCCTCTGCTCGAGGCAGAACTCTCTGGAAATTGCCCAAGGCCTGGTGGGATGAGCTCAGTATTCCCTCTTCTCCTGGGCAGGCTGGAGCCACACAAGGCAGGGAGGTCCTGGGGACACCAACAGCCCAGGGGCCACTCCAGAGGGACCTCGGTGGCCACAGGGGCTCCCCAGCCCCGAGTCCTGCTGGGCACACACAGACCCTGGGAGGGAGGACTGGAAATGCACCAGGGGAGCGCCTCAAGGGTGCTCAGGTACAGGAATGGTCAGAGCCTGCCTCGGGCACAGAGCAGAGGGGACAGGACAGGGGACAGGACAGGGGAGAGCCCAGGGGACAGCAGAGGGGACAGGACAGGGGACAGCAGAGGGGAGAGGACAGGGGACAGCAGAGGGGACAGGANGAGGACTGGGGACAGCACAGGGGACAGCACTGGGACAGCCCTGGGGACAGCAGAGGGGAGAGGACAGGGGACAGCAGAGGGGACAGGACAGGGGACAGCCCAGGGAACAGCCCAGGGGACAGCCCAGGGGACAGCACTGGGGAGAGCCCAGGGGACAGCAGAGGGGACAGCCTGGGGGACAGCACTGGGACAGCCCAGGGGACAGCCCGGGGCTCAGCAAGGCTGCCAGCTGGGTTGGTGTTTGGAGGAGGTCACTGAGGTCACTGGGTCCCACCCCTGGCGAGGCTGGGAGTGTTTGCCCAGCTCCTCTCTGGGCTCGCTGACAGCTCCAGCACACTCTGAGCACTGTGGGCTCTGAGCCCTTGTCTGAAACAGCCCTAAATAAAAAAGAGGACTGTGTGAAACGATGGCAACAGAGCGTTGAAACGTCACAGAAAGTGGTGGATATTTGCAATGGCAGCATTTAGTTGGGGTGTTTGATGTGACAATATCTGTGCTCCCATCATGAGAACAGAAACACGACCTGAGGCTGCTTTATCCTTTTTCATTCCCATGAGACTCCCCCGGCTGTAAAAAGCTGAGATGCAAATGTGGCTGTGCATGATTTGGGGGGTCGGGAGCAGTGGGCAGGGGTCTCCCCAAGGGCTGTCAGGCCATCTGTGCTGCTGCAGGGCTGAGGCTGTCCCACCTGCAGCCACACCAGGGTGACAGGTCCCCGTGTCCCCGTGACCTCATGGTCACCCTGAGGATCCCACAGCCCTGCCAGAACCCATCCATCACACACTTCAGAGCCTCTGTGAGCAAGGTTGGCAATTCCTCCAGGAAGGAAATACCCACACAGATGTTCCCTGGTGGATTCCCTTTCTTTAGGATGTTTGTGTAAATAATATTATTTATTTAGAAATCCAAAAACTCCATGGATGCCTGAGGGTTTGCTGCACTGTTCAGAATTGAGATTTTTATCAGAATTCTTCTCAAACTCTGTAATAAAAGATAGGGAAAGTGCCAGAGGGACTCTGGATCACTGTAGGTTTGGGGCTCCACTGAAAGCCAGGAGAAGGGTTCAGAAGTCCCTGCACTTCCATGGAGGCACCTTCCTGTTTGGGGCTGCAAAAGCCAAACCTTAGAGGCAGTGACGAGTCCTATGGGGTCAGTATTAAACACACAAATAGCAAAGGCTGGACCTCAGTGTTTAATTGTGGCTGTAGGAAGATTATTGTGTGAGATGAGCAGTAATTAATGTCCCCCTGTGGCACAGCCTGTCCCTCCTGCCTGGGCCACTCTCTCAGGGGCTGTGCTGTGTGGGCAGGACCACGCTGGCACTGCCAGCCCCCTCCCAGGGCTGCTGTGTCACTGTGCCCGGGGGGCTCAGCAGGTTTTCCTGGGGGTTCTCAGCTCTGGCCCTGCTGCCCAAACCCCAAATTTCTGCCATCTGTCACCTTGCCCTGCTTCGATTGCCTCTTCCATCTCTAATTACAGCAGCCAAACAATCCCAGCCCTCCAAGGGGTGCCAGCCCCATCCTGGGCTTGAGGCAGCCCCTCCTGCCCAGAGCAGCTGTGGCTGCCCCTGGCAGTGCCCAGGCCAGGCTGGACAGGGCTGGAGCAGCCTGGGATGGTGGGAGCTGTCCCTGCCATGGCAGGGGTGGCCCTGGGTGGGATTTAGGGTCTCTCCAGCCCAAGCCACGCTGGGGTTCTGGGGCTGGGGCTGCGTGTCCTGCTGCCATTGGGGTTTGCAGCTTGGGGGGCAGCTCAGCAGAGCTCCACAGCAGCCCCATGTGTGCCATAAACTGTGAATTGTCTCGTTTGGAAGGGGTTCATTAGGAAGATTAATGAGGTATTATTCTTCCCTCCTTCACTGTCGTGGTACAGAGGGGACACAGTGATTTTCCCAGCTGTGCACAGCAGCGATTGCTCCTCCCCAGGGTTCCGGCAGCGCTGCCTTGTCATCAGTTAAACTGCTCAATCCTAGCAAGTGTTATTTGTCAGCTTAATTAGCCCTAAAGGAAGCACTCGTTTTAAAATGAGACAACAGTTTTGTTTTTCCCTGAGAAAAACATAATGTTCTTAGCACAGGCAACTTGTTTAAATGAAAGAGCTTTTAAGCTGAGTTCTGCATCATTTTTAGGTTGTTCCCCAGCCCTCAGCTTGCCTGAACCCTGTCCCCATGAGCCAGCAGCCTCAGCAGTGCCACATCAGTGCTGGCACTGGCCAGGCACTGTCACACAGCAGGGAGAGGTAAATCAGCTCCCTGGAGAGCCTGGGGCAGCCTGGGCATTGTCCCCCTGGCCAGGGCTCAGCTCCCCGGAATCCAGGATCACTGAGGTGGGACAGACCCCCAACACCATCGAGTGCCAGCTGTGCCCACTCCCCACCCTGTCCCCAGAGCTCTGAGTGCCACCTCCAGGGGCAGTGATTCCAGCTGGGACATTTCTACCTTTGGTTTATAGCAGAAGAATTCAGAATTGCTCCTTTTTCTGTTCTCCCAGGGTAAAATGTTCAGAAGGAAGCTTGGGAGAAGCCACAGGAAACCCTGACTGGTGAGACTGATGTTTGTCTCAAACATGAATGGCCACAAGAATCACTTCAGCTAAAAATAGCTGGTGAGTGAGGTTTCAGATAAATGAAACCATGTGGGAGGTGTGGAAGGGGTGGATTTTGATAAGGGGGTCAATAACCAGGTCTGTGCCCCTATTGCCAACCTGAGGGAGAGAGCTCCAATAGACTTCCTTCTTCAGAAAATTATGTGATCTTTTAAAAAATCCCAACAACCCCTCCAAAAACCCATCCTTAGAAACCCCAGTTCTACCTGAACATTCTATTTCAGTCAAGAAAACGTCTCCTGTTTCAGGAGCTGGGCTGTAATTAGGATCCCAGCTCTGCATCTCTTTCTTATTTATTATTATTCACACTAGATGTAACAATTGACTTCCATTCAGGGGTTTTTTTATGGTGTGCTTAAAAATGCCAGGTTTTCAGCTGAGATGGCTGGTCTGTGTTTTCTGTCCTAGGCAATAATTTGCCAAGTTGGAGCTCCTGTAAATGAATGTGCCATTTTCCACTGGCACGAGTGGAGGCTGTGTGTGGGAGGGAGAAGGGCAGTAACTCCTGCTGCTCTGAGAGGATGCTCTTCAAAGGGGAATGAGCAGCAGGGGGAGAATCCAATTCCTGCATTTCGGGGCCCTGGGAAGGATGATTGATGTTCTGGGCGTGGGGGGAAGGAAGGCTGGGGAGCTGGGAGTGCAGTGTCCTCACCCTGCTCTGGGGTGGGCCAGGCTTTGTCTGCAGGGATCAGGAAAAGCCAAAATGCCCCTTGGCCAAGGCTCTTCTGTGCCCACCTAGGAACGGCTGATTTGCCCTGCTCTGGCCCCTGTGGCTGAGCTCTGCAGCTTTGATGGGCTCTGGCCCTTCGATGGCACGCTTGGCTCGGGGGTTCTGCTCCTCCTCTTCCTTTTTCCTCATTTTCTCTCTCCTCTCTTTTAGCTCCTCTCCTCTTCTCTGCTCTTCTCTCCTCTTTGGAGTCACCAGGCAGCACACAGCCCAGCTGTGCCTCCCTGGGAGCCTGACCCAGCTCGGGGTGCCACTGGCATTTGGGTCAGTTCCCCTTATCACCGTGCTATTAATTGCTTTAATGAGGCGTTCATTGGGATTGGAAATACGATAGCTGTGAGGTGGAATTTGGAAGGTCGATAACTCGTTAACACATTATAGCTACACCTACACTTCCAGCAGGGTAATCTGCTGTGCTGGAGCAGCCCTTGGCTCCAGCCTGGCACCCAGGAGCTCTGCTGGAAGCAGCTGTGGGAAGGGAAAGGAGTTACTGACTCAGCCCTTTCCCTCTGTAGAGATTAGGGCCACTTCCCTTGGGGCCAGGAGGGCTGAAGAGCGCCCTGGTCATGTCCATTCTCTGTTTTCCCTCTGAGATAGCACCTGGGGGTTTGTGCAGGCTCTGCTCAGTCCATGGGGGGCAGAGGGGGTCACCAGGCCTTCAGTGAGTGCTGGGTTCTGGGGCACAGCCCAGCAGCAGTGACAGGGACGGGCTGTCCCCACTGCTGTGCCAGCGCTGCTCTGGGCTCGGGGCCTGCCCCCTGAGCTGTGCCACAGGCCTGGGGAGGGCTCTGAGCCCCCGGGCTCTGTGGGGTGGGCATGGCTGTGTCTGTGTGTCCGTCTGCCTGTCTGTGTGTGCACACAGAGCAGCGCCGTGTTTGGTTTTGCTGGGGGGGACAGATGGGAGCAGGAGCAGCAGGGACAGCTGGAAACCTTCCAAGTGCTTACATGAGAACTGAGCTGCAGAAAGAACGTTTCTGAAGATGCCTTTATTCCTCGGTGGGTACAATACTCTGTTACTGGTGTCTTCCATCAGTTGCTCCAGCCTTTAATGAAATTATCCCGAGTGCTGCAAAGCCACAGGCTCAGCCGTGCTGCCCAGCAGGAGCCTGGGCAGGCTGTGGCACCAGGGCTGTGCCCTGCAGAGGGGCATTCCCCGGCAGCAGCAGCGCAGAGCTGTCCCTGGTGCTGTCCCCTCTGTCCCCTCTGTCCCCCGTGTCCCCCTCTGTCCCCTCTGTCCCCCGCAGCTCCCCTCTGTCCCCCCTGTCCCCTCTGTCCCC